>NW_010584011.1:68928-79633 GCF_000705375.1 Tinamus guttatus | reverse complement strand
ATACCTCTTCTGGATCTTTCAAGTGGTCATCTGGGGGAAAACTTGATTAAATTAATTGCAATTCATTTAAGCATTTAAAACAAATCAAAAATCCAATTCACGCTTGGATAGGCAACTGTTTTTGGCTAAATGCCAATATGAAAGAACTCAACAAGGTTCTTAAAATCACACTGCAGTTTTCGTTTTTCTTTTTTCAATTATTGCTGTTTCTTATCTCTAAATGACTGCTTAATTTCAGTCAAGAAAAATTTACTTTGTAATACTGGGCAGTGTTTAATAGGCTTTATTGGCATAATATACTACAGAAATACTAAACATCTTGTTTTTTATGTAATATACATGCTTATATACATGATTACATACATATAACTCGTAACTTTTGAAAGTCTTTTTCATATTTGCATATACATATACAAATTCTCTTCATGGCTTTGTCACGTACCCTGTGTTTGTGGTTATTAGAAGTCATCTTGTTTTCAAAAATATTCCTCTCATCTAGAAATACTGAGATGACTTATAAATAGTCTACAAGAATCCTGCAAAGCTGAGATCTATTTACATTTGTATAGAGTGGAAAAGGAGGGTAGTTGCAACAAAATGAGTAAGGTTACAACTTAAGTCAAAACCAGTATAAAATAGTTCCAGGCCTTTGTGGGTGCAGTGACAGCCCACTGAGGTTGAGGGAGAGACTCCCTGCTCTCTACAATACCTGCAAGAGCTGTTGGACGTGCCACCATAAATGTACCACCTTTTTTGTTTGAACTAGAGAAACTATATGCAAAAGTGAGCTGTTAAGGCTGTCAAGGTTAACAGCTGTGAAGGAGTTAGTAGTAAAGAAGAAACTGGGAGTTGTTAGGGTTTTCTATCAATAATAAGAAAATCTGGAGAAAAAAAAAACAGAGAGAAGCATCATCACAGTAACTGTGTCCTTGAATAAAGTGAAAAACACCCAAAAGAATATGAAATTTAATCACTTCAGATATTAAGGCTTGGTCTCAATCAACCAAAAGACTCTAAGCTGTTTTGCAACCAGCATAATTAGTGAAGTCCAACTTCTTTAAAAATAAAAAGTCTTTTGTACTTTTAGTGTCTCCATAGCACTCCTGTTCATACACTCAAGTGTTCCCATTCCTCATGACTCCAAACAACCATTCACAACCTCTGGCTGGGTAACTAGCAATTAGCTTGTACTCTAAGAGCTGATTAGCCAAATGACTACTGCCTACATAAATAAAGCTGAGTAGTGATCATCTTTTCCTGAATGAGACATTAACTGGGTTTTGCATCCTCTGCTGAGTTGCCCATTTTCATGACATGTATAGGAACTTTGTAGCTTCAAAGTCGCTACCAGTTTCAAATCTGAATCCAACTGAAGATAAGCACGGAAACTGACAGAAACAAGTGCCCACAGTTACTACATATGTCTTATTTCCACAGAAAAACAGGATATAATGTTAACTACTGTAGCCAGAATAAATGAGCCTTATGCTCTAGCCTTATTACTGTAATATTCAAGAAAATTCTTCTTATAAACACGCAAAAAGCCTTGGGGTCAACTAGAAGAGTTCTGCATGAAAAGCTTATGGACTGAACTTCCCTACAGAGAAAAACAAAACAAAATAAATTGTTTTGGAGCCACAAGGACCTGCTGCTCTGCCAGGGAAGACGAGCAGGGGAAGACAGGTGGGACAGTGGCCTCACCAACATTTGCAGTCCCATAGTATCTGAACAAGAAGGGCAGAGCAGGTCTAGTGACAAGAAGCAGTGTCAACCCCAGCCTAGTGAGCACCAGACAAGGCCATAGTAGTGGGGCAGGTCTGAGCTCAAGTCAGTAGGATCAAAGTAAGTCAAGTGGCAAAGGCCAGAGCTCAAGCGTGGCTCATAGGCCAGGAAGAGCAGGTTGTCAGGAGGCTTCTCCCAGCTGTCACTCCCAACCTGGCTCTTTCCCAGCCCTCTGACCCAATGTTAGAGGAGGACTCATGGTTTGGACAATAATTTAAACAAGTGGTAATTTTGATTAACTGAGTCCTATTCTAAACATTATGCGCTACTGTTTTCCTAACGGAAGACAGTGCTTCCATCTACTGGCTCAAACCATCCAAGTCTGGCAGAAGATCAATTAGCTCATTGATGTTTAGTCCTTATAAATCATAACTGGATGTTTTAGCCTATGCAAAAAAAAATGAGCATACATCGAAGCATCATCAAGTCAACTAACTATCTTGGTTTGGATTATTTGAATTAGTAAGTATTGAAAGAAGCCAAAAGTCCTGAATCCAGAGGTGGTTTTCCTGGTCAAGATTGCATGGCTTTTTATACCTATCTCAATTTCCTCTACTACCTTTTTTATTATTATTATTTTAAAAACATTTAAATCCTTTCCATGGGCTTAACTTCTGAGCACTTCATAGTACAAAATGACTACAATGCACTAAGAGACTGATTAATGCTTCTTTTCAGCAGCTAGCAGATTGCTACGTTTATGGAGAAAAGTATTGAGAATGTAAAGCACCGTAGAAAAAGAATTTCTAAGTATAATGCTCTCATCACACATTTCTCCAGTATTTTCGAGTTATGATGAACTCAGTATTCAATTTTATGTATTAAACAGCTAATAATCACTCCGAATATAAGTCTATGGCACCCTCTTGTGGTCAATATAATAAAACAGTTTACTAATTTAAAAGTTTTTTCTCGATTTAGTGTGTTATCCAGGAAAAAAACTGTTAAAAAACTTTATTAGACTCTTCTCATAAATAAGCAGAGGTTCTTTCTACCTTAAGAAACAGTAGTACTAACTCTTCTGATTTCTTTTATGTGCAAGTTCTGAGGGTTTTTTGAGGGGCTAGTACTCTGATTCAGCAATCTCTGTTTTGATGCTAAAATCACAGATATACACTATCTGAGAAATAATTCCAGATAGAATTGGATTGTGGAACACAAGCTCTACCCTATAATTCTGTGTTTTATAATGAGGTAGCACTTCACAAGAATCCATTTGATATAAATATTACATTGAAATACAAAAGAAGGAATTGGAAATGTTAAAGTACGGACACAAGCAGGTTAATCAGCACAAGCAGCAGACAAAGACATGACTCCGTAGTTAAGAGTGCCAGAAGATGGTTATCCCAATCAGATTCCTCACCTAAAAAACATCCTGTGACTTACCTAGCAAGTTACCTAACTGTCCCATGCCTCAGATTCTTGCCTATCAATGGGGACAGTTAACTCCTTGGCTCTGGTGAGTGACTTCATAGGTGTTTAGAAGACACTCAGCTACCTCAGGCAGGCCACAGCAGGCAACGTGTGTAGTCACAAAGCACAACAGTGATTCATTGTTTCCAACTAAACTAACTTCTTATCTTTTTTATTGTATACCAAAATATTAGGAAAAAGGGGAAGATGCTCGAAAATGAATTCTTGAATGAACCCAACACTGACAAAGATAAGACCAAGGAGAGGAAAGGAAAGGAAGGAGAAATGGAACAAAAACCTGATAAGCTAATCAGGTTCAAACCTAATGATGCTAACATCGACATTGAACTTTTCACAGCTATTACTAAGGGAGAAAGATAGATGTTTAGTGTGATTGATAAGCCAGTTTGCTTTATGTACCACTCATACATATGAAAATCTTTTCTTCCAAATGTATAACAAGATGCATAGCTAACAAGTCCAGATAGGACTTCTCTGCTTAACTCTGTATATGGAGCTAGACCATTTTGTTGTAAGTCACTTTCCAAAAGCAGCATCTGGTTGAGGTCTTCACATATTCATTACAGTGATGACTCAGTAATGAGATTTGAATTATCTAAAATTGTTCCAATAAAATCCACTTAATATCTAGTTAAGACGACTTAAAAAAAAAAACACAATCTTTCATAAAATATTGGGAAATTTATACAAACCAAAACATCAAATACTATACAGCTACCACAGAGAAGAGGCAGCATTATTTTGTACCTAATACTCGATTAAATGAAAGAGATGCAGTATTAAATGCAGAAAAGAAAGTGAAGCACAAAGATGCTTTAAGGTAGTTACTCCATGTACTCTAGCAAGCATGAAAGACTCCAGAGTCACAAGAAAACAAAACCTCTGAAGACAGTATATGTGTTTGAAAGAGTGAGGGAGGGAAGAAGTATTCTTGAATGTGCATTAAATAATGCCCAACAACACATGTCACAAAAATATTTTATTTTTAACAAAAGCCCAGCATCATTAGTCTCACACATCATAAGTTATGGAGTGACACACAATGCATACAGGTGTCTCCATGGAAAGGATCAAGTCAGTACCATAAGATCACTTACATTTCAACAATTGTTCTACTTTTATAAGAATATTCTCTGATTTCATTTTTAAATTCAGTGTTATCTATACAGAAGAAAACTGTTTCCCATATTACAAACTTATTTGTTCCTAAACTACCTACCAAGTACTGCACAGTATGTGCTTAATAACAAGTACTTCTTATTTCTCTTTCGTAGAGGATGAAAATGTAATCTATTGCTCTAAAAACACATTAAAAAAAATCCTTCAAGCATTTGAGGTAAGTAGTAATACAAAATGTAATGATGATACTAAGAAAGAGTTTTAATCTGATCAGTTGCAGTGTTCTATCACTAAGGCATCCAAATTCTCACATTCTTACGCGGATAGCTAGGTAATATTTCCTCATGGTGAAATCAACTTAATCAGTTAAAATTACTTTCGGATAATTGTGAACTTAGCACTTGGGAGTGCTAAAATAAGCTGGCATTAAAAAAAAAAGGAGTGCAACCGCAAACATATATGATTTAACTAAGGCACTGAAAAGTGCAAAACTGGACTAATCCTTTAGCTTCCAATAAACACAGCCTTTCTGAATGCAAGCTGTAAACAGGAAGATTGTAACTTTGTAGGATCAAGTCCAATGAGTAAAATAAAGTCACAGCTTTTCATAAAGGTTTGTGAATATGACATGATTCAAGCTGCGCTAGTCACTGAAAATTAACATTTGCTTCAGATGGGTTACTCAAGTTCATTAATAATGCAGTTGTTGTTAGGGATTTTTTTTTCTTTTGTGTTATTAATTCAGCTCTACAATACGCAGAAAAGAAATCTTGAACGAAATAGTCAGCCAAAGAAATTAATTTGTATATCAGCATCACCCAGGATCTTCCTCAACCTACAAGGAGTAAGAATAAAAATGAAATTGAAAGTGTGTTGATCGAAATAAAATATATTTGAAATATTTGAAGACTTAGTTTTAGGTAGACAATGGAACTGAATTTTTCTACACTTCAATACCATGATGATTCAAGTGTAATTTTAAACTTATTTGAAAGTTTTATACAATATTGCATTAACAATTCTACTGATGGAACTTTGTAAATGCTAAGTATTCTCACCATTTTTAACTAATAGGGCAAAAAATCATCTTTCTTGCAATTAATACAAATGCAGGAAAGTGAGCGTGCTTACTCTGAAAAAAGTCTTTCCACTCAAATTATATTTAAGTTGACATACAAGCACAAATCTTTGATTTTCAATATATGGTATACCTAGCAAAGCTTACTATGTTACTTTGTGGGTCCTCTACTCAGACATATCAAGATTCCAGACACTGTATCCCTTACTTAGGGAAAAAGACATAAAATAGGTGTGTGTATATATATAAATGTATATGTATGTATGTGTGTACATATGTATGTATGTATGTATGTATAAAAAGTTTGATAATATATACTGTGAGCAATGTCCCTACGGAAAAAGTTTTAAAGGTTCCAACTACAACAAAAACTGAACATGCAACAAACTTCAAGTACTTACTACTAAGGCTTGACACTGTAATATTCTTCTGGTGTCACAATTTTCAATCCACCAAAGTAGTCCAGAACCCAAATATTGGTGATGTTGAATTTGGCAAAGAACCAGTTGTGATCCTTAGGCCAACTTTCCATCTCAGGGTGGCGAGTGAATAACGCTTGTTTGGCTAAGCCAACTTCTGAATCATTCACCTGAACAACAACCAGCAAACGATTACATTAAGATAAAATCGCACAAAGGTGAATTTTAGCTAAAAGACCACTGCTGACTGCAGCGTGCTCTTCGCAGTTTAGCTATGTCCCATTCCAAAGCACTCATTACTATGGCAGAGTTTGTTTACCTTCAGAGAGGGCTACAGCTATACATGAGACACGCAAACACTCCAAAATACTTTAATATTGAAATCAAAAGGATGCACTTAAAAGTAAGCATGAGCAAGAAAGTACATCTTCAACAAAAGTCTTCTATTATTTGGATGAAGATATATGCAGACTGACAGATTTAGAAGCAATATTAATTCTTTTCTAGCATAAAGACTAGATCCATGCTGACACTGACTTGTATGAAATAGCATGGATAAAACCACACCCTATTCTACTCAAGTATTATTTTACAGAAGACAGTTACAGAAGTCCACAGAAAGGATCTTGAAAAGGATATTCACAGATCTTGCTAGAGAAACAATGTCTCTCTTTTTGTCTCTCCTGATGGGGTGACAAACGATCCAAGGAGTGAGGAGCAAAACTCTGTTTTTATTTACTTAAGATGATTCTGGCATAAATAACACGTCAGATTTTATGGAAAAGCAAATAGTGATGCCAACTGTCTATTTATGAGGACAGGAATGTTCACACAGAATTGTGTCTTCAAAGCTTTTTTTTAATTCAAGTTTTTCATAAGATGCGACTAGGAAGTTGTTCTTGGAGATAAATTTTCTCCCTAATTTTCTCCATATTTTTCAGGACTAAAATGTGCAAAGCTTGACTATGCAAACAAAAAATGGGGAAAAAAATAAGATCTTGATTTAAGTGCTTAGGCAAGAATGGCAATCAAGTGAAACAAAAACTCAGTAACAGCTGAAAAACAGGACTATAGAATGTTTTGCTCTCTATCCTAATGTTGGTAGAGTTATAATGGCAACATATATGTATATGTATGTGGCAGGCTAAGTAAAACTCTGCAACTCAATAAACAGCAAAAAGGTGTAGCATGATCATGGGTGTTATTTGAAATACCAAGTCTCAAAAGAGAAGTACCGGATCCCTGCTACCTGCTTACAATGCCATGTTTTATGAATAATTTTATCTCCTCTGTATCTGCTCACTCAAAGAGATACCAAAAAGATCAAAGGGTCTTTAGATGCTTATACATACCACACACACACTGTAAAATAACTCAGAATCCATAGAGAACAGCAACTAAAATGTGTGGCAGTACTTAATACAATGGGCAAACGGTTGAAGGGTTAAATCAACAAGTTTGAGTTCTGGATATGATACAACAGAAAATAATCACTAATCACTAATGTGACTGTTTATTTTAAGCATGATAGCAATTAAAGGGTTGCTAGAATGTAATATTTACATATTTGATGTCTGAAAGCAACAAATAAGAATCCAGGCCATCACATGAGACTAATGATGATTAGTCCTCATCCTCCATCACCATCCTCAATAATGGGATTAAGACTTCAGATAAACACTACGCACGGTTCTAGATGCCATTCTAAGTGCCTTCCAAGGGACAAAGTGAATTTGAAACAACACTGCACTGGCAGAAACACTGCCATGTAATGCAATACACCTTCTCTGCCTCTAATACTGTAACTGTGTAGCTCAGATTAATAGTTATTTCAATACAGTTTTGGAAGCACACCTGCCAAACTGGATGGGCCAAATGACTGAACTGACAAATAGGACAAGAAAACCTCAACAATGTTTGACTCCCAGAGAACTCTTGAATATTTTAGTTTCTAAATAGGTCTAGAGGAATTAGGGAGACTTAATTGCAATGTCTTCCTCCCAAGTGCCTTGCTAAAGATGCTTCAGCAGAACTCTTGCTACTACCACATGGTTACCTCCTTCTCCTTACACAAGCTGTAAGCTAGCCTTCTGGTGTCATAGCACAGAAAGTCAGAAATATTCAGAATTTTTTGTTCTCAGAATTTTTTGTTGTTCTTTCACTTAGCAATACTGTTCAACACACATTCTTGTCCCGTGTCAACTTTCAGCTGCTTACCTTTACAATAGCCCCACAGAAGATTATGTGGGCACAGAGAGGGTTCTGGGGATCATACTTATGCTTCCTGCAGTATGGAGTCTGTGCCAAAGATACAGTTAAGGAGGCATTCGAATTGATCTAAAATACAAAGAGTGAGATAAATAGGCTGATGTACATGTGCAAGAAAAAGAAAAAAAAAAAGTGATATCCATCATGATATTTTCAGCTTCTGGTACTTTATTCAGTTCAGAATTACTTGTAAAAAGAACAAAGCTGTCATTTTTTTCCTAATTATATCTGAAAAACCTACGAAGATGAGCTCTGGATCTAAAAGAAAACAGAGTTTATAAGTGTGTTAAAGTTTGATAAGATAAAATGCAAATCTCACAAAGATTGCTTTCTTTAAAGCCCTGAATTCAACATACAGTCTAGCTATTTCACATTCAAACTAAGATATATTCCAATTAAAACACTGGGGTATAGAGAAGAAGATGTAGTGAACTCCATAAAGTTAATGCAAGCAGAATGACAAAGTATTACTGAAAGGTAACCAACTAGCTGTCACAACTGTGAATGAAAGTATTGAATTAGCACTGTCTCCCACAAACAAACAAACAACAACAAAGCCATCCCTCCATCCCCAATCAGTCAGCTTTCTTGACATTCAAAGTGAACTTTAAAAACTAAGCTTAAAAAAACTTCAGTATTTAAGAAAGGCCCCAAACTTGAAGAATAAAGATTTCTACGATCTATGTATCTATTTGATTGTACTACACTTTCTTTGGAGACCACAATCATCTTGAAAAACCTTTGTCCAAAACAGGTTTGCCTGCTGCAGAATGGCACATACTTCAGTTCATTCTTTCCCCAACACAGAAAGTTCCTATGCTTTGGGAAATTCCATTAAAAGAGCTCATTATGAAAGTGACATGAGCACTTTGCCCCATACCATTGAACCTAGGATGCAAGAGCTATCATATGACTCACAGCACAGACAGGAAGTTGCTTAACTACAAAAAAGCTGATTCATCATTATTCAGCATTTTCTCCTATCAGAAGTCTCTTTCCACGTGACTGTTTCTGTCCTGTAGAATATAAATATATGTTGATTTATGTTGCTGGGAAGCAATCTGTAGGAAAATATTTTTGTAGCATTATTTTTATATCTGAAAACAGAGGGTAGTAGATGGGGCAGAGGAAGACATACAACACAAAATAAATTAGGTTCTCCACACCTTTTAGATCCTCCACACCTTTTAGATCCATAAATAAACAGTTTTGAAGTAATAAGCTAAAAGTTGAGTGAGAGTAAAAACAAAGGGGTTTATATTAAAAGAAATTCTGAAAAAAAAAAATCTTACTAAGTTTTGTGCACATTCGTTTTAATAATACTACAGTAGTTACTAGAAGCGTCTCTTTGATAAAGGATGCAGATAATCACTGTCTCTCTTAAGTCAATTCTGTCCTGACCACAGTCAAACAAAAGAGCTGAGGCAAGGACCAATTATGTAAACTCAGAACATTGGTGTGCCCATCTTTTGCTGTTCACTTGCTTTACCAGTAAACTTCAATTACTACTTCAGTATGAGAGTCCTTTTTACTCATGCCCTACACTACCAAGTTCTAGTCCCCCAATCCTTTATTTTTTTGCATTAAGTTCTCCTTTTCATTTTCTCTGCATAAGGGTTCTTTGGCCCATTTTCTCTGTGTTTAGGACTCCTCTTGAAACTTCAGCTACTTCCTTTACTGGAGGACTACTCAGGAGATGATACTTTCTGGACTAGGACCAACAGGAGCTTCCCAAGAATACTGTGTATCAAAAAAGACAGTACCACTTTATGTTTAGATGCTCAAGGACTAATAAATTCTCCTCGGAGCTCACAAATGAAGTGGCATTCATGGAAAGGTTGTTAGCACCCTTATGTTGCCTGCATAAAATGCTCATGAAGATTCTGACTCATACGAAAATATTCCAACCAATATTTCCTACTGAGACAAAAATGCACAAGTGACCAAGACAAATATGTCATTGTATTAAGAAATACGCATAGCATATTTTAAAAATAGAAAGTTTTAAGTGCCTTATACTGGTTTCTCTATTATTATTTCTAAGCAGCATATATCATTTTCAGGTTGAATTTTGCAAAAACATTATACAGACTGTTAAACTGGAGGCATCTCACCAGATCCTATAGTTCTACTCTCAAATATAACGCCAGGAAAAGGCTGGAGACACTGACGGGCAGGCACAGGGAGGGAGTGGGGCTGGAGTGCGCAGAGGGCCTGGATCCACCGCAGCTTCCTCCCACCTCAGCGCCTACAGGTACAGCCCCGTCGTGCCCACAACCGTGGACGCCGCTCAGCAACAGGCAGGCAAGGAGGGACCCCAAAGCGCAGCGCTCGCGCGGTGGCTCTTGCCCGACACGAGGCAGCGAAGCTCTGGCGAATGGCACGGGCAAAGCCGCCTTCTCACCTCGCCGCCAGGCCTCACGCCCCCCGTCCCTCCCTCTGCCCCTCCGAGGCGGCCCCGGCCCGGCTCCAGCGGCGCCCGCTCACCTCCAGGTCCTGCACGGAGATCTCCATGTCGGTGAGGTAGAGGTAAGGGACGCCGCTGCCGCCGTGTTTCCCGGGGGGGCCGTCGCTGAGGGAGAAGATGTTGGCGAAGGGGTGG
>NW_010584011.1:36742-66607 GCF_000705375.1 Tinamus guttatus | reverse complement strand
CATGCATACGTAGAAACAACTTGTTTTTCTTCATTTTCACAGCAGTTCTGCCCTCTGAGAAGACAGGAGGATATTTTCTTGAGCAGTTAAAGGGATAAGTGGTAGCAGTGGTGGGATAGTTCAGCGTATGAGGGATGAGTGCATAAATGATTTTACAGGGGAGCATGTAACCATGACAAGGAGCAGAGAGGAGGGGGTCAGTACAAGAAACAGGGAATGTCAGGGAGAATGGGCAGAAGGAATCAAGTGCCAGGATGAAGGGAAAGAAGATAAAGACAATGAGGGAAGGAGAGTTGGCAACTGATTTTTGCATAAACCACAAGAAGGGGGAAAGCTTTTATGTTATATAGTTTAAATTTATCAACAGAATGTGTTGGCAAAGTGTATCTACCTCCCATTTGCCAGGAGCAGCGCATGTTACTGGAAGTGCACAGCCACATCACTGACTACTCTGTGAAAGGAGATTCCAAACGGATCTTTGGGAAAGCACACAAAATCATCTTGCACTTCCCTTGCCACAACTGGACATGTGAAGTGGACTTTAAGGGGAGCCATAGAAAGCGACCCATCCAAATAGCAACAACACGTCCCAAGTTTTCCTTGGTTTCTCTCACATTGCAGCCTGGAAAGGCTCCCGCTGGCTTCTCCGTCAGCACCCACAGAGCGGTGCTGTTGTCCCGGCCTCCGCGGCTCACAGCCCGCGTGCAGGGCTGATGGCGCTCGGGGTTGCGCAGCGTTCACTGAAGTGAACAGTGTCAGCTCTTTGTGCTGAGGAGAATAGGATTCATTATGCTGATTTTTTAAGTGTACAGGCTCTGTTGACTGAAGAAGGCTTGTATTGACACTATGCTTTCTGGCTGGGCAGTGCTGGGCAAACTTGCAGGGTGAAGGACAAGGTCTTTAGTTCATTTAGCTTGCCCAGAGGCAATGTGTTATCTGTAGCAACCTCTCACTTCCTCAACTACATTTCAGAAAAAGGAGAAGGGCACTGTCTATTCTGATGCAAGGAGTTGTGTGGGGCTTCTAGAATCCTTGTGTAACACAATCAAGGAACTATTGCTAGCCGCTAGTTCTCCTTTTCAACTTGTGTTCTAACCTACGTTACACAAACAATAAATGTACAGTAATATCTTACTATAGAGAGAGCCCCTTTACTCCTTACACAGGGGTGGACCACTTAATTTCAGCCTGGCTTACATGTCACAGGCTGAATCTGGAAGCCACGTCTCTGCAGAATGTGTATTTAGCCAGAAGCTGGGCAAGGTCTCCATCCAGCTCATATGTCATCGTGCTCTCTCTTTATAGGATTTCTTGCCCTGAGCCAGCTCTCTCTTTAGATGGTGTAGTTGTGCTATGGGCTAGGCAAGTTTTCTTTTCAGATATATAGTCTAACTCTGAGCTGGGCCAGGTTTCCTGTCTAGATCATGTAGTCTGTCCATGAGCAGGACCCCTTTCCTCACCAGATAACACTTGCGGGCTGTGCAGTCTTGCTGTGAATAGTGCTTGATCTGTGAGTCGGCCAGGTCTCCGCATTCAAGTGACAAGTGATTAAAGTGACTTGCCGCTGCATTTGGCAGAAGTAACTGACCTCTGATTCAGCTCTAGCAAATGCTGAAGTACTCAGGGCTTTGAAGCTGCCAGTGCTTGGTGCCAAATGAGATTCACCATGCAAATTGTTTCTAAAAACGTTGGTGAGATATAACAGTCTCTGGAGATACCAGCCCCATCCAACAGTGTAGTGCAACTACTGTACTATTAGGAAATTGCACACAACAAACGATGTTGCCAAATGCAGAAGAGTGTTGCATGTTTGTGCATGGTGCATTGATTTATTCTTGTCCTCAAAGTTCCCAATTCACATTGCTTGTGAGTTCAGCTTCTGCTCCTTTCATTTGTATATTTTTTAAACATTAGATAAAATGAATATAGTGCTGGACTGGCATTCGGCAAAAAGTCCTTTATCTTTTTAACAGCCACCACACAGACATTAGCAATGTAAACTTTCTCTAGGAATAACCTGTTATGGATCAGAAATGGTGTTCAGTTTTCAATCAGAAAAAAAATTGCTATTCCACAAAAAAGGCCTGTTAAGAGGGCCATCTCTGACACTGTTTTCTATGGTGCTGAGAGGTGTTCAGTAAGACCGACCTGAGAACAAGACAAAACATGGCTGCACCCAGCATGGATACTAAGGAATTTACAGCTCCCATGCTCTGGATATAGCTGCTTATTTCTTTATGTTACGTCTTGTTGCGTAACAGTGACTAGTAGAAGAGTTATCCAGTCTAAAAAGGGGCTGTCAATGACTGATGCTGGTAATGTTCCTCCCATCACTGTACAAATATAATGAGAAGAAACCATGCCTTTTAGTAGCCCCGTTCAGTTTGTTCTCAGAAGTCAAGTGGATCAACACTTGGAAATAAGAGCTCTCCAAAGAAATTCAAGTGCTTCCAGAGATGACGCTAGCCATCTGTGCACCACTGACCAGACCTGAGTTGGCTGGTGTGAATGAGGACAGTGTATCTCATACAGTTGCTAAGAGCTGAGGAAAAGCAACGTAGGTGTCACACTCCTTGTACAACACTGTGTTTTTCTGCGTTTACTCCATTTTAGGGATGAAGTATTGCCCAAAGCCAAGAAGAGAGGAAGCCTGCTTAATTTGTACAGAGCCATGATGTTAGCACTCAGACACAAGCAGGCAAAAGAAACTTGAAACAATTCAACCTTTCAGTGCCAGCATGCAACACACAGTCTTATACGCTCCGTCCAACACTGCTTAGCTAGAATCACTTACAACTATGTCCCCCCATTTAGTTCCAGTATCTTTGGTAGTGGGGCTTATCTTTTCAGGGCAATTCCCAGAGGTCTGCAATGCCTGGCAGGCAAGTCTGTGTGCGTGTGTGTGCGCGAGCACTGATGTGATCCTCAGCCTGCGTCTTTTCAGATGTGCTCAAGCGCAGCTGCAGAATTAGAGCAAAAAATGTCAATAGTACAAAGCGTTCCAGCTGACTTCATTTCCCGCTGATAACTCCCCGAAGAGGAGGGTGAGGTTTAAAGTTTGCAGTGCAAGTTTAATGTTGAGGGGCTAGGGTAGGGTTGGCTGGAGCAGATATTTCAGAGCACAGTTATTGAAAAGGTGGAATCAAAAAGCAAGTTTCCCATAGAAAATACTGCTCACGTTCACTTCCTGACAGAGGGGAGTTGAGGTATAAACACAATACAAAACAGGATGTTGGCTTTTAGACTTGATTGATCTTTAAAATACAAGTGTGTTTTTTTTTCTTTCCGTGGTTACCTATCCCCCTTTTTTCAGTTAAGAATTAAGTTATTTGACTGAGAACAGGAAAGACTGAGACCCCCAAGTTTGAGAGGGTCAAAAAAAAAAAAAAAAAGTTGGTAATGGAGGCTGGTTAATAATAGTAAATTTTTGGAAAATGCTTTGTACATTACCAACCAAATACAGACGGATACATGGGCAGAGGCCTCAGGTACTGGTACTGATAGGCAGGGCCAAATAAATTCTGACCAAACACCTCTAGAAAGAACAGAGATTCAGTCAGCCCTGCAGAGATGCACAGCTCCCTCCACCCTTTGCTAATCCTCCGTGCTCACAGACACACTTTCCCAGATTCAACACCCTCACCGGCACGCCCAAATGACATAGTCGCGGGGACACAAATATCTGAGTCAAAGTCTCACACAAGAGGCTTTCTTCCTGGAGTGTTCCTTAAACAAAGAATTGCCATGTCCCTCCTTTCTGTTGATCTAGCATCCTATCGGAGCCCTGTAATCCGCACTTTACTACCAAAATGCAAGATGCCAGCAAATATTACACCAGGTGTTTCTTTGTGTGGTAGAATTAGCTCAGCTACCTCTTTTGCAGGCGCGCCAGGGTGAACGACTGCCTTGCACCTCTCCCCCACGTTGCATGTAGCAGGACCAGCAGTTGTGAGGCCTGAAATGAACTTTACGGTCTGATCTCACTTGCATTGAAAAGAATTGTCTGAAAAGCTGTAAAATACAGAGGTCCAAAAATGCAACAGTTGAAAAATGAATGAAAAGATGAAAATTCTCTCTGGAAGTCTGTTTTGCTGGCAGTTGTGATTACTGGATTTTTTTTTCCTGAGCAGAACAGATATAGACTTTATTTTTTTTGGAATACAGGTACATATTAGATGATCTCATAGATGCTGTTCTTCCCTAGAAGACCTGCAAGCAGATACACACAGAGATACAGGCAGTCATACTCTAGAAGGCCTCACATTTGTGGTTGCACACGCTGCATGGAAAGCAGCCAGATCTCCAGTCTAACTCAATATTTCCTTTGTCACAAGGTTCTGGAAGCAAGCATTTTTTTTTTTGATTTTTGTTTTCCTGATTTTCCGTCGTTCTGCAACATACACCTTTGTTCTGTGTGTTCTCTGCATTTTTTAGGTAGAAAAAATTAATAATCTTTCTTTAATTTTTTCAAGTACTGGAGCAGCGGCATGTGGGCACCTTGCAGGTAGAAAGGATTTGCCTTGTGACAAGATACTTTAGTGGGGCAGCCATCATTACCTTTGCTTTAATAATACATGTAGAATGATACTATCTCTGAATAACAGTTTCCTTCTTCATAGACCTAAACAAACAGTTTCCTCTGCAGAGTACAACCCCTGAAAGAATAAACAAACTACTGCAATAGATCCCAAGTAGAATGAAGTAGTTACTAGAGGATGGTGATTTTGAAGGTGTGCTTCACTGCGTCTGTCTTGAAAAAGAGGCTTGTGACAAATGTCCACAGTGAAATCCTGCTTCTGTCTCTGCAACAAGCAAAGCATGGGCTGTCAGAGCATCCTGCCCTCCCTCCCTCATCCTGCTCTCATCACTTCAGTCCCTATCCCCTCTCCCAGGGGACTTTAAGAAATCTATATGATTACCAACCAAGGAAGAATTTCATTCTCACATTTCTTTTAGATTCTCAGTCTATTTGCTTAGATATCTGCTTGAAATATCTGATGGTTGCTTAGAGCAGAACGGCCTCAACTAACCGTCAACTGTTTCATCAATAGAAAATGAACTAGTCCCTTTGCCTAACCTCCATATGGTGGCAACTCAGTGCATCAATCTTTTGGCTAAGTAACCACTGCATATTGAACTTCAGAGATAAAGAGACTCTGATTTAAATGTTAATTCCTATACTTTCTAAAGAGCCACAGGAATCCTACAGCAGGCAGTACAGCAACAGTTGAGGGTACTGTAAGAACAACCAAGGTGATTTTTGGTAATGATTATCTGGGAGATGATGATGTTCATATTTTAATCTGTTCTGGAGAGTTTTCCTCCAAAGGCAGCAGGGACTTGTGAAAAACTGTGAAGGAAAAGTAGGCATCTCTTTCAGAAAAGATGCTTTAACCCTCTTCTGTCCCTGACAAAATGATGACATGAAATTGTCCGGGGCGCCAGCAGAAGACAAAGGGAGCACTTCCAAATTCCACTGCACCACCCTGTTCTCAAGAGGTGGGGACTAAAATTCTTGAGGAGGAGCATGTGCAAACAGTTGCTAAAACAGGAACGAGACTTCTAGCTTACAACACTGTGATCTGAATGGAAAGGGGAACCATGGCAGAACATTCCTGAGGCTTAATTTTTCCCATCTGAATTTTCCTTCCACCACGGAAGCTTGTCGTTTCCAGCGTGCAAGCCTGTCCTTCCCCGTGAAAGGAGCAGAATGCCCTGCAACTTCTGACTTGGTAGTACAAGAAACGAAATCAGAGCAGAACGAGCTAGTCCTGCTTCACAGCTGGCCAGCGGCACCTTGCACAGGGAGCTCCCTGCTTGTGCCCACGTTTGTACAGCGCCTTTCACAGCGGAGCCCTCATCTCTCACTGGGGACTCACCCAATGGCACGTTAGGGTTGTTGGGATTTCTGTCTTGCTTGCGAGTCCCAGCTGTGGAGCAGGACACCTAAGACACCTTCTGCACAAACACAGTTATCACCATCTCTCTGCTCCTCTTCTGCCTCTCTCGCCACTCTAAAGGCTGTCTGCTGCGGATTGCAATTCCCTCACTGTGTGAGGGAAGAGCAGAGGGAAACAGCAGCTGGAGGAAGATCCACCTCACAGACAGCGCAAAGGAGGAGACCCTGCAAACCTGGAGGGAAAGCATGGACAGGGGAGAGATCCAAGAACAGACGTGGAGGGGTAGGGGGGAAGGAACTGAAAAAAAAATAAAAGAAGGAAACAGAGATGGGGGCGGGAGGGAAGGAAGAAAGATAAGGTGATAGAAAATATGGAGAGGAAGAAAAAAGGGAGGCAGAAAATGCACACATGTTGTCCCCATGTTTGGGCACAGCAGCAGAGTTCGCTGCTTGTTGTCTCATGAGCCCAAGCACCCTGTGCAGGACAGTATCTGTTTAGATTTGTGTCTAAATTTAAACCCTGATTGCCTTGCCTCCCCCTCCTCTCCCCTCCCTCCCTTCCTCTCACCCACCCGCCCTTCTTCCTTGTTCGCAGAGCAGGGCCGCTCGCTGGGCTCTGCCGGCTCTCACGCCGAGACGCAGCTGGATACTACAAACCCTCCACAGCAGCGCGATTTTGTTCTGGCTCTCCCGAAAACTTCCCACAGATAAGAGGGAAAGGGGTGGGGAAGAAAGGTTGCCCAGAGGACACCTCTCTCTTGCACGACATGGAGGTAAAGAAAACTTTTATTTCCACTAGCTTGTGACTTGCTGCTAATCTGCATTCGCTCCACCTTGCAAAGAGATTTCTCCCTGAAGGCAGGTTAGTGAGAGGGTCAGATAAATGTCTGCTCCTCCTACCCCAGCCCTTGCACCTCAGAGTGTTCGGCAGCTTGGTCTGGATTTGGATGTGGGGGGCTAGGCAGGGGGAGAAATTACATGTGTGGAAGGGGAATGAGGAAGCACTGCCATTTACTTTTTTAATTTCTGAGATGGAAAGAGAGCTAACTTTTAAATGGCTTGCATCATTTTGAAAGAAGGATTTAAAAACCCATAAGAAGTGGGTACACAGAGAGAAATGAACAAACCGCATAGGATCAGTGGGCTCCCTACCCATCCCTTGCAATAGCGACAGTGATTTAGCCCAGGTGCCCCCCTGGTTCCACGTGGATCATACAGTCTCACTTTCATTATCGACAGAGTTTTGGTTCAGGAAAGAGAATATGAGAGCCCTGTTTCTGCAAGGTGAAGGAGCAGCATGCCCACAAAGCATTTCCCATACTTTCCTTCCTGCTGTCTGCCTCAAACTTCAGGAGTGCAGTAGCTCTTGGCTGTTGATGGGCACGCTGCTGATGGAAAAGGGTACAGAAACAGGAGTCGGGATTCCCTCCTGTTTAAGTCCAAGCCTTCTGCCATGTAGCACACAGTTTGGCAAGGCATTTCACCACTCCTCGCTTCTTTTCCCATTCATATAAAATGGGAGTGATAGTGCTTGCTTCACTCATGTGAGACTGGATTTGCTAGATTTCCAAACTTTTTCTAAGTTGTAGAGGAAAAAAAATATTTACTTTTAGGAGAGGCACAGAAGACTGAAAGGCAATTGCAACATTGGCAAAGCCTCAAATGACGAAAGAGACCTTTTGGTATTTCAACTAAACACAGATCTTACTAAATATTTTATTATGTCTTCCTGGATAATTTGTTTTTTGTGTCTGTGTTAGCGTGGCCCCAACAGCAGGGGACACGCAATACGGTGAGGGCACACTGCTTGAGGCATCGCTATAATTTTTCTTTGAAGATTTCCAGCACATAGCTCAGCTGGGCAGTTCTGATAACACCCAGGTGTTAACATCACAGCCTGTCTTATCTGTGGTGGCCTGCCCTACAGGCGAGGGTAAAAGATCAAGCATGTTCATTAAAAGAAAAGTCCTCAACAGGATATCTAAAAAGGTTTTGGCATGGGGATGAACTGAGCACTGTTCAACTCAGCATAGACTGCATATTGCATGACAAATATAAGGCTTAATCAAGATTTTTAGATTTGGCAGAAGCTGGCTCAGTAACTTTAATGATGGTTTTATTCTTTTTTTTTTTTCCACTATGCAGCATCCTGTGCTGCCTCAGAGGGGAAAGGGAGGTGAACTCTTAATTTCTTACAACTGCTGTACACAGGAAGTCACATACAGCGCCAAGACTAAATTAGGGCTGAAACACATATTTGGTCGTGTCCCAGGCACTCTGCCCCATCTCCTCTCCTCTATACAGAGGGGTTTGCAGCCCTCGGGTGTTTTGTTTTGTGTGGTGTAGTGGTGCTTTCAGAGCAGTAAGGGATGAGCCTTCCATTTCTTTTGGGGAGACACTTGTAACACATATGGCAAGTCTGAATGTCAGTTAAATTTCTCTGAAATGCTTAACCTAAGACCTTGCTCTCTATACTGAGTCCCTTCACCTCTGTTTCCAACTTTCCCCCTATTGCTATGTTTTCCAATCATCAGTAGACTGCTGCATCTACTCATAATTTAAAAACATCTGATCTCCTCAAACCACTTTTAAGTAGTGCTTTTGGTCTCCCCACCGGCCCCACTCCAGCCCTCCAAAAAGCTGGTTAATGTTCTACAGATGAGAAGATATTAGACCAAAATAGAGCCAGGAGCAAAGATTGGAGTTTCCACCTCCCAATTCCCTTCTCTGTCTGCTGCTTCCTGAGAGCTTTTCACGGACAGCATGAACAGGACATAGAAAGTCTCTACAGTCTTTTGCTTTTAAAAAAAGAGATTTAATGCTCCTGTGCAACAGGAACGAGAAGTTGTCATTTCCCCGGTTGCTTCAGCACTAGCAGGCAGGGCAGTTCTGGACTTGGTTGCTGGCACAACTGGTGGCTCTTTGCTCTAAGGAGATACATGAGGATCACCAGCATTAGGAAAAGAAGGGCAGAGGGCTGACCTAGCCAGCTGATTTTCAACACATCTCTGACTGGAAGACACTATTTCCGTAAAAACCTACAGAATATAGTTGGGCTCACTTTCTTATTACGATTAGTGTGGTTTTACTGCTCCTTAAGGGCTAGTATCTAAAGTCATTGCCCTTCTGCTATCAGGAACAAACCCCATTATAAGCAGTAATTGTAATTGCTTAAGATGGGGCAGCAAAACTCTGCTGTTGTCAGCTCATACAATTTTGAGTCATATTTTTTTCTTCTGGACAACCCAGCTCCCTGATGCAAAGTAGATTTGAGTATCAGTTTTCATTCTCTGTTATGACTGCTAAAAAAAATTTGAAAGCATTGAAGGATCTACTAAAAACAGACCTAAATCAAGAGTTCATATTAAAAATGCTTAAAGTTGGCACTAATGAAAGCAAAGCCATTCTTAAATAAAAATAGCCACTAAATCATCTTAGCACTCACAGTACTACAGTACAGTACAAACAGGATGAGAAAAAGCTGCGCTCTTTTTTTTTTAGTTTGGGGGTTTTAATTTTTTTTTTCCAGTTGGTCCAGGTTGTCTAGTTCTCATAACTGTACCCAACCTTGCTGAAGATGTTGAGATGTTGTGAGTTAAGGTATCAAACTGGTTGTGACTTTCTGCAGCCAGCTGAGTAGGAAATAGTGCAAATATTCCACAGTTGTTATGGCTGTTCTCTTTCCAGCTTCTCCGTAGGAGTTTGGGAGCACAGGGACATGGAAACTGCACTCATAAAGCAAGGGAAAGCAATCCAAGAATGAGTTTCACTTTGCTGGCTCCCTATGGTGCTCTGGGTTCCCTCTGTCATGTGGGTACAGCAACCAGCTTTATTTTGAGAAAGCTCCCCTCTTCTTTGCACCTACCAACAAATCTAATTTCTTTTTTTTTTGGGGGGGGGGCCTCCATTCCCATGTCCCCTTTCTGCATCTAGCTTCTGATGGATCTTCATTTTGCCGGGTGTCACACCATCTAAGCAGAGGGAAAGCTTTTCCAGGGCCAAGAGCAGTTCTCTTCTTGCTTCTTCCCTTCTGTGCACATCCGTCAGACACAACCCCTGCGCTGTTGGTCCACGATCTAGGATCTGTGCTGTCCCTATGCTGTAATGGCCTCACCGGGAACATGTAGGGAGCATTGGGCTGTTGCTCTTTACAATAAAGGCCCGCACTGTGTCAGGTGCAGATGCCTCAATAGTCCCTGGGTCCTGACCCTAGAAAAAAGAAGAGCAGTATGGAGAAAATGCCTCCGAGTTCTCTGTTACGGCAGGAGCCTGCAGACACCACATCAAGTTCAAACGCATCCCCACCCCCAAGCATCTGAGACAGGAGAGGTCAGAAGCCATTTCTTCCTTTTGCCCTGGTCAGCCAGATGCTCTGATAAGCACCACCTTTGCAGGTCTGGTTACTGCATCTTGCCAGATAGGGGAATGATGCCCTTGTCTAAACTGCAGCTGTTTCCAGCAGAGGCCTTTACCCTATCCCTAGGAAATCTGTGCTATGATTATACTGTGTGTTGCCTAAGAGGACTGAAGTAGAGGGGATGGAGGAGAGCGCAATTTGTATTCTTTGGTAAATAAGGCTGAAATTTTTATCCACTCTAGTGCTTAGAGTAGCAGGACAGTAAAGCACACAGCAATAAACCAGGCTGAGCAAATTCCACACCCACCGTTGTGGCAGTGGCACCACAGCTGAGCACAGCTACTACGCTATCATTAGCGCTGAGAGGAAGCAGAATTTCTACCTCACAAGAAGCTCTGCAGTTTGGTTTTCATTCCAAAAGGTAAAACATCCCTCTTCCACTTTTCTTGTTTTCTTTTTGCCTAATAGAACACTTTCACCTCAAATGCACTTGCTTTCAACATTTCCTCTCAGACTCATTAAAATGACATATTCTTGCATAGCGTCTGTGTGGAGAAAGAATATTTAAACATACTAGGAAAGATCCTGCATGACCCTGTTTTACTCCTTACGTCTGGACAGATTTAGGACCTGCTTGGCAGTAAACAGCATGTCTGCAGTAGAGGTGGAAAGGATCAGACTTGCCAGACCTCCCCATTCCAATGACTGGATAAAACCCCTTCTTGACGGTCAGAACAGAAGCAAACCAAACCCATGGCTGTGCCATGGTCTTTACTTGCACCTAAAGGAAACGCCAAAGTAAATGGCTTGCAGAGTTAGAGCTTTATCACCTCAGTAGAGAAGGGATGATTCTCCCGACCTGTTCTCTCCCTTACTCCTCATTTTGATCTTTGAGTGTCTGAGTATCCCATACCATACTAACAGGCTTTCTGGAAAAAAACAAAAAACAAAACAACAACAACAAAAACCCCCACCTTATTCCTTGTACTACATAGTTGACTTGGGTGGACACTTTGCTGCTGAGCAGCATATTATGCATACTTTGTCTACCACATTCCAAGGATTTGGTTATCTGAATAACAAGGGAAAGAACCAGCCTTGCTTTCTGGATAGCTGCTATAGTTGCTTCTAGGAAGCTCTGCTGTTTTTCTCATGGAAATGACCAAACCCATACAAACAAGGAGTGATTTTCCTATTGGATTTCATGTGCTTGGTTATGAATTCTAGAGAGTCGGACACCGCTTTTCCTGAAACACCAACTCTACAGCCTCAGTTTGGGATCTGGTATACCAGTTGTATCCAGCAGCAAGAGAATCTGTTTGGAGGATTTGTGAAGTACAGTGTCATCACTCGCCTTCTGCAGTTTGCACACTGCACACGTAAGGCTGAACTAGTTTTAGAGACAGAAGATCTGTTGTGTAAGGAGAGACTGCTATCATATACCTACTGCAAAACTGCTTATCACCTAGGTGCTTTGCTCTTATGGAGTCTCATGTAAGGCACTGAAATAAGTCTGTCTTCATCTGACATAATGTGTTTAACTATGAGTGTTATGCCAGAAATGCTTTTACTTTAACATCAAGTCTGGATCACATCTTTGTGATATCGCCAGTATATGGGTATCAGTAATGTGCCAACAAAGATGAGGCTTATCTATTCCTATAGTGCCAAATTCAGTTTTCTCCTATAAAAAAAAACCACAAGAGATTAGACCAAATTCTTCCCAGATATGAATGCATCACTTTCTAAAGGTGCTTCTGGAAATCAGCTCCAAGCAAAGGCCCAGATAATTCTTACCTCCCTCACCAAATGGACAGCTGGCTTAGACGCATGCCCCTCTTCTTTTTTCTTCAGGAGCAAATTTTAAAAGATCTCAAAGCCCACAAAGAGGCAACAAGGTGCTAAGTTGTTTGTTATATGAACTATCCTCATGCAAATAGACCTGTCCACCTGTTTTGGTCAGTGACCAATTGCAAAGCCTATTCGTTTATCACTGCTAACTTCAACAGAGTACCTGCTCATCTCAGGCTTCTGAAATGCATACTGCTAGCATAATAGCACAGCAGTTCAAACTGTGGTATTGTCCAGATTGGTGTCTCTGGCATGCAGTATTGTTTTATAATACCTTTCTATTGTGCACGATCACTGAACGCAGTTCAAACTGTGGTATTGTCCAGATTGGTGGCTCTGGCATGCAGTACTGTTTTTTTCTAAGCATCTTGAAGTACTCCACAAAATATAATACCTTTCCATTGTGCACGATCACTGAACAAAGCTACCTACAGCTTCTTAAGGCTAGACATGTGCTCACATCAATCACTGCTTTGCAAACACAATGAATAATATAATTTATTGCATGCAGTTTGGAAAGCTGCGGTATCTAGAGGATGCAGACCAATGACTTGTTGTTCACAGAATGACACAAAAACACGAAGGAAAGGGAAAGAATGGAGTTAAACAAGGCAGAGTGACTGTGTGGTCAGGGAGAAGACAGCAGACTAAACTTTTTAACGAAGAAACGGGATTCTGCATTGGAAAAGAAGAGGACTAGAAATAATAGGACAAAATCAGAAGGGAGATGTGTATCTCACCAAATACAAGGAAGCATTTCTAGCTATGAGCTATGAGTAGTAGTATTCAATCTCTCTCCTCTGAGAGATTTAAAAAATAGACCAGACAGAGCATTGAGAAGATAATGGCAGCAGCTATATTCTGCTGAGTTGAAATACAGGGTTGATGGGGCCGCCAGAGGGGCAGGAGGACGCTCTTTCTGCCCTCCTTCTCTGTGTGGAATTGCTTACTGAAACTAGTGGCTATTCAGCTTGGATGGCTCTGAACATTAGGGCCCACAAGTGTTTATGATTCCTTCCTGCTATATCACACTGTCCAAGCCCTGCAAACTTCTGCAAATGGGAAACCTAAGTCAAAATAAACTGTCATAACATCTGCTAGAATCTGAGAACTATTCTTTTAATACCTGTGTGAAAAAAAAACAAAAATTCTATTAGTTTGTATTCCTTCTTCCTTTTGTAAGAATGGAGTTCTTCATCCTTTAAAATTGCTTACTGCAAAGGCAATCACAGGATATTCAAGTCAATCCTCTTGAAATATCTTTGTGCTGAGTGCTATGTTTCCCCTGATGTAAGGTCTAATGAAAAGGCTCCTCTTTATTTCATATACATACACTCGAGCTTGAGTGCCAGGTTTCCTTGGAATTTCAACCCTTGGGCCCTGCAGAGTGTTTAGCTTGTGAAATGTGCACAGTTTAATTTGGCTTTCTACTTAGCCTTGACAAAGAGCACAGAGTTGTGAATGCTGTCCCTCCAGAAAATCCACTGTTTTCCAAGGAATTCATTCTCAGTTAGGGACAGAAAAACCCCCAATGTAAACAAGTATACACCTGCATGTACCAATCCTCTAGTGGGCAGGATGTCTGTAAAGAAAACAGAAAGAAAGAGGATTGCTGAATACACTGCAGCACGAGGTAACAGGTCACACAACAGTAATAAGTCAAACAAGAAAAGTTTTAGCATCTTCTCCATCTCCCATCTCAATGCAGAGCTGCCTTGTCAGTAATGCCAGGCTGTTAATCTCATGTAATATCAAGTCCCTCTGTATAGTTTGAGGAGCTTGTGCCCATAATCACCAAGGGACTTGTTCTCGCCCAGTCCACTCTTCCGCTTTATAGTTATAGTGGAGTTCAGACTCCTTTCACCCCTTTCCTCATGCCCTGAGCATGGCACTCACCTTTCTGGACCCTGCTGTCCTGTCCATCTGCCTGCCCTTGGCACTGAGATCTCACATTTGCACTACTTCAGGTCTGACCTCAGGTACCGGATGGGGGTGACCAGCCAGCAACACACCAGACTCTTGAGGGAATTGCTTAGAAGCACGGTCTTTCCTCAAGGTCCTTTCTTACAGGGCCCACTCCCCACAGCAGCATGCTGAAGTCTGCATCATCTGGATTGGCCCTTCCAGCCTTTGCAGCAGACCCTGGCCTAGCCTGGAGAGTCTCAAAGGCCCAGACTGGAAGCCTGTGTTTGAGGCTGGGAACTTACACTCCTTTCAAACCATAGTCTTTTTGGTCAAAGAATGAACAAATATGAATTTAAATTAGCCAATAGGAAAAAGAAATAATGCATTGAAATAGGCAGAGTGTTTCAAAGCTCTTGTAAACACTGTTTTTCTCCTTTACAGGTTTATTGGGAGAATTTTAAAAGCAGGTTAAATCAGAGATAATTATCTTCCTCAAATCCACGTCAAAGGCTCAGCTACAGCCTAGGACTGCTTGTGTGCATTCTCCTCAGTAGATGTTGGAATCATTTATCTACAGAAATCACTAAACTCCTACTGTATTATTAGAGGTGATCCAGACTGGGCTTGGAAATTTTCAAACATGCATTTTCAAACATAACTGCAAATTTCACGCACCTGGAATTGGCTTGCATAGTGTAGGTCCTGTTTTTCAGAGGTCCCACAAACTAGAAACTCTAGACAGAGCCAAAGGGAAGGCTGAAGGAAAGTGCCTCTGGACCCAGGTCCTAAATGCAGCTGGGGCCAATGAGTCTTTGAGGGACCAACTGAAAAAGACATTTCTGTGGATATAGCTTAGCATTCACACCTCAAACTGACTGCCAGTTGCATGCTTACTATCACTTTCCTCCATACCGTATCTGTGTATCTTTTTAGACTAAATTCCTAGCTGAGCTAAATACGAACCTCCTTGTCCACCCTGCCTGTATTCAGTGTAGACCTAATTTCATAGCAATGTGTTACAGAGATAGCACAGTCCTAACTGATGTGTCCTGGAAACTTATGGCAGTTGGGAACTCTGTGTAGGCTCATTTACCTTTGGGGTTTTTGGCTGCCAGTGTTATGATTTAAAAAGAGTTGAATCTTTGTGCAGCTAAAATTAGACTGTATCTAGTATTGAGTTTAACTCTAAACAGGGAGGTATTTACAGTCTGTTTAAAGCATTTTATTGAAATATTCTTAATTATCCCTGCTCTTTATGTCATCTGCATCCCTTCTCTGATGGTTCAGTGACTTAGATTTGCCCTTCTGAATTGCCTCAGATAATTAATGCAGACTGTATATGCATCTGCTTCAAAAGCACAAAACCACCCTCTTTAACCACTCTTTAGTCCCCTCCTGACTAAAAGCTCATGAGAACTGTCCCCTCATCATTCTACCTGAAACATCACGTCTGAGTCTTTTCCCGTTCAAATTCATCTTTTTTGAGACCTCTCTGACAAGCAAGGCATTTTTTTCTCACTCCACATGAGGCAAGCAAGGGACAAGCTAAACTGAGCAGCAGTTCGAAGATGATTCATAAAGCTAAGCTGTTACCTACCACCCCGGCTGTTCCATTAGGTCAGCTCATTTCCTTCAAAGCAGTTACCCGAGCATGTAAATTTGTGTAGGTGAGAGCAGAACGCAGCCTCGCATCGTGTCTGCAGCTGTGACGTGCCGAAACTTAAGCAACACTGTGATTCACATGGTTTAAAATAATGATTTGCTGCACGTGTTAAACTAATCCGTGTGCATTTTAATCAACAGAAAGTGGCTGCTAGAGGCCTATGCCAGATAACCATGGTTCAGGCATTTTATTCACAACTTCCAAATAACATGCACACATCCACAGTTTTCCCAATCCCTGGGGGAGGCAACTCACCCACAACCGGATGCGCTTGCCCCGCAGTCTGCATTGCTTCCCCTGCTCCCCATGGGCTGCACAGGAGATTTTGCCAGTTGTTCCTGCAGGAACTAACTACCCCCTAGAGCAGCAAGAGCTCCCAAGAACAAGGCCTGGAAGTACACACAGACAGGCACGAATTAATTTGGGGAAAGTTGACAGGCTGTATACAATTCCCAGACTAGTAGGAAAAACAGCCAGAGGTCTGAGAGGGAAACATCTGGAAGCCAAGTAGAATCCTTGCGAGGACACAGGCCAGGAAATGAGCCCTGAGCACACAGACGGTGCAAACACTGCACTAGGTAAGCAGCCTGTCTTTTACAGATACTCATGCTCCTCCTCAACAACCCTCCATTTCACCCCTCCACCTGTGGAGGCATTTGCTAACAGCATGAGTAGCTCATGGATAAATCCCTTATATTGCTAGTATGAACTCCTAGGGACATAGAGGGAGTAGCATGTTCAAGTCCAGGCAGGCTGCAGTCACGGTAACAGCTGTTGTCAGCTGTGGATTAAGACATGAGGGTATCTGCACCTGGGTAGAGACCAGCCTTTGGCTCCAAAGACACTAGACCTGAACAGGCGTATCTGAATTCCTAAAACGATACCACTTCAGTGACTTACCTATTCAAAGCCTAATCTCTGAAAGAAACAACTCTCGTTTTTTTATTTCCCCAATATGCCTTGCTATGTGTAATTGCATTTTACTTACTTACAGTGGTTCATGTCTGGTTTTATAAACCAGCTTTTAAGACAACATTGCTGGGGGGTAACATTTTATTGCTTGAGGGTACCCATCAGACAGAGAAGAGTCACTACTGGCAAAACAAGTCATATATTCTGCTTGACACACAAGAAAAGCAAGAGTTCCTCCTGAACTAAGTTGACAGCTGTGTAGGTGTTCATCTAATGAAGATAAGGTTTATGTCTAGAAATCTTGCGGACCAGGGTAAAAAGGGAAAGTAGTATAGTTTGAAAAAGAATGTGGATCTTGGACTATTTGGGAAGTGATGCATTGGCTCTCAAATGATACTGAAATCATGCTGCCAAATTAATGCCCACCAGCTTTCTTCATTTTTACCTTAAGAGAGGACCTAATGATTATACTTGTCAAGGTATGTCATAGTAAAGGAACTTATTTTCAGCACTCCAATCCAGATTTTCATAATCATAAGTAACAGGAGTGTTCCAGTGTATCTGCTGAAAGATTCTGGCTCAATGGCAACACATATGTTTTAGAGACACAAAATATTTCCACCAAAAAGCACTTATTATAATTGTTCTAGGAAAGACCACAGACTGGTGCTCGCTTGGATTAAAGGAAGAGCTCTGCACTGTTCTTTTAAGGCCAACTGTTCATTATATGAACACTAATTTCTTGAAATTGTTTGTTCCAGATAAATACAGCTGGTATTTCAAATACAGACATTGAAACTTGAATAGGCAGGACATTAAGTTCCCAGGACATCATAAAAGCAGGAAACACTTTATTCTAGTTTTATAGTCCAGTCAAACTTAGTAATTGCAGAGATCTTTGTTAAGCTAGTAGCATCATTATACTTCAATGTTTTAGGGCATTGATTGCTTACCTCATTTTTGCAATGTGCAGGGCAGTAGTAAGGGGCTTGAAATGAACTAACACAGTAGTTGTATTATGAATTGGCAGCTTTTGAACTTTGCAATGTTTCTTTTTTTCTTGAAGCTGTAGCATGTGCAGTATCTCCACCTCCATTAAAAAGGAAGATGAATGTCTTGCTTTCAGGATGGCAGAGTAAACCTTGAATGTGAGCCACTAGTGTATCCCAAAAGCTCAGAAAGAAGAACCCAGTATTGTAAGCCTGATTACAACCCAACACCAGCCTGATGAGTTTTTGAAGTTGGCACTGCTTCAGGTTACAGGAAAACTCCTCTTGCAAAGAACTACCCCAAGAAAGGCTTCTATACTTCATATACAGAGTGAGAGCCTCTGTGCCTTTCATCATTTCCCCACTTCTGTGGCTGTGTATGAGTAGGTTCAGCCAGATATCTTTATCCACATTCCTCTTCCTGCTGCCTGAAACTATTTCCATGTTGGCTGCTTGGCCTCAGTCTGCAAGCAGCTGTGTCGGGCTGTTAATGAGGCAACTGCGTAAGCAGAGCTCTTTTACAGGAAAGGCCAAGGCCATTTCTCCTTGCATTGATTGGACTCCTTAATGAAGCCTCACTCTTCCTCCTGCTTCCTCAACCACGCCAGTCACCCCTTGTCTGCGGGCCACTGATCTTGCTGGCAGAAGAGATTTTTCCCTCTCACCTTAGCCCTTCTATCCTTTCCTTTTCACTGTCAGTAAGCAAATGTCCTTTACCTTCAAGATCTGATGATTTTGATGATCAGTTTCTTCTTAGTGGACACTGCACTGCTTCTTCCCCCCAAAGCCTCAGCACTCCCTGGTAATTAACAACCTTTTATGACAAGCCCCTTATTTTTTCATTGCAATTGGACTCACCCTAGCCTTCTGTTATCTTTTGAGCATTTCCTCATGCATATTCTGTCTTCTGGCCCAAAATCTCTCTTTTTTTTTTTTTAATTGTTATTACTTTTGACACCTTCCCGCTTCTCCTTCCTATTATATTATTAACATAGTGGTCTGGGGAAATCAAGACTTTGCTTGCTGAGTGTATGTACTTCATTGTGCATACAGACAATTGTTACAATACAGCTGTGCGGCTAGAAACAGGAAGGGTAAGTTGAACAAAAACAAGGGATGCAGGCGACCAAGATGTGGTTATCTGTTGTATCGGTAGCAGAGTGCCTTTAAGAGGCCCTTATAGTAATGCTGCATATTATCTTTTTTAAAAAATATCTGATCAATTCAGTTAAAAACCAGACTGAAATCCCATTAAAAAATATTTCACTAGGAGGAAATCAGTTTGTGGGTACTGAATTGCCTCAAGACTGTCTTGCCTAGGAAGAGTTTTGTGGCAACAGGGCACTCAATTAACATGTGCCCCAAGTCCTCATCACACTATGCAAGCTTCAGATGGCTGCATAACCCACTGGCCACAAACATGCAACTGAAATGCAGAGACAAGTGGTCTGGGTGCACGTTCGTGTACTGCCATGTCTGAGTACTCCTTTGGGGGAGCACAGCACCAAATGAATACAGCCAGACTAATACCATCCTATGGCATCATGCAAAAAATGGGTGACTGTGGGGCTCAAGTCCCTTATTAGAGAAAGCATTTTGCAGTGTAGTCATGCTCAACAACATGTGTTGCAGAAAGACAGTGTGCTATTGAGGACCAAGTGTCAAGGTGGAACTCATGAAGCCTCCAACAAAAAATCTCCCTTGGATTCTGTGTAGCTGAAGGCAAGTTATTCTGTGCTAGGACAACTGTAAGGCCTACGCAGAACTGAAACACTGTTCTCTGCATCTTCAGTGTGGGAAAAACCCTTGAAGCCATTGTCTAATTTGGCAGGTTTCTTCCCTTGCCCAGGCATCTGCCTGCTCGACATTTAAGTTCAGCCCTTTACTTCTGCACAGCCCAAGATTGCCCTGCTTGATCTGTCTGTGGGTGGTCTGCCGCTCAAACCAAACTACCTTTAGAACTCAGCCATTCCCGTTACATTTCCCTCTGCCCCACTTCCTCATCTCTGCTCTCCACTCCTTTCCCAAGAGAGTACTCTGAACACAGTGAATCCAAGAAAACGGCAGTAGGCATCTCATAAAATGCACTTCACACAGGAAAAATGGTGACACCCCATGTTGGAGATTTCTGCAATCACCCCATCCAGGGACTCCCAGAATTTGATACACTCAAACAAAATAAATAATTTATTTTTAAATGGCCTACTGCTTTTCCCCCTGAGCAGCAAGTCTTTGTTGAATAGCCAGTTGCCTTATCTTGCCCAGGGCACTGCAGAGCTGAGAGCTGTCGCTGCCTCCTTTTAAGATGGCCTGTGGTTAAATCTGAAACCTCCTGCACAGGCACAGTGCCTGGGAAAGGGCAGGTGCTGCAGTTCGCCTCTTTTGGTAACGATGGCACTTGATCAAGCCGGGCTTGGCAGCCTCTGACAGGAGTGATAAGAGACTTGCTCAGGAAGTGAACAGCCTGGTCTCAAGTCTGTTCGTGAGGGGGATGGACTTGAAAATCTTTGATTTGTCAAGGAAAAGATGAGTTTTAATTTGTGCCTAGGGAAGGCTACAGCAAGCACTTGCCAACCTTGAAGCCATGCCAACATGTGGCAAAGAACTCAAGGTTGCGTGGAGCAGAAGAAGCTCAAACCTGTGTCTTAGTGGCCTGAGGGCTCCTCAAATAACCCCCTTATTTCTCTCTGGACTGTTTCTGTTATCATGTCCAGCAATTGCCAGATATGAATACAAATGCACAAACTAGTGCAGTACCCTCTCCAAATGAGGCTGTAATGTATGGCTGCTGTAATAAATTGACTGTACAGTGTTGGGAACACAGAAGCATTATGCAATTCCTAAGTATTGTCATTACTAAAAGGGAGAATGAAGATGTAACTCATTCTTTCACAGTTGCGCTTGCTGGGTTTGCTAATCTCAGAGGGCAGCACTTGGAAAGTACAGGCCACACAATCCAGAAAGCTGCATACCATGGCATGAGGAGAAGAACAACTTGCCATAAATCCAGCCTCAGAAATTTTTAGCACCAGCCAAAGACTAGTATGGAGCGCCTGTCATACCCTTTCTATATAAGGGCCTTTCCAGGTCAAACTGTTGATATTAGGGTGTGTTACTAAGGAACTCTGCATGGGCAAACAGGAGGCTATTTTTTTTGCTTTGGGTCCATGAGTTTGTGGAACCAACAGTGATAGCACCACCTAATCGAGTTAAACTGATACTTCATGGAGTTACTCTGAGGAGAAGGGAGGGCTTTTGGAAGATGTGCAGAAAGCATGGACTGTGTTACCCACCTTCCAGCGACCATGAAAAATGATGCTAATTGACATTAGCATTGCACCCACTTTGCTAGTAAAAATGTGTCAACAGCAAAGGGAGGGACTTCTGCAAGGGTAGGTTAAAGTAGCAATTATTTCATTTTATTTTTATTGCAGTCAGTGTGAAATAGAAAGCAGGTATCATAATTACCATTTCTAATTTCCTGATATCTACAGATGTTTCCTATAATCCTCCTGGAAAGGACACATCTGATTGCTTGTGTGCCCAGTACTAGCTGCTGTCTGCTGCGTGTTCCCACCCAGCCCTGCACCAGGTGGTTCTTCCAATATAAACAGCCACAGCATCACTGGGAATGATAGAGTTGCATTTGAACTTACAATGCTCTTAAACCACGCCACCTAACTCCCATCTCCTAGTTAATGGGGCACGTTGCTGAACACGATTAGGATGTCGTATTTTTCCCAGGACAACCACTGGTCTTCATATTCAGGAGTTCTAGGAAATCTCCTGCGTAGTCCTGAGGTGACTTGGAGGGAAGTGCTAGAGAAGGACCCTGAGCAAACCACTGATCCAAACAAAGAGGCAGCAAAGCTTTCCTGAGAGAAGCCTAACTTCAATCACTGTACTAATTCAGGCAGTAGGCAGCAGTAACTGAAGTCCCTGCAAGTAGGACAACCCACAGGAATTTCCCCTCTACTCTTAGTAGGCAAGGGGGAATACATCCAGCATCCCTTTATAGCGTAGCAGGCAAGTTCAACACAGTACTGCCTCCTTTGAAAAGCGTTTGTACCCTTACTAGTTTTTGGTAGGATATCTCCTGCCTCTACCCAATTCCGAATTTTTTTTTTTTTTTGAGCCTTTAAATTGGGAAGATTTGCATCTTTGTTCTAAAGCAACTGCACTGTATTCGGGAGTTGCTAGGTGTCTTCCGGATAATGCCTGCTCATCATTACTGACTTGGAATATCCTCATACTCTGTGCTGTGCTTGATACTGAGTGCCAAGAGGGCAACAGCTCACCAGGGAGCAATGTGGAGGAGAAGGTCAAGCTCCGACCACTGTATGTTTTGAGAAAAATGTTTTTCTAAAGCAAGATCTTCCCAAACACAGGAAAAGTTTACATATTTTATGTAAAGTAGGATTTTCCTGCCCATTTTCTTAAAAAACAAACAAACATGCAACCCTCCTTTGAAGTCAGCATTCGTCATACTATTCCACTCCATAGTTAAAGTGCCTTCCACTTTATCGCCAGCATTATGGCTATGAAAGAGCCTTGCATTTGAGCTCGGGCACACGTACTGTGTTTATTCATTCACGTGATAAGTGTTGACTTGTGCACCCTTTCTGAGTAGAGATGTTGTACTTGTCAGAGTTGTTTTGTGGCTGGCTTATTCAGACTTCAAGAGATGGGCCTGCATTGATTGACACTTAGGCAAGAGACTTGCTCTCGGATGAAAACGTTAGAAAAAGAAGAATATAAGAAGATTGAAATATGTGCTCCTTTAGGACTGTTTGTGATAGCTCTTGCTTTCATTAAGACTGAAGAAAGCTGCTAGAGATCATTGGTCTTTAAAAATAATGACTAGACTTGAAAGTTGAATCAGGAAAGTGTAATCAGGAATCCTTACCTCCTCCTGCCCATCTCCAAAACTTCCCTGGGTAGTAGGTTTCTACTTTTTTGAGACTTCTTAATTACTGAATACTGATCCACCTGAAGAAAACCAGAATCTGCAGCCATGTAAAAGTCCAGAGATATGTGTGCAGCAGAGATGTATGCCTGAGCCATGGGAGTCTTTAACCTATCTTCAGGGTCCAGGAGCTCAGACTGGTCCCAGATCTAATCTGAGCACTCAAATGTACTCAAATTTCACTCAAAATTTCCTCAAATGGAATTTTTACTTTCTTTCCTCAGCTTGCTTTTGTGTTTTACTCCTGCCTCCTGATGGTGGGGGAACCATGGCAGGCTGCGGTCAGCCATTGCTCTTTGCTCACACATCTGATCTCAGCTTGGAGGAAAAACATGAGGAATCGTGATCCCTGTCATTTTTAAAGCTCAAAAATGCTGATCTGGCACATGAAAGGAGGGTATTCAGCTTCAGCTAAGTTTGCTCTGAGAAAATGAAACAGAGAATTTGAAAGATGATAATTCTTTTCCTGCATTTAGGATACACATGAATGGTGTGCAAGGTATTCTGGTCTTGTCCTTCCCTGAAAAATAAGTGTGATAAAGTTTACAGCAGCCCCACCAAAGGTAGATAGAGAAAAGGCTCACACTGTAGCTTTTGCTCTGGTGAAGCCCAGCACCCTTATTGCAGCTCCTGTTCCATAAGGGGGGAATGAATGGTAGGAAATGCAAGTAAGAGTCTTGGGTCAAAATCCCACAGTGCTATGTGCTATCTCAATGCAAAGATGGACAGGAACTGGTTTTGAGGCAGCGCAGGAGCCACAGCTGCATCTACTTTTAGTTAGAGCTTCTGCCAGTAGTAAAAATTTAACACACCAGACAAGGAGCAGCTTTACTACTAGATAAGAAGCCAAGAGAATAAATAAACCACCTAAATCCCTCCTGAAGCAAAGAGCTGGAAGGTCTCCAATGGGAGCGATTTATGAAGAAAAGTAGAGAGAGATGGGAAGAAAGATGCTTCGTTGGGATGGAGAGGGGCCAGAGTAGCAAGAAGAGGTTTGTTTACTCAAGGCTTACATTTGGGGACGTATTGCCTCTTGAGGCGGGGGCCCAGCAGACTGCTGAGCTCCAGGCGGAACAGGCGCCCTGAGATTTCCTTCTAGGGATGTAAAAAACAGACCAGGACAAGCGCGAGCCCTCCCACTTCCTGGGTAATATGTGCTCAGCCCTCGGTGATGCTTTTGTGGGTAACGGGAAGAATTAACAGGCTCATACTCCTGTGCACATTCTCCACTGATTTTTTGCTGACCAATTCCTTGTGCTGTGATTCAGTTATTTTCCCACCCTCCTGCCTTTCAGTTTGCTCCTCTGGGGCATATTTGTTCTAAATCTCTCCCTCTCTCCTTCTCCAGTCCTAACAATGTTCCTCATTCAATATGATCTTGATGCGACTGATGTACTCACATACACAAGACAAACAAATTAGTTTGGATTATGTTGGCATGAGGATACAATTGCTGTAACCTCATTGCTCTAAACAGGCAATACGGAAAAATGGCTTTGAATGAAAAACGCGAACCTACACAAACACACACAAACAGCTGTACAGAATTCCTCCTCATATGAACTGAAAAAAAAAGTTTAAGAATACTCTTTGGTTGGGGCTGAATGCAGGTTATCCATAAAAAAATCTCTCTACTATGGAGTTCCATACAGCTGCCCATTTAATCTTACCTGCACTTAAAAAAGCAGAAATATCTGGTACCTGTGACAAGAGGTTGAAATGCAAATTCAGTTATCTATTTCCTGCCATTGAGCAGGATAGAAAGAGTAGTAGATTTGCGCAGGTGATTATAATCTTGTTAGTTCTGCACTGTTCTCTGTTTTAAGACATCTAGGGATTAATTCCAGTTTTCTTTAGAAGCTCTTCCTTGAACAATAAATTAACCTAGACTTAGGAAAAGATTATTTGGTGAATTGGCCTCTTTGGACATTTATATGTAGAATTACGTCAAAAGATCCTCATATCTGAAGGAAAAACCATCCTGTCACTTCATGCAGGCACACTGATATTATATTTTGCATTGTTATTGAATAATATTATAGTCCTTACCCACACTGGACTGGTCTCACATACATAGTGTTTGGGTGGTCGTGACAAAATGCTTCATGATGCCTTCTCCAGAGCATACGTTGAAATCCAGAGAGTAACTGTACCAGAGATGCTATGCATTGTATGTAACTGTGCAGGGGCCTTGCATGGGCCCCTGACCCCTGCAGATGAATAAAAGATTGGGCAGGGAGAAGGAATTAGCTCCTCCCGTAGATATGGACACACCAAACTAATGAGGCAGTATGGGAGAGGCTAGCACTTCATCCTTGCTTGATCTGCCAGCAAGTAGGACCTGTGTGCTTCAGGAAACCCCATGCATGCAAGGGGGGTCCTTTCAGGAGGGAGGGAGCCTGCAGCACCTCCTGCAGTGGGAAGAAATGGTCACACACCTCCCTGCCCTGGAGGGCCGCTGTGGGAAGGAACACTCCTCACCACAGCTTAACGCAGCACTCCCGAAATGTTGTCTCCTGTGACAGAAGCAGGTACTTGATAAGTTTGAGAAAGTTCTTTCAACTGAGCTATTGTGAAAGAGTTGAATTGCATTCCAAAAAAATAAAAAATAAAAAGGCACCTATATCAGATTATGGTTGTTTTGCTCCCTGTGCAAACTGAGATAATTATCCCTGTGCACATGATATGAGCTTTCACGTGCAGACAGGGTCTAAGACTGGCTGGCTCTCTAAATCCTACAGCTACTTTAGTGAAAAATGAGACGGGTATGTGTGGTCCTGGGAAGCCTTTGGCCAGAAAGTATGTCATGTGCCTTAGGAGTGCTGCTTTGCTTCAACCAGTGGGAAAAAAGAGGGCCTGCAAGAAGCTCTGTTCCCCTCCGTCAGCCTCTTGGCCATAGGCACTTAACTTCAAAGACAAGCACTTCTTCCCAGTGCTTTTTGGTGCCTCCAGGCTCATGGCACAGGGCGATGATGTTTATCTTGGCAGCAATTCTGTCTTGAGTAGTTTTCTCCCCACAGGTGCCTCCTCCATTCCTCCCTTAGCTGAGCAGGTAGCTCAGAGCAGAGCTGCAGAGCAGCTACAGCTCTGCCAAACCAGCAGCTCCAGCAGTGCCTGTGTCGCGTTGCCTGCTCCGCTGTGCCAGCACTGCTCTTCTTTGGAGGATGGCACGGTGAACCACCTCAGGGAACTGTCCTGCACCGAGAACAACCTGCTATTGGCTGCGTTATTTTTAGGCTGAATTACTTCCCCAGCCTGGTGCATGGCACAGTCCTGCAAGCAATTTTGTGAGCACAGCTGAGGGAGGGTGAGGGTGGCAGCTGCTCAAACCGGCACCACAGTCACACAGAAACCGTGCGGAACCCCCCGCGCTGCCCTACGAACAAAAACACGCCTCTTAAAATCGGATACCTGGTTCACTAGCCGGGCAGAAGGAATGGGCAGAAAAATTCTTGAGAGAAAGCAAAATTTACGTCATCGCATTGTCAGCCCCTCCGAGCAGGGTCAGGGTCTGTGTCTGCCCGAGAGGCACCAGTGCCACAGGCAGCGCTCGGCTTCGGCCGCGCTGCCGCGGGCTCCGAGAACCCCCTCCCCGGCGGCAGCACGCGGGAGCTGCCGTTCGAACAGGGGAGCTGCTGGAGATTCCCACCACAGCATGTGAGATGTTTTACTGCACACTTCTTCACATCCCTCAGCCGCCAGCAGCGTGCTCCCTGCGATCCCTCGTGGGTGCTCTGCGCGTTCACCACGGCGCTCAGCCATGCCTGGGACAGGAGGCAACATATCGCAAGGCGAAATGCTGACACAACGGGCTAGAACAGCCTTTACCGCAGGCATGCAAAGATATGTTCTTCTGCAACATCAACCCTGTGAGCAGGAGGCCATGTAAGGACATTGTTACTTTAGATCCTGGCATCTTCAGCCAAACTGGTTAAAGGGAAGTCGTCACCAGTCGGCTGCAGTTTGTTCCTGCCATCCCTCCCCCACCTGCTATGGCAGTGCAAGTGCTCCTAGGGCTATGCTGTCAACTGGATTTCTGAAATGATCCAGGTTAAAAATAACCTTGTAAAGAGGAAAGGGAGATATTTTTAATCTGTATCTTTTCAGTGATCCAGTTTACCACAAGCCGGCACATGAGAAGGGAGTAACGGGAACGGAAAGGTCAAGGGAGAATGAGCAGTTGAAAACAGAAGCTGTCTTTTCACCAAAGCCAGAATCTTGTGAAACTGTGCCCTGAAAGCTACTGATCTTCTCTTGTTTTCAGTGTGGAGAGCTGGGATCTGAGGATCAGTATTTCAGGATCCTATTTCTGTAAACAGGAGACTAGACTGAGCCTCCTGTGCTTTACTGTGTATGCTGCTGGCACAATACGTTTTTCATTATTTTTGCCACATTTATGTTTTCTCAGGGAGATCGTATGTGTAGCAATGAAAAACACCATGAGAGTCGCAGGGGAGCTTTGCAGTGCCTGTGCAAGTGCAGGGCACAGGAAGGCAGGCCCGTGCTATGGGCTAGTGTGAGAAATGCTGGTGAGGAAACGTGCGAGGCTCTTTAGAAGCAAGGGAAGGATGTAAAGGTCAGGAAGTGGCCACAAAACCATGTTCAGATACAGCTGCATGAAAATAAGGGTGGAAAGGGAATGGGAACAACCTAAACGGTCATGGAATAGTTACTGCTGTCACAGCCACTACACACCCCAGCCTTACAAAGTGCTGCAAATGGCTCTGTGCTCCAGTAAAAGATGCTCCTCGTGGCCCAAGTATCGTAACTGCAAAAACTGGCAAGTCAGAGGATTCAGGGGACAGGGAAGGAGATCAAGGCAGTACAAATCTCTGTTGTCATTTGGCTGGTATTTCAGTACCACTTAAGCCAAAACACTCTTCTGTGCGGTAGCTAAAAACCTTTGCTCTTTTCATCAACCAAAACACAGGAACTCAGATTCTCACTCAGTATCTGTTCTGACCCGCACTCGTACCCTTTTAGGTTACTGCTTCCGGTGGCATATTAAGGACACTGTCAAGAAGAGGAAATAAACTGATGGGATACCAATCCTGTGACGTGGAGTCATTATAGCTTTTAATTGCAAGGGGGCGGGTCATGACCAAAACTCCTAGCAGAGGGCTGCTGGAGCCAGTTTTGGGCCAGTCACAGCAGGAGATTCAAATTAATTCTCAAATCCCTCGCCCGGCACCCATTTTCCAGTTTTTCCCTGGATTCTTTGCAATTTTTATTTCCTAAAAAGCTATTGTCTTCTGTAATACTCCCACCTGTAAGTTAAATCCACAGTCTTTTCAAAAAAAGCGTTTTTGTGTTTGATTGCACAAACGTTATTCATAGAGAGACACTTTAGTGTCTGAAGCTCTTTGCCCTGTGTGTTTAACACGGACCTTCTCTGCCTGGTGCTGCCGTTGGCTCTGCAGTCCTTAGCAGGAGCATTGCAAATGTGCTGTTGCAAACTGCTATCCTGAATGGTCCACTCAGCCCTCTGCAAGACAGTATTTCTCCCACATCAGTCAGCTTTATTGGGCCTGGTGACTTTTGGCGTGTGATATTGCCGATGAAGTTGTGGCTGTGCTCGCCACAGCTGTCTGTGCCACTGCATCCACGTGTCTCAGCTCGGAGACCTTCCCAGCTGCCTTGCCAGAGCCAGCAGGGGCGGGCAGTGACACTGCTGGGGGCCCTAATGGCAGCCCGTGGGGAGGCAGGGGCATGTATCCCTGCTGAAAGCAATGCCCCCTCTTTAGGCAGGATCACGGGTGGATGGAAGGATGGGCTTTGGTGGGAAGTTTGAATTGCCGCGACTGGAATTGCCATGACCTAATCAACAAATAAAGGCAGAATTTTCTTCTCACACACTGTCAGTTCAAAAGGACTAGATTCAGTTTTAAAAGCTGATGAAGAAAAAGAGCGTTGAAAAATATTTTCAAATTTGCTCAGTTTTGTAAACTTACTTGCAAGAGGAAAATGAAACCAGTTACAGAGAACTCATTAGTTGCACTTCAGCTTTTGTAGACAGCATCATGCTTACACTTGATGGTACAATTTAATTCCAGTTTTGTTGCTCTATCTGACATTTTTCAGAATCTGCAGAGCTTAGATTTTTTTCTTTTTTAGTGGATGAGTAAAAGAGTTTGGAGTAGAAGACACCAGGTTAGCAGTGGACTTCTATGTTAGCTTCTATTTTTAGCCCATGTGGGCTAACTGCATTTGTTTTCTGAAAAGCAAAAGAATCTTCAGCGGGCTGCAAGAGCACAAAATATGGGTTTGAGCAATCTTGACTCTTTTGCTAAACAAAAGCAGAGATGCTCCTCTTCAGCATCCTGAAAAGTGGGGTCATGTCACGACTGGAAATCTTACCAGGCATGGGAGGCAAAGCATTAATGCCATGGGACAGGAGAGATTCAGCACTGAAAACGCTGGAGCGAGAGAAGCAGACGTGTCTTAGTGGTGGAAGAGGCTGAGGGCTGCTGCATCTCTGTGGTGGGAGTGAGAAAGCGACTCCCACCTTGGAGCCGGAGGGTGACTGCTAGTCCCGTCTCAGGAAGCAAAGGGGACAGTGCTCTTCTTTTCATGGGGCAAAGGGAACTTTCTGCATGTCAGTGCCCAGGAATAGTCACCTCTGTTGCCCAGAAGGCGTGCAGCCTGGCACATTAGCTGGAAAAAAGAAGAAGCCGTATAAAAAACGGGATACAGGATTGCAGTGTAACTGCCAAAAAGGATCCAAGAAGTGACTTTTCCTGTTGCAAAACGCACAGTGTAATCAGAGAGTCTGCAGCTGGCAGTTTCTGGAGGACACAGCCCATGGGCTACTTGTTCTAATCTTAGAATGGCATGTCCACAGCTTCCTGTGCGCCCGCGGCAAGCTGCACGCGCATGAGAGTCGCGCAGCAAGGCCTTGCCCCAGCCGAGCGAGAAATGCGTGGAACCATTCCAGCCTCAGAGCTTTGATCAAATCCCGAGAAAGGGAGCTGTGTTTTCAGCTGTAGCTCAAAAATAAATAAATAAATACATAAATTCCCAAGCCCAAAACAAGAGGTCAAAGACGCCAAGAGGAAGTGCTGTCATTTCTGGGGTAAGGCAGAGGGCTGTGAAATCAACTCTAAAGGAGGCTATAGGGGAGGCAACCATTCCTCCTCAGACACTGAGCACCTGCAGCTCCTCAGCCTGTGCTCTGTCCCCAGCTCAGACATCACTTCTGAAATTGCCTGGATATTCTGGGTTCTGGAATGCTACAGCCAAGCCTCCCAACAAATCCTTCCTTTCCCTGGATCCATCTTTGTTCCCTTATATTTCTGGCCCGCTCGTCCTTCACCACATGGAGCT
>NW_010584011.1:0-20306 GCF_000705375.1 Tinamus guttatus | reverse complement strand
GGGCGAGGGCTGACGGGCCGGGCCTGCCCTCGCCTCCCTCCGCGGGGCGAGGCCGGGGGGCTGCGGCCGGGTGCGAGGTGGCCGCGCAGGTAACGTCTCTCCGCGAGAGCCTTTCCCGCATGTGGCCGCGGGGATGCGAAGGCAATAAGCAGTTTGGGGAATCGGGTGCAATCGTGCCCTTCCCAGGCCGTCCGAGGAAGTAGCTCAGTTAAAGCTCGGTAGCTCAGTGAAGCTCGGCCCGCCGCGTTTTGCTTGGTGCGTCCTCACCAGTGCCACATCTGTCTCCATTGCTGCCAGAGGAGCCTTTTAGGATCAAAAACAGAATGTCCAACACGCCTTTGGGAACGGGAGGTTCTGCAGCATTAGGCATGCTGCGTGTCGTGTGCTCGTTAGGAAGAGTAGAGGTCAGGTCATTGCACCGAAGTGTTGAGGGGTCGCGTACGTAGGGGTTCGTGCACAGGGGGCTGGAACTGAGACTCGGTAGGGCGACGCTGCGCTGTCCATGCTGCTCTTCTGGAGGTGCCAGTGTTGCCACGACACTTGCTTGGCATCGTCTGGGTAGGGCTTGTAGGTTTGCATGTGTAGGTTTGCAGGTTTGTTTCTTTTGCATGTGGTTGTTGGTGATGGAGTCATGGGATGTGAGCTGCCTTTGTCAGGGAAAGACAGTGCAGTATGGAGGTGACCTGCTAATGGGGAAGCTGGAGTCATGGTAAACAGTCTGAAACAATACAAAACACCCTTGATTTGGTCAGCGGGGAAATCTTTGGGTGGAGGATTAATTACATCAGCCTGAGTTAAGTGATGAAGACCTTTATAAACACACAAAGTTGATGTTGGAGTGGTAGAAATGCCAAGGGCAACCATTAACCTGTGATCTTTTTATAGGACAAGTGTGTTCCCTTGACTTCAGAGTGAGCTGTCAAATACAGAAATATTCAGCTTTCCCAAGGTATCTGTGTGCATACAAATACTAGCTGTACACTGGCAACGTGTGCACCATCTGAAGATACTTTTGGTTGGCAGTACTTGCCCGCTGAGGGAGACCTTTTCATCGTAAATGCTTAGGAATCATTAAAGAATATTGATACCTTCTTAATTGTGTGTGGTGTCTAGAAACTTCTCAAAAAACGTAGGAACCTCCAATTCCAGTCAGAGGGTTAATAAGGGATTATGCAATCTGTTTAACCAGGAAATGCTGTGTTTTGCAATAAATTTAAGTAAGAATTGTTAATGCTTACTTGCTGAGACAACTTAATATTTAGATTGAAGTAAGCAGATATGGTTCCCATATCTACGCATATAGTAGCTTACAGTAAAACTAAGTTATTTGAGGAAAAGAAAAAAGGGCGAATACAGAAAGAGGGAGTATATTCTCCCTGACCACAACAAAGGGTACAACTGCAGTAATGCTACGGGTGATTTGGAATGATAGATCAGCCTGTGATGTGTGAGGTATATAGTGAAAACCTCTAAAAAACAACCATGTCCAGAAGACAGCCTTTTAGTCACCTTCCTGTGGAGAGTCTCTTCTATCTAAAATGTGATCTTACATTTTAAAGGAGTAGATGGATTTTAAAATTTGTAGCTTGTCTACATTGAATTATGTTTCTGTTCTCAACACCACAACTCCAGCTGAGTTTTTCTAACCCTCCAAATGAGGAGTTGTTTCAATGTTTGCTTCTCTTCTCTGTGCTTGTATTGCATGTTCTTACCCCTCCTTTCTGCTTTTAAAAACACATTCTTTTCTTCCCTTGTGCAGAGTTGGCACCAGGGTTACATCCTAGTACGGGAATGAGCAGTGCTGACTCTTAACCTCTTACATATGTAGGGTAGCTTGGTGCTGCGTAGGCAAAAAGGTGACTTTCACTAGAATTTAAGGCTGTAACAAGCCCTGCGTGATCTTCTGCCTTTCTGCTGCTGTGTCAGATGCTGCAGTTTCCACAGTCTCTCTTTCTGTGCTACTTTCCTCACTCTCCCCTCTCATCCTATTGAGAGGTTCAGGAGTTGAAAGCTGCCAGGCAAGTGAAGGGGCACAAGTAGCAACTTCAGAGAGTTCTTGCCTCTTAGTTGCTCGGATGTGACGTGTAGCTGGGTAGCACGTGGCATAGCTCAGAGACATGGCTCATGGCTCCTTCTGGCCCTTCGTTTGCTTGGTAGCGTGTCGCAGAATCACAGACTGGTTGAGGCTGGAAGGGACCTCTAGAGTTCACCTAGTCCAGCCCCGCTGCTGTGTCCATCTGCTTTGGCCAGTACCCTGCAGTGAGACAGAAAAAATAGTGGACTGTGTTGTGCGATCCTAGTTTAGCACCACCAACTGTTGCTTCATGACTTGAGTCAAGATGACAGGTTTTAAGCTCTCATTATTTTTTTTCCCTCCTGTGTGCCCCTGCATGCATGCATCAGAGGATCGTCTTCCTTGTATATGCTTAGTCATCCAAAAACCCGATCACTCCCTATGCTTGTAAGTGTGAAAGGTCATTCTCAAGTCTGTTTTATTTGTGACCATGTGGAGCTTTGTGGCATAAGGAGTTAATCTAGGTAGAGCCTTCGTTATGGTGCCTTGAGCCTCGGCCAGGCGGAGTATCAAGGAAACATTATTTTGCAATGCTGAAGTGCAGGCTGTGTACAGTCAGCTCTGATCCTGGATGATCCTGCATCCCTCTTTAACACGAGGGTGGTGCCTGCTGGCTTCCAAAAGTCTTAAGGAATATCCAGACGTAACTGGAAAGAATATTATTGACATTTCTAGTATTTATGTTTTTTTCTGTTGCCAGCAAAGCCCATTTATTTTTCTCCCCTCGTCTCCTACTGCCCCTTTTACACAGGCACATGCAGTTAAGTGTAATAAGCAGAGGGGTATCAACATGATAAGTAGTTCAAATGTCTATTACTCTATTAAATTCAACTTCATATTTCAGTTGCTGCTTGAAATACATAATCTAAATAACACTGGAAGCCAGGGTCGCAGTGCTCTTCTGTGCGTGTCCCAGGCTTAGCTGGAACTGCAGATTCACCCAGTCAGAAGCCATTAGTTCACCCCAACGGGGCCTGCTGGTGCTGCAGGTAGAAACGCTTCCTCCCCTGCAGCGCGCCGTGGCCTCTGCGGAGCGCAGAGGGGATACGGTGCGGAAGTTCTGAACTCCAGTAGCTGTGCTGAGGCTGGAGCTACTGCCCAGGGAGATGTGGCTTGTAGCACCAAGACGTTCTTAAAGGAGTTGAAAAGATGCAACTGAAGCTGTTGATAACAGATAATTTAGCGTGTAGAACGGCTATGTTCTCATCCAATTCCCCCAGCAATTCTCTAGATACAGGTATGGAGTGATGTGTTTGGCCCTTTTACTTCCTACTGGCTCTTTTGCTTCCCTATTTGGATTGCAATGGAGTAAGGAGTGAAGTAAACAGCTCTTCTACTCTCCATCTTTGGATTAGTGTTTATCATCCTGATTAATAGTAGTAAGCCATGATTGGCTTGTACACAGTACAGGATGCCTTCTGTCTAGATGAAAGACCAAAGAAATGAAACCCAGTTTTACCAGGTAGGTATCTTTTTTTTTTTAATTCTTCTTTTTTTTTTCTCTTCTATTTTTGTTACCATGGAGTCCTCTGCCTGAAGCTTATTGTCAGCACCTATGGTGGGAGCCGTCAGTGTGTGGTTTAATGGTTTAATATGTGACGTGATTTGAACACATATGACGAGTATGGTTGTTTATACCACCCATGTGTAATAACTGATAACTTAATGAAGCAGCCAGTAATTGTCAACTGGTTTTCCTTCCTCTGTCCCAGGAATATGTTTTAAGTAAGAGTAAGCAGTTGTTGCAGGGGAGGACAGGAAGTTTGGAACTGGCTTTGCTACCGGAGAAGTTTGGGGAATACAATTTCAAGCAATGATTTATCTCTGAACATCAGTTATTTACAGGAGCAAATGTTTATTTGGAATAGGGTTTAGCAGTACACTGTGTGATAGCACAAATGGTACAAGTTCTTTTGGCCGCTTTTTGAGGCCGAGTTAACATCAGGACTGTTTGCTGTCAGGAATCGATTGAAAGGTGACCCCTCAGTCGGGTGATTTCCCCCAGTCCCACTGTTCTTCTGTCTCTCTTATTTCTAAACTGACAGAATCATTCTGCTAGTTGTTCTAAATAAGCCTTTTTTATTTCTACTATAGAGGATGTTTATATCAAATAAGTCATATCTTGTTTCCCTTTGCTACCATTCTTTTAGCCCCTCCACTTTAGTTTTACTGTTATGGAGTTAGTAGTTTCCAGTTCGTGCTGCTGCTAGGTTTTGGCTTAAAGTGATGTAAGGAAAACAGGAAGGCTGGTTGTTCTCATAACTTTCACTTCCAGTTCTACAGAAAAAGATGCTTTGTACACACATTTCAGGGCAAGTCCCCTTAAAATGAGTCGCTGCCTCCCTTTAGTGTTTTAATTAGATCAATATTCTGATTGTAAGTATGGGCACTGTAGCAGCTGTGTTGGTGATGGACACTTTCCTAAATATTTTGACTTAAGCCTGGAGCGAATCAGGACAGGTGTAATCCAGGTGGTGAAATAGCCAGGGCTGATGTTTGTCTTCAGTTGGCTCTTTGCCGGCAGTTACATAAAGAAGTTCTTGGAAAGATCTAACACACTTAAGTGCAGTGGTGGTGAACAAGGTTCCTTCTTGGTAATGAATTTTGCAAAGCTATTTGTGTAGCAGGATTTCTTTAAATCTAAATAATTATGTCACAGTTTCCTCATTGGGAGTGGTCCTGTAAGATTACTTGACTTTTTTTTTTTTTTTTTTTTTTTTTCCCTCTCCAATGTGAAAAGTAATGAGATGATAGCTGCATAGAAATGTTACCTACCCAGCCACTTGATGAAGTTCAGCATAGGTGTGAATGAAGGGGATGCCCCACTTGGAGAGAAGGCTGCCCTGTCTGTGGAAATGGCCTCTTACATGTAAATTGAGGAGGAAGTATAGAGCGTGCTGCAAGAGAAACCATAAATGCTTCCAGAAAGAGGAAGAGGCTTCGGAAGAGGCTACTGAAGCAGCTACTTGTCATCTGTTCCTCGCGCTGCTCAGACATGCTTGTGCAAATGTGTTGTACAGTATACCAGGTTAGGGAGTTGATCTGGTTTAAAAGAAAACAATAAAAAGGAGCTGTTTTGAGCATGGATTAGTTCCAAGTCTGATTCATCATGTATCATAGGTGAGCATGGGAGCTATTTAAGTTGGCAGCGCCACTGACAGAATTTCCCGTGAAGCAGTGCTCTGAAAAACGTAGCATGGGCTTTTTCTTATGGTTTTGTGGTTGTACTACTGCAGGTCTTAGCTAGTTATGAGCTTACTTGTTTGCTACCAAGTTTTGTTAGCAAGTGAGTGGCAGGCTGCTGTGAGGAAGGTTCCAGAGCTGGCAGCAAATATTTGGAATTTGCTCGAGCCGTACAGGGTATAGTCCTGGAAAAGCTCTGGATTGGCCTGAGCTGCTAAGAACAAGTTTCCAGTTGCACGAGAACAGATTGGCCATATGAGCTTATTTCAGCTATTTCTCCTGTTCTGTCAAGGTATTAAATTTTATTTAATGGGTTTTAATCAGGTCCTTCTGCATGGAAGGGAAAAAAATAGTTTGCATTTCACCGTGGAGAAAATGCCAATAGCTGGTGAGTGATGGGCCTGATACTGGGTCAGGAATGGTGACTGACAGGGTGACTGGCATTGAAATGTGCTGTCACTGAGTTGATCTTAACTTCTTAACTTTGGTTTAATCACTATTAAAAAAAAATAGAACTACCTGTGTCTGGCTGATATGTAGCCTTTTGTGCTGTATCCTGTATAATCTGCACTTAATCCACATCCTAAATTCTGCTGCCTACTTTGTTATGGAGATTGGTAGCTTCCATGGTGCTAATGTAAGATTTAGTCAGGATGGTGCTGTACCCCTTCATCTGCTGGCAGCAACTCATATTTTTAACACCATTTCTCCTGAACTAGTAATACTGAACTAGAGGCAAAGATGTGTGTATCTCTTTGGACCATGAATTTTTGTTTATCTCCAACTACTGATCCATGATATTCTTACAACTTCAGTATGCGTTGTGACAGATGCTGTTTTCGTGGGTCATTATAATAACTAGGAAATGTGATGGTAGGTTCCCTTCTTCAGCATCTCTGCCACATGCGAAGCATGTGCAGCCGCTCAGTGCTTCAGTTAAGCCAGCTCAATGACATCCTTTGCAGGAGGAACCTGCTGCACTTCAAGGAGACTCTTTCTAAGGTGTTCTGTGTATCATCCTTTGTGTAACCCTTTCTTAATCCTGGGTGCAGGGACAAATGCCAGGAAATAGGAATTATCTGCTATCTTTGTTAATGACTGTGTTCGTTTATTTGGGATAAAACTGTGGCTCAGACATTTCAGTTACTCTTTGGCTTTGAATCGGCTTGCACTTGGCATGTGAACGAACTTGTTATCTCGGGTTTGAAACTGTTTCAGTTTGTGTAAACAGGAACTGTGCGTCTTTTTGAATGTTTGCTAACTTACTTGGTCATGGAAGAAAAAACCTGTAAATGGATTTTGAACACAAAAATACTTTCCAAATCAGACAGTATCTGAGTGGTTGATTGGTGTCCCAATTTCCAGCATAGGCAGGAAGCTCTTCTCTAATCCCTGAGAAGAATTACTAGAACAGGTTAAGATGTTACCAGCTTCTGGCCTAAATAAGCAAGGCTCATGGCTGGTTCTGTACTTGGAGCATCAAAAAGTGCACCAATAATACTTGCACTTGGTGTACTTCTCCTTGTAGGTCTTGACTGCTTTAGAAGTATCTTGATTTCATGTTTTCCAGGTTGAGTGTGTGATATACCAGGTAAGCAATATCATCAAGATAGAACAAGAAATCCGTAGCCTACATGGGAACAAAGCTAAGACATTCTTACCTGCTGTTTCTCATGCTGGTTCTTCATTTCTGGTTTAAAAATACTTACCTGGGGAGTAAATCCCATCATAAACAGTTCTGATGTGTTTTTTTTTTTTTTTTTAACAAGAACCATGAGCCTAAGTTGGAAGAAACGATTGGAAAAAAAGAAAGATTTAATAGCACAGGAGTCACTAAAGCTTAGTTACTGTGAAGATTTGTCATTGAAGTTCTGACAGAGTAGATGCACAGAAGTATACAGGGATATATGGATGATATGGACAGCTTTATCACAGCCTACTTGAGACTTTTCAGTGAAACTGATTTCTTCTCACTTGAGGTAACAAAAGGCTATTAATTCTCATCCTTGAGTCAGGCAGAGCTTAGCTGAATGTCTACAGAAGGTAGCACGAAGACTGTTGTGTTAGCAGTTTGCTCTTGAAAGTTCATCTCTACTTGGATGGAGGAAGGAGGGAGAACAGTTTAGGCCGTGAGGAGGCAGGAGGAGGAAGAGGTTTGTAGACTAGTGTGTGGCTGTTTCTTTGTTCCCGAAGGCAGGAAGCTCTCTGCTCTCTGCCCTTCAGCAGCCCAAGTTACTTGAGGAGCTTGGCAGCTTCGGGAGCTGTTGCTGCAGCAGCAGCAGCAAAGCAGCGCTCTAAGGATGGAGGGTGAAGTGAAACCATCCTGCCCTCCTGTGAAACAGCAGGATGTGATGTAGGCTGCTTTGAGAAGCCCGGGGCTGCCTCTGAGAGATGTCAGGATTGGTTGGTAGGACTTTGTTCAGTTATCTTGTTCGCAGCTGATGCTGCTCTGTGTCAATGTATGATGGGAACAGCAACACCCGCACATGTTGCCTGGGCATTTATAGCTGTACACACGTAAGGTTTCAGAGAGGATAAGGCCGTGGTGGGTTGCTGGTGTGCAGGTGGTCAGGCAGTCTGTTCTTTGATTCCCTGTCTCAGGTGCCACCTTCATCCTTGCAGGTTCTCCTTCTAGGCTGCACCAAGGCCTGCTAATGGGGTGCAGTGGCTTCGCTTCCATGCTAAGGATGTCCATGAATTCTTCACATGGCAACCAAATACAAGATGTGGATGTTCTAGCAGATGTCAGTGGAGGGATGCGTTGGACATGGTCTGCTGCTGCTGCCTGTTGAGACCATCAAAACTAGGATTGCTCCTACAAGTATTTCATCAACAGTGTAGGAATGATGGGCCATAGAGACCTAAGTGCCTATAACTGCAGTAAGGAAGCTATAACTTGATCGGTGTCTATAAGTACCTCAAGGGAGGCAATGAGGAGGATGGTGCTGGCCTCTTTTCACTGGTGGCCACCGACAGAACTAGAGGAAATGGCCAGAAACTAAAGCATCAAAAGTTCCACAAGAAGTTAAGAATTTTTTCCTTAACAGTGAGAGTGACAGAGCACTGGAACAGGCTGCCCAGAGAGGTTGTGGAGTCTCCTTCTCTGGAGATCTTCAAAACCCACTTGGACGCAGTCCTGTGCCACGTGTTCTAGGTGACCCTGCGTGTGCAGGGGGGTTGGACTAGATGAGCTCTAGAGGTCCCTTCCAACCTTAAGGATTCTGTGATTTTACTACAGGAATAGACACAACTTGGCTGATCTCCTCCTCACCTAGAGCAACCAGAGGTTTTGGCTAGCCTGAGAAAATGAATAGCCAATTTGACATAAGAAAGAGAAGTGCTCTTGAACTGTGGAAACTGCTATTAAATTCTAATCAGAAGTCCTAAGTGACTAGAAGTAGCCAGTCCTCGCAGTTTAAGGGTCTGTATGCATACTGAAATAAAGCCTGAGTAAACGAAAGGCTGCTAAGTGCACACTCCATTTCATCAGAATCAGTTCATTCAGCTGTTGCTCCCAGCTCAGTTTTAATAGGTGCATGTTAGTGATTTGATCAGAAACAAAGTTTTTTAAATTCTTATGAATATTGCAATGGGTCAGAAGATAGAGAAGAAAGTTTTGCATGTAATCTACTTTATGGTAATATTTGTTACCCCACAGAACAGACATGATTTATTAATATTCCTGTACTTCAAGAAAAAGGAAAAGTCTGTTTTATTTCCTGTTTTACACAGCAGTGATTTGAAGGTCTGTTAAAAAGGGAAAAAAAAAAAGAAAAAGAAAAAAAAACCCACCACACACGCACACATATTGCACACAGTTATTTTATTCAAGCTTTTTAATGGCTGGATGACATGGTCCTAGCTTCTTTGGTTAGAATGGTGAGCGGAATGCTCAAGTTTCTGTATTCATCAATAAGGGGGTTTCTCCACAGTTTGGCTGAAGAGCAGGACAAAGGGAGGGGAGACTGAGTGGAGCCATGAGCTGAGAAGGATAAAAAGAGCCATCTGCAAGGAGATGGGGGCCTTTACAAAGGAGGCAAATAGGGCAATTCCCCCACATTCTTCAGCAAGGGGGACAAAGGAGTTGGTGAGCTCAGGTGAGAACAGATGGCAGGAGGCCGGAGTTCGGTGTAGGCGGCCGGGAAGGCTGTAACTTCTGAGTACCTTGGCCAATGGGGAAAAGGAGAGGGCGTCCCTCGGTCGGGAAATTAGGATAAAAGGGGGGCTGCGTCCCCCAGCAATTGGAGAGACCCCCCAGGGATATGCCCGGTGGACTCTCCCTTTATTCGAATAAAGTTTTAGGACTCCTCTGTCTCCTTTTGGACATTCAGTTCTTGACAGCGAGATTTTCCGCACAATGGCAATCAAAAGTCTAGCAGGTCTTCATAATCCTCCTAACCAAAAAAATTAATTTATTTATTTTTTAAAAGCCTATCTCCTAACAATCTCCAGTGCTCAGGGAGTTGGGGACCTTTTCCTGTACCCCCCACCCCCAAGAAGGGCCAAACCAGTCACCTATAACTGCTCTCCCTTAGCAATCTGAAAAGTCTGTGACAGTCAGAAAGGAGAACTGGGATTGATTTTCAGACTTCTGCTCCTGTTAGTACTGGTTAAAGTTTATGAATTTCTGGAAATAGAGGGAAGAAGGGCAAGCCATTCCATGTTTTACATAGCTGACAGAACATCAGTTGGACTATTAATATCTGAAAAAAAAAATAAATAAAGAGACAGTTGTTTCTTCCAGTTCACTCCCATCCCAAGGAAAGCAACACACACACACAAATCACGTAGAATGATGAATACCTTTCTCCACAACTCTAAGTCGGATTTCACCTGGCCTGACAACGATGTCAGGGGGGTTCTTCACATCACAAATGTAAGTGCCGTTGTCTCGGAACTGCATGTTTGCTATATTGATAGAAGCATCTTTCTTGTTAAGATCTCCAGCCCAAGTGATCCTGTCTTTAAATGGTATATCCTTTCCAGGGTATGACTTTCCATTCACGTAATAGAAAAACTGTAGTAAAAGAGAAGGGAATATAAAAGCAATCTAATTAGGCATTATATAGCTAGCATACTTCTCGAACTATCACACCTTTCTCCCCCAACCCACCATGTACACAGGGCTAGCATTTGATGTTTGCTCTTGTCTCACCACTCCAGTCTAGCACCTTTGCATTCAAACACTAAGATTCTTGGTTAGACAAATAACCACGCTAAGGCTTATACCTTAATTATACTATCATAGTAACTTGTAAGTTTTGGGGGGTTGGGGTTTTTTTGTTTTGTTTTGTTTTCCAGTTTTCCTTGTTTGTTTTCTCAGGGTGGGGGGAGAGAGGTGAAGTTGTTCTTGGCAGGTGGAGGAGAGCTGGTAAACAGGAAGAGGAAAGGAGAAAAAGGCTAGGTAATCTGGGAGTAAGTAAAGCGGAGATGTACTCTGGATTGCAGCCATCTGCCTTTTCGGCAGAGGAAGCTCTCTTCATCCTAGTGACAAAAGGATATAAACACTTCCTATCTAGTGTTTTGCTGTGTGTGAATGGCAACTACAGGATAGCTAATTTAACAATGAAACACAATTCTTCTCCTTATCCTAGGAAAAGGAAAACAAACAAACAAACAGTAATTTAAGGGGTATGTAGGTGTATTCAAAAAACCTTGGAAGTCGCTAAATGACCAAACATTTCTTGATTTTTAAGTGTCTCAGTTACATTGTTCCTGTGTTCCCTAGGCCTGAACAAACCCCCTCAATGAAAGAATTGTTCTGTAGTCTTTGAGCAGAAATTGCTTCTTGACTTGCTATAACCAGCTAAAACTAGCATTTACAGCAGAAAAGAGCATAGACAGAGCACTCTATGGGAGAAAAGTCTGCTTTGGAGCACACAGGATGTTTAACCCCTGGTTGCAATCCCAAGAGAGGGAGTCAAGACTGCATTGCAGGAGTGCTTTATTTCTTATTTCATATTCTGAAAGAGAGTGAGGTAACCTTAAGATTCCTTTCAGTATGCTTAAAGAAACTTCAGACTATATTCCAGGTTCCTCTTCAAAATGAAGGCTGCAGGAAAAAGTCCCTGTTACAGAACAGACAGACCTCATAAGAGCCCTCTTTCTTTCCAAGTCATCTCCCATCTCTCTTCCCATTCATACTCTTGATCTGAGGCTTGTCATTCCACACCACCACCTATATCAGACCTGCATTCTGTCCTGATCAGTTGGCAGAACAAGCCTGATCCAGATCAGGTATGTGCACATGACTCTATTCATCATGTTTCAACCAATCTGACATTTGTTTCTTGTCCACAGGCAGGCATAATCCTACAAGCTGTTTCATCTGATAAAAGATGTGCTGCACTGCCACATCCCTGGGCATGAGGAGAGGCACCCAACTGGTAGGACAAGGGAGTATACCTTAGCCTGAAGTTGTAGTTAAGGTTCTATAATGTAGGGGTTCAGACAGTGCTACAGAAAGAGTTGGGAAAAATAGGCTACGTGGATGATATTTTTACAGAGAGGGAAAAAGTACAGATATCTTTTCTTCGCCTGTGTATTCACCAGTGACAGAAAATATGCCCTACTTCCTTAAGCTTTTGCCCAGATATCACTTTTGGCTTTCCCGAAAGAACAAAACTCCCTTTTCAAAACCCATCTTCCCCCTCCTCGACAAGGTTTTTTCATAACTCTCTATGTTGAGCAACATGTTTAAGTGCTGTTTTGGAGTCAGGGGAACCTGCTGCCCCCCATTCCTCTGCCCTAGAGTTCCCTGTTCTGGTTCCTCTAAATTCTGTCTCATGGTAGGGGAGCAAAGGGGAAGCAGAAACGAAACAGAGCTCACATTCAGCTGTCCAAGCCTCATGTCACAGAGGAGAAAGAGAAGGAGCAACATACCACAAACATTTGAAGGTTCTGACCCAAAGGATTTGAGTGTACTTGGGCTCAACACACAGCAAATCTGTTATGACAGATTTGTTATTCTTGGCCCATAAGCATTCTATGATTCTATGACAGATTTGTTATTCTTGGCCCGAGCTGCTTGCTAATCTGATTTTTGACTTTTCAAGTAACTGCATACACAGAAGAGCCTCCTTATGATTTTGAACAACCAAAATCTCTTCTGAAACTAGAGATTGGTCTCATTGCAAATCCTTTTAAAGTGAGGTGAAACAGGACAAGGGAAAAAAATCTGCACAACACAACTGTAACAGTGGTAATTCAAATTCTGTGGCAGCTATCCCTCTGTGCCTGCCTCTACAGTACATTTTCAAATACAAAGAGGATACAGGATTTAGGAGAAGATTCCTAGACACTCATCTACTTTCTACATGGCTACTACACCAACACCCCTCTTCTCTGACTAAGGAACTACTAGATAACTCTAGTAGTTGTTGCACCCTCTGACCCATGCAGAAGACTGCAATAGTACCCAGCATATTGTAATATCTTTAAATATCTCCAGAAAAGCCCTCCTAATATCAGAGTGGTGTAAACAAAACATGTGGAAGACTACTCCAATCCATATTTTCTTGTCTTCACAAGCAAACAGGAGGTCTCTCCACATCTATCACAGCCTCTTCTCCCAGGATTGTTCCCCCATTGCAGTTCCTTACTGAGATAGGAGTTGCTGCTCCCTCTGGTTGAAAGCTCCAAGAAACAGATGCTGCACTGCTGATCACTTCTATGGATGTAAACGTGCATGGAAGCTTTGCATCTGTCCCATTCTCAACAAACATCTCCTCTGGAGTCTTGACCTCTACTGCTGATACGGTCACTGTGGGAAGGAGAACAAAAGGTATTAACGCTGCTTGAGGATCAGAAAGTTACAGAGGTAACTGCTCATATTGTTCACGTTTGTAAGGTGAATAAAGAAAGGACATCATCACTCTCACGACAAGGTTGTGCACAGGTATCGCATTATACCTGTAAAACAAGACAAGTCTACAAGCAGGCTGGTTCACTTCCTTTTGCTTACACCTTCTGCTACAGGATGTTTTCCAACCACAGATGTTTCCTCTAAAGCAGCTGATGGAAGCCAGTTCTACAGCACCAACGATGAGGTTAAACTGTTTTCTACTAGCTGCCAGAGACCATAGTAAATAAATCCCACTGGAAGAACTAACATCTCAGATCCAACTATTAGTCAGTTTCCCTTCTGGCTCGCATCTCGTCCTCAGTCTCTTCTGTTTTTCTTCATCTGGAGGTGGGACAAAAGCTCATCTCCACAAAACTAAGGACTAAACTTCTACATCTCTTAGCTATGCCACGTGCATGCTTCAAGGGCTTCACGTCTAAGACCTCGTAAGTAAGAATACAGCTTTAGTTCAAAAACGTTAGAGCTTTCCATCTTTTCCACCACAAGGCAAAGCATGGTCAAAGAGCAAACAAACCACCACTCCCAAAGTTAAAACAACAAAGGTTAATGCTGTGATTGTAGCAGTAATTTTCCTACAGAATAAGCAAAATTCACCCTTGTAAAAACCTGTCAAACACATTATTTTTATCTGGTACTTTTTTTTTTTCTTTTTAAACTGCAGAAACACTATTCAGATTTAAGCAACAATATATCTTTACATTTATACAAATTTCTGTTAGAAAATGAAAAGTGAACTTGAACGTCACAAAAGAAAGTTTCTCATTGTTTCTGTCAAGCTCCATACAAATGTAAAATTATCGAGGAAAAAAGAAGCACTGTAAGTGGGTGCGCACATTTAGCATCTGCTAAGTCAAATGGAAAGCATGTTCGAATAAAAAACAAGACATGATACAGATGTGATGTTAGTACACTACTTAGCACATGATTCTACATTTCTGAACTACGATATGTAATATTTCCAGGGTTTCCTTCCTAGATCCTAGGAAGGATCAAGCTTTCCCACTTCTTCTGTATGTCAGTTATTTTTAGCTTTAAATAAACTAACTCTTAAAGATGATGAATAATCTTGAAAAACATTCCAGCTAAAGACACTTAAAAAATAAAAACAAAACTTAAAAGTTTTATGCTTTTAGTCAGTGACATCCACCTGCTCATTTTAAGCAATTAGACCATCCTAAGGTGTAGATTTGCCATACACCAGGTTATTTTTAATCAGAGCTTAAAGTTAAGCAGAGCCTACGCTCTAGAGCTAAATTTAGAAACCACCTTTTACCATGCAACTTGAAGCCTGGTGTCTCCAGAAAACAAAGCTCACGAGCTGTGCCTGTTTCTTGCCTCCTCCCGTGCCCTGCGCCTACCGAGTACACGGGGCAGCTTGGACGGCCAACTGCTGCACAGGGCTGCGAGCGCAGCGGGCAGCAAGAGCCAGCCCTGCGAGCCGGGCTGCACGCAAGGGTTTAGGGCCGCTGGTTTGGGCACTGAGGGGACAGAGCAAATGAAAGATGAAGACTCTGGCCCGCTGTGCGAACCGGACAACCGGCACGGGCACCGCTTCCTAAGAACTGCTCTCAGCAAGGCAAGCAAGGACAAGGCAGCGCACGTGCCCAGGGGCCATGGGATGAACGTGCAATACTGCAGTGGCGGAAAAAATAAGCATAGCAGTTTAATTACAAAACCGGAAGAAATTACTATTCATTCATTTTGCCATGCAGAGTCCTAGCTTTCCTCTTCTGGAGCTCACTACCTACCTCCTCAGTCCTGTCAGGTTGTCCCTGATCCTCCGGACTACCTTGTCATCATCGCTCTCATTTCAAACAAGCAAAAAACACCCTAAGGGAGAGAGATTTTCAACAAAAGGTTTCATAAGAGCTTCTTCTTTTGTACGTAACTGACTATGGGCCAAAAAATATTCTTTTGTTAAACTCTTCCCCAATATTTATTTGGAACCTACAAAGGCTTCCAGCAATTCAATGATACGAACTTGCAGCTGCTGTGCTTTATGTACTTTTTCTTGCTAATAGAGTGGAACAGGAAAAAAAATATATATTGTTTTGAGTCCAAACCACAGAACAAGCCTCCCTTACAAGTATAAAACAAGTAAGATGCCCTCAGCGTTTGTGTAGGAAGAAAAAAGTCTATACAGACATTGTCTGCTTGTTGTTAGGGAAACTTTTGTTCGACAGGCACCAGAACAGAACCTGACCTTAGGTTCCTGCTGGAGCAGAAGTTTGAAGTCAAATTCAGACCAAGATAAGTTTTAATGACACACATGCACTAATCACAGCTCCAGCTGAGTGCTTCCGAAGATGGACCCTAAATGAAAAAATCCCTGGGCAATTACACCCTTACAATCTAAATTCCCCAACCCTTCAGGCAATGGTTTGGATCAATAGTTATAGTGGGGTCTGGGATCTTCTTCTTTCCTGGGTCCTGGCTTTGTGGACAAGGAGATAGTCCAGACCACAACAATTAACACTATCCCAGAAATGACAGGAAGCTTTTGTCCCTCAAGCCCTGGGCTGGAGGGTCCTGAGGCCCAGGCAGGCCTTATCTCAAAGCCTTGACATCCTCCCTTTTGGGGTGTAAATCACAGGAATGCAAACTGCTAATTACAGCCTGATACTAAGGGATTAACTCCAGATAGTTCCAGGAAAGATTTTATCCTTCAACCACGCCACAAGGACCTAAAGGATGCCTGCAACAGATAAACTGTCCTACGCCTATGCATAACACAGAAATCCCCCTGCCACAAACAGGGTGAGAGTAGCACAGACCTGGTTATTCTAAAGAAGTTGCTATTCTAACTTACCAGTAAAAGCAAATCAAAATGCCAGCTTTTCCCTGTGGTCTAGGAAGCGGCGGGGAACTATTTTGCACAGATATTTCCACCAAGTTCAATTGTCACGTGTCCTATGTGTTATCTCAACTTCCTGCTTTTCTTTGCTCACTATTTCATGAACTTTTCTCCCTTCCAGCATAAAAAGATCATTCACTTTGTATGACTGCTTCTTTCCTCTGCTATCTTGTAGCATAAGACATAAGCTCTTCAAATCCCAACGCGATGGTTTGGAAATGGGAGAGAGGTCACAACATTTGGTATTTGGCCCCTCTTCTTCTGGCCCCTCTACTCCTATACTGTCACCGATATGGTGGCAGTTCCCACTATCCCAGACTCCTGCACTCCTGCCGCAACAAAATCCACGTGGATCATCATCTCTGGTTCCTTTCCTTCTCTTTCTTTTTGGAAGTCTTACATCCTTTCTTTTGTTGTTGTTTTTCCCAGTTTCTCCATCTAGCAAATATTTCTTTCAGACTAAAAAAAAAAGTGAGTTTCCAGTGACGTTCCAGTCATATTTATCCACTGCTCCTTTCCTCAAGTTTTCCCAGCCTCAATTCCTTTCAAGAGGAGAAAAACCCTATCACAGGAGAAGGATGGGGGAGAGAAGGGAGCTTGAGGAGGAGTAAATCCACAAGCTAGGCAGGGCAAAGATAACCATATATTTTTCTACTCTTCTTCCACAGGTCCTCAGTGATCCCATCTCCTTGTCCAACAGCTCTTAGCCCCAACACTTCCCTTTGAATACCTCTTCTAGCCTCAAGTTCCTTTAGTTCTTCATCTCAACCCCAACATGCTTTTATTTTTCTCCCATATCCTGTTAAGATGGTTAAATAGATTGTTTCCTCATCTGCTTTTAGTTTCATCTCTACTGTTGCTTTACTCCAACTATATCAACTTCTACCTACTTCTAAATTTTCAGCCTCTCTATTCCAGCTAAAATACTTCCAAAACCAATAACTAATTCCTTGTCAAGTGCTCCATCTTCATTTTCAGACAACTCTTATTCTTAAAATAGTACGGGACACTACTAAACCACCTTCTCATCTTATCTTTTTACATCATACCCATAGTGGATCTTCTTCATTTTCACCAAGGCTGCACTCTCAGCTCTCTCCTCCCTCAGTATCTTATCTCTGGAATTCCACCTGCAAAACAAGTTCAGCTCCCATCACTGCACTGACTACTCAGATCTGTGTCTCTGCTCAAGGTCTGTCTCCTTCTGTTTAAAGGACAGCCTCAGTCTGACACCTTTGTCAATGCTGAAATGTCAACTCAAGCTAAGGGGAACTAAAACAGAGCTCACTTTTCCCCCCCAGAGCCTTCCACAACTACCTTTATCACCATGGACCGTTTATCACCAGTGCCACATGTCTCTAACTCATAACTTGAACAGAATTTTTGACTTTGAACACTTACAAGATAGAGGCTAGAGCTAAACCCTGCAGTGTCTTTCAGAGTTTGTATTCATCTGCACAGCTGACATTAGTGTAGAAACTCGGTTCTGTCTGGCTTGGTCTTCATTACTGCAGAGCCCCTTTACCTCTGGATTGGAGCACAGCGTTTTCCCCTTACTCGTAGCACTTCAGGACATACATACCTTGACTATTTTCTTAATGCCATTTCAATTGCAAGCCTTTTTGCATCTTTTCTGCCTCCTACTCTACATAAATATAAGCTACCTGCTTTTCAGAGCAAGTGTCTCATGGCCCATTTCCTACCCTATTTCTTATTCAAGATCAGGCCAACTGCTTAATCAGCTGTTGGGCAATAAAGGTTATTACGTTTTTTCACCCAGCACAGCTGATGTGTCCTGCCTCTGCCATCCACCTCTGCCCTCCTCCTTCTCCCCCTCAATGTTGTAGGCACATCTACAAGCCACATCTCTCTCTCCCTGGCAACAATCTCTTTAAAATATTCTTTTACTATGAAATACAAAGGCCATCACAACAACATCCTTTGTGAGCTGAAGTCACCAGGCATTCTGACAGCTTTACAGTGCTTCTTTTCTCCTTCAGAAAAATCTGTTACCTCAACTATAGCTATCAGACTTCTGAGGCAGAATTACCTTCTTGATCTTCCTATATAGCATATCAGGAAAGTTGCACAGTATCAGGGTCCCCACATGCTTTGGCAGAATGCAAATACTGCAATTCTTTGTCCAAAGAAGCCTGTTTCTACTCCCCAGCAAACGGTTATTTTAGAGCACTGAACCCAGGCCAAACTGTCAAAAACCAAGTGCTTAGAAGGATGGATCAACACAAGAGGAATATTCATCGCCTTCTCTTCAGCAGCAACTGCAGGTCAGATAGTCGGGATGATCATTACTGTAAAGCAGAACTGCCTCGAAGTTGAAAACTTACTAAAAAACAAACTTCAGTAACAAGTTATGTCAATATCAGGAAATATAAACACAGCAGTACCGAAATTAGGGTTCTTTCCCAAACATATATGTTACAAGGCCACACAGGTTCATTTTTCAAGGTTATAGGCTCACACGTGTGTCACAGTTATTTAAATGACACCAAACATCCAAGGAGTTATCCCTGTATCTCAGTATTAAGAGACAACAGCCTTCAATCATGCCATAACATCAACATCATTAGACTTTTCATACCAACATCTTGGTACCTTTTCCTAGACATTGTCTCTTGGGAGAACCTGGTCAGAGTGCAAAGTTCTTTCACTTCCTTCAAGCTCTCTTAAAACATACTGAAACAGCATCTACATAAATCCAGCAGCACCTAGTTGTCAGAGCTTGAACGTCACTGCCTACCAAGTTAAAGTGTTCCTTCACTATTTACTTGTATCTCCTGGTTGCTTATACTTGCTTTATCTTGGTTAATAAATATCTTTAGTGGAAGAAATATTTCCATTTTATAATTCTGTATATAGAAATATGGCCCCCACTCTCCTAGACATATGTCAAAAACAGTGTCTAGTAGTACTGCAGAAGAAAACCCTTCCTTTGCACTGAATACATATACTGATTAAAATATAGCTAATTAAAAGCTGTTTTGCACTATGGCCTCCAATGAGATCTTGGATTCAGTGAAAACATTCCCTTTTTTTTTTTTTCTCCTCTCTACAAACACAAACACAGCCTAAAAGGAACCTTTCACCAGATCGCTCAATTCTGGATGTTTACAGCTGCTACAGCTCCCATCCTGCAATGGAAAAAGAGATGCCCTCCTTTTCTTCTTGAAAGGACTAGTCATCAGTTTACTGATTAACATCAATTATTTACTTCACTCATCTTAAAGATGCCTGCTAATACAGTCATTTACAGCATTTATACATAAAGTGATTCAGGGACGGGAGAACAGGAAGAAATAACTGCAAGCTCTGACGAGAAAGAAAGATACAAAGACTCAGGCTGGCTGTTCCAGGTAACAGCCTCCTGTGTTGACAGAAGCCAGGCTGCAGAAGGAAAGAGCTGATGATGGAGTCATGGAATAAAATGGAAAGAAATATATTAACATTTTAAAGAGTTAGAGTCTGAGTTATTCACATTTACGTTTTGATTAAAAAAAAAAAAAAAAAAAAGGTCAGTACATTCTCTGCAACTTAAGGGCTTCTGGAGAAACTGCAGCAAAAAGGAGAATGTGGAACTTCCAGTGATGAAGGGTCATAGGACACAAAAAGGAAAGGAAAGACAGCAAAGCAGTACTTTCCACATGTACAACAAGTACTCTTACGGGCAAATGCCCTGTGAAACATCCACATCCACTGTGGACATCTCTCTCATGAGCTGAATGGCAGGCTGGCACAGTTTTTCTCCCACCGAAAAGTTTCCTCATAAACCAGCAGGAAAAGACAGTAGTAATTAAACTCCCCACTTCCCCCCACCACCACATAAACACACAAAGAGGTTTAGATGAGAGGGAGAAAAAGCAAACAAACAAACAAAAAACCTTATAGCTCCCTACTGCAGTTATAGGCACTTAGGTCTCTATGGCCCATCATTCCTACACTGTTGATGAAATACTTGTAGGAGCAATCCTAGTTTTGATGGTCTCAACAGGCAGCAGCAGCAGACCATGTCCAACGCATCCCTCCACTGACATCTGCTAGAACATCCACATCTTGTATTTGGTTGCCATGTGAAGAATTCATGGACATCCTTAGCATGGAAGCGAAGCCACTGCACCCCATTAGCAGGCCTTGGTGCAGCCTAGAAGGAGAACCTGCAAGGATGAAGGTGGCACCTGAGACAGGGAATCAAAGAACAGACTGCCTGACCACCTGCACACCAGCAACCCACCACGGCCTTATCCTCTTTGAAGCCTTACGTGTGTACAGCAGCCCAGGGCTTCTCAAAGCAGCCTACACCGCATCCTGCTGTTTCA
>NW_010584010.1:108645-145971 GCF_000705375.1 Tinamus guttatus | reverse complement strand
TGGGGAGCAGCTCTGCGGGGAAAGACCTGGGTGTCATGGTGGATGATAAGTTGACCATGAGGCAGCAGTGTGCCCTCGTGGCCAAGAAGGCCAATGGGATCCTGGGCTGCATTAAGAAGAGCATCTCTAGCAGGTCGAGGGAGGTGATCCTGCCCCTCTACTCAGCCCTGGTGAGGCCGCATCTGGAGTATTGTGTCCAGTTCTGGGCTCCACAGTACAAGAGGGATGTGGAGCTGCTGGAGAGAGTCCAGCGCAGGGCTACGAGGATGATCAGGGGCCTGGAACATCTGCCCTATGAGGAGAGGCTGAGGGAGCTGGGCCTGTTCAGCCTGGAGAAGAGAAGGCTGAGAGGGGATCTAATCAGTGTATATAAATACCTCAAGGGAGGGAGTGCAGAGGACGGTGATGGTCTCTTTTCACTGGTGGCAGTGGTTTCTTAACAGTGAGGGTGACAGAGCACTGGAACAGGCTGCCCAGAGAGGTTGTGGAGTCTCCTTCTCTGGAGATCTTCAAAACCCGCTTGGATGCAGTCCTGCGCCACGTGCTTTAGGTGTCCCTGCGTTTGCAGGGGGGTTGGACTAGATGATCTCTAGAGGTCCCTTCCAACCCTAAGCATTCTATGATTCTATGATTCTATGATTCTATGATTCTCTCTGTGTTAAGGTTGTCTCCAGCAGAACACTTTACCTGTGTTTGCTGAGTAGTACCAAAGGAACAGAGCATGACAGTGAATCTGCCAGTGCATCTGAAGTCTTATTCTATAGCCAATTTCATCACATACTTAGTTGCTTGGTAGATCAATTGTATTTTAGCTCCCCAAAAGACTGCCGACCTCATGGAACAGGTAAGGGAAAAGAAGTATTCTCACGAGTTCTGTCACCCCCATATCCCAGTCACTTGGGACAACGTGTTCTTTTTACCTGCATTGGTTTTGTTGATGACAGCATAACTCGTAGGGGAGAAATTCTGCCCTAATGTATAGCTTGCCTCCAGCAAGAGGAGGTCTTTTCTGACTGCAGTGGTGAAAGACGTTTGAATCGCGTACGGTGCCAAAGGTCCCCCTTTCTCTAAGGTCCCCCCCCTGCTCTAAGACAGGCTGTGGTGCTTGAAAGAGGAAAGGTCTGGTCAGAGTAACTAGAGAAGATGCTGAATAAACACATTCAGAAAACTTTTCTGCACACGTATTCAATTATCTTGAGGTCTGGAATAATAGAATCGGGATGAAACAGAGCAGTAAAACCATGCAACAGTGAGTTTAGAGCTCATCATTTGGAAATACCAGAAGAAAAGGCAGACTTCTGGGCAAGCCGTGTAGCACAGCCCTTTAGGGAAGGATGAAAGATCTCTTAGCCTGCCTGGGTAAGTGTTGCCAGCAGAGATGGAGAAGAATTATTGGAACTGTGTAAGGCAATAGGGAGAGAGTGCCCAGGATCCTGCCTGCAACTTTGCCTATGTTTGCTCCAAGGGAGGGCAGGCTTGAACTAGGACAGAAGCAGTCACTGCCACTGAATTGACAACCATGATGAGAAGGGATTGGAAAGGCTTTGTTCCTTCATTTAAGCCTATTGACAGCCGCGAGACAATACAGCTACTGTCTATAAATACATCAGGAAGACACAAGACCTGTGTGGCTAAAAGGACTGTGTTGGTGCAAAAGCAAACGTGACAGGAGCAGATAGAGTGGCTACAAATAAATTTAGGCTGAAATGGAACAGTAACTTCTGACACTTACAGAGATGCAAGTGTGATATGGTGGAGGCAAAAGACTTAAAAACTTTAAGATCCTGATCGGTTTATGGAAGAGTTTATTTGATATATTGTCCCCAATAGCAAGGGGACCAGTCAAGGCAATCTAACCTCCTTTTGCTATCCTGGACTTGCTTTACATTTGGGCCCAGCAGCCCCTTTTCTCTTTGGCGCTCTACTCTTATGGATCTCTGCTGTACCTATGCAGAGATTAGTATCCCCATACAGCCAGTGACATCTCACAGAGGAGGACATGTCCCTTATAGTGCCCCTTTTGTCAGAGATGACAGACCTGATGCTGCCTGTTCAAAATAGCTTGTCTAGGAAAGGAAGCTGAGGTCTTCCTTACTTTCCCTGCAGAGAAGCCCTGTTAGTGCCTCTGAGTCCTAGTCCATCTCCCCATTGCTTTGGTGAGAATCAAGGTGTCTGACAGTGTATGTGGTTACTTTAATGGATAAGAAAAGGAACTTTAATTGGCAGACTTGTAGGAATATAAAATGTAATTGGTCAAATTGGATTTAGCTATTTGACTATGCATGTAAATCTCTGTACTCTCCCTTCCTGTCACTTCAGTATATCCCATTTTCATAGCTGTGATACTTTTCATTATAGTTTAGACATGCAGCCTTATTTTTTAGGCCCTATCTGAAATATTTTAGGTTGAACCTTAATCTCGTTAGTTAGACAACTCAGTAACAACTGAAGGGAGAGAAAAACATAGGAGAAACAGCAGTCATCCTGCAGAGGACTTGATTTCTTCACAGCAAGTTCAGATGTGAACTGCTTAGAGGGATGACTCTGGAGTGAAGTGTAGAGTCTGAATACTACCCCCCCTTTAATTTTCTATAGTGTCCATACTGTTTTTCATCTTCAGTCTGTAACTGGGTCCAGACTTGCTCTGGGAGAAGGAGGTTTGCTGATTGCACTGGTGTCTAGGTTTTCTCCTTCAGTCTTCGTTAGGATGAGGTCATGGAAAAAATCATTTCATTTGTATATACTAACCCAGTGCGACAGAGCTATCTCCTTTGGGTGTGTGGTATTATCTCACAAAGGCTTAGCTTATGAATATCGCTAGAAATATTGTTGCCTTCAAACAGGTTTTCTCATCTTTGTTCTATTTAGTGATCTTTAATTTCATCAGCTAAATGGTACCATCTTACATTTTTCCTCTTCTTGGGAATGTGGCTGACAGCTGAAGTAACGTTTACGCGCAGCCACCGCAGTGCTGAGCTGCAGCCTCACAAACTGGGAGCCCTGCAAAATGCTTGTAAAAATGTGAAAGGGTGTCTCAAACTAGCTTTTTTCTGCCCCAAGCACCAGGTCGTCCCTGCACGAGCAGTTCGCTGCTGCTCTTCAGGGGTGTCATCGCGGTCTCTCCGTCGCTGCCTCGCTCTGGAGATGCTGTTTGATCACAGCCATGAAGCCTGGAGACATGCGGTCAGGCAGATAGAAAGCAGGAAAATGGGTGCTGCTCTCCCAGACTTCGTTTGAGTGAATTCTCCCTTAAAACATTTAGAAGTACGTCAGCATTTGTTTGTCATCTCAAAAGGGTTAAGGGCCACAAGATGTCAGTGTAGCACCAAGCATGAGGAAGCAGCAGGCAGGTTTCTGTGACCAGCTCAAGTGTCAAGCAGTAAAAATGCATTGACTCTGGCTAGGAAGCAAAATGCTGCGGCGATGGAAGTGCCCGTGTGCTCAGGAAGCTGCCCTGCAGCACGGGCAGGGCGGCAGGAGTGCGGCCTTGGTGCGTGTGCCTGCCAAGAAGAGTGCTGGGCACCCCGGCCTCTCCTGCAAAGGGGGTGCCGCGTGCCCAAGGCTGTCGAGCAGCCAGGAGTGCTTTGTGTTTGAAAGATCCTGCTCTAGCGTAACGTGCTGCAGCACGAACGAGAAAAAGTTGTTGCTGCTGAAAACGGCACCAACAGTGGTGGGGATAGGGGCTGGGGGAGCCAGCAAGACAAGTACAGTTTCTTGCACCATTTTGGGGTCACTTGGAGCCTAGAGGCTCATGAACTTTGAGGCTGGTAATGGTTAAAAAGACATCAGCTAGAGCTGGGATTTGTGGCTATGTTTGCTAACCCCTTTTTTTTTTTTTTTTTTTTCTCAAGTGATGTCTCTTTGAGAAGCTGTGGTATGAAGGGTCAGATACAGAACAGCCAAACTGTGTTTGGAGCATCTGTCCCAGCGGGCTGGCATAGCGCTTGTGCAGGAGTGACTTCTTCCAAAGGCATTAGGAAGGTCTCCTGTTTGCTTGCGTGTGTTGCTGGCCCTAGGTGCCGCAATAAGGGAACCCAAGGAAAGTGGCAGCAGGATTCCTCCCTGGGTTTGAATTCTGCAAGTTAAGCCAGCTAGTACATTTTCTTATGAAATTGGTCTGTTGGTCGATTATGTATCTGTTGTCTTTTGTGCATGCTCCAGAGGCGAATGTCTCTTTCTGATTGGACTTGGTTTTCTTATGCACTCTGCATAACTTTCCAACTCCAGTGGCGTTGTAGTAAAGGGTCAATTCCTGGTTTCTACTTCTATTTTAGAGTCATTGCAGATTATTAAAGAGAGAAGTTGTAACTCATGAACTCATTATATGATAGAAGTTAAACAGAGGAACCCAGGTAGGTTATGTGCCAGATTAATAATTTCAGGATATATTTTACAAAGGAAGTCAATGTGTGGTGCTAATCTCTCTGGCAAGTTCTTCCCTTGTTAATACAAAACTGTTAGCACAGTTGTAGCCTGGCATGAAAGCTGGGACTGAAAAGCTCTCTGAGGTCCCTACAGCTCTGCCTGGAAGCCTCAGGCTTCCAGTGGGCTCCCCATCTCTCCTGGGGAATCCTATGCCACCAAATCCAAGGATGAGGGAGTGTGTAGTAACCAGAGTGTGGACATAATTTTCAGTTTACATTTCTCTGTGGTGGGTGTATGTTGTTTTTGAGGGCTTTTTTTTTTTAATTATTATTACCAATTTCTACTATTGTTCCTGAGGACAGACTCTTGGGAATGAGGAAGCAGGAGTTACTGTTGGGAAACAAAAACACCGATGAGAACTGCTAGGCAGCATATCTGTAATGGTTGAACATAATGACATGCATTTCATTACTCTCTCTTTTCACCCAAATTCAGAGTTTAAAAAAGCCCCGGGATAGGGTAGTTTCAGAAACAGGCTGAAAATGGGAAGTAAGGGTAGCAGAACCAGAGCTGCTATGTGCTTGGGTAAAACCTGAAGCAAAGCCTCAGGCAGGAGTGCCAGTCTCATCGACGAGATGAGACCCAAGATAAACCCAAGACGCTCAAATGCCACGTGATTCTTGAATATCGCTGAAATCTGGCTTTAGTGGCATGTGCTGTAAGTGGAGTTTTAACTTCATTGGCAGTCACTGGGGAAAATATATATATATTTCAAAACAGAAAATAGTGACATTTTTTATTTGCCTCAGAACAAATTTTTTAAAATACTTCTACAGGAGCCTTGTAAGCCACCACTTGCTGAACGTTGTGCCTAGCTCTCTGCTTCCTTAAAAATAAATAATGCTAGATGATTCCACTTTTGAAGGCTCTTGATACCTTTTTTGAGTGGTTCTCGTTAGTTTCCAGTGATGAACCAATGGCCTGATAAAACCTGCTTTACTGCCATATTACTAGCTCTTTCCTCCTTTAGGTCTGTGCTGTTATCAGCATAACCAGGTAAAAATGTCATCAGGTGTTTATTAAATGCTTTGTTAACATTGCAAGTGACAGCAAGATTTGATCTTATGTCTGCCAAAATCAATACAGCAAAACTTTCAAAGATAATACATTAAATGGAATAGGGGCTCATCATTTTTCTCCCCTCTCTTTTCTCTCTTTTTATGAACACAGAATGTTTCTCTTTTTAAATCATGGTGTCCTAGAGAAATGTTTTTTGTCATGAAAATACAAAGTGTTAAGCCTTCATAATATAGGTATTCCCATGGCAGATGCATATGGATAGATACTGTGATTTTTATTACAGCTTGGTTAAAATATTACAAGCCTAGTCAGCCACAGTATAGTTGCTCTAGGTAGAGGAATTAAGTATCATTAGTTTGCTTCATTATCTCTGTTGTGATAGCGGAGATGGATGAGTAGATTTTGCGCCTGAGCTGGCAAATATTCCTGACAATTTTAAAAGCTGTTTCTATTTACATGCTAGTTAAGAACAGCTTAGAGTTGGAGAACATCATATAGTTACATGAGCTAGGAGAAAAGGGGAAGAAACATTATTTAAAAATCATTTTGATTTGAGCAAATGTTTCAGCTTTGCCAGACATGGAAGCTATACCCTGTTGAAGAGCTGCTCTTTGACTTTGTGCTCAAGTGCAGTAATTACATATTCTAACACCCAGTGAGAGATGCAAGAAATCTTTTAATAATATCAAAGAGAACAAAAATGGTGCTTTTTCATCAGTATCTATCTATAAATCTAGGCATCAAAAAGTGAGAAGTGCTAATGTACCCATGAGAACCCATCCATATGAAGATAACTTGATGCAATGCATTTGCCTGATAGATGAATGGATGCCTCTCTCTTCCTTCTTTGCTTTGGCTGTCCAGCTCCTTTTGGAGTGAATGGATGTAATTATTTCATTGGTATTCTAATTACCATCAGGTTGCCTTATTTCTCAAAGGCAGAAGATCACAAAAGACTGCGTTTTTGACAGTAGACCTTAAAATCACATTCTGATTCATTTTGCTGTTACATACATTAAACCATACATTGGTGTTACATACCTAGCAGGAGGCGCAGAATCTGCTGTCATCTTTTGCACTTATAAATGTTGTTTCCATGGGAAAGAGCAGTTTGAAGGAAGGCCGGATTTCACAGTAAATCCCTGTCAGGTAGGCTTGTATTGTTGCTGTATCCTTCAGGTTCCTGCTCCCATTTTCCTAGATGTTCCATATACAGGAATGTCCCTTTATCCTCCAGTTTGCTTTCGTGACACCACTACCCCTCAAAACTGAGCCTTGCAGCCTGACAGGGTGCAGTTACCAAGACAGGGATACTTCACTTCATTGTAAGAAGGTTCCTGCTTTATTTTCTTTGCGTGGAACCCTGTGTGCTGTCAGTATCAAGCCTCACACTGTTAGAAGTGCTGATTTTCATTAACTTCAGTAGCAGAATAGTTTGGAAGGTATGAAGGTCTGGCAGGAGGGAAGAACTTCTGAGAATGTACATTTACAGAAAGAGAAACAAATCTGCTAGTATAGCACGTTATACTAGTGGTATGATAAAACACTATCAGAGAGAGGGAAAAGAAGCATCCAGCTCTTTATTCACAACCCAAGGAGGAGCTAATGTTCAGAAAACACAGAATTAAAAAATTAAAAGAAATTTAAATTTCCAGTCACATAATTAAGACATTGGCCTATGTCTGTAGCTTTAACCATGTTTTGTGAAGTTACACTGCAGAGATATTTTTATATAGTTGATGAAACAAATTTTATTAAGAAAACTTTCTCTTTATGGAACATTTAATTTCTGCTATTTTTGATTAAATAGACTTTCAGAGGCTTGCTGTTTCAGTGCAAAATATATGCTCTTACAATTACTCTTACAATTAGTTGCTTTCCCACCTAAAAAAATGAGACATGTAATGGCCTTCATACACCATTTTTTTCCTGGTTTTACATGCATTCCCTGGGCAGCTGGGAACTCCTGTCATGAGTCAGGGCCGTTCTTCTTGTCTCCTAGGTGGTTCAGGCTTTAAACCCTCTTAGACTGTGGTTCCACAGCACAGAAAATTGCAGTGCTGCTAGATCAAAGTTGCATCACTGGCATCTGAGTCCTGAATTGGTGCAACCTCCCTTTGCTTGGTGAAATTCATGGGCATGCTTACCAGATAGGGTGGTACCAACGTGTGTTGTATGCTTCCCTTTAAAATGAATGGCAAATTATATACATCGTGTGGCTTACTGGTTTATATCTGATTTACATGTTTATATCTGATTTATATCTATTTACAAAATGTTTGATTCCAACAAAGACACATTTAATATTTGTAGTGTTCTGAGACAGATAAATAATGCTGGCATAATGCCATGCAGCCGAAGAGAATTGGCACTTCTTTTTGGCAACAGGGTTTTGCAATATTAATGTGCTTATAAATACTGTGTTTAAAATGGGACACTGAAAACTCATTTCTGATAAAAGATAAAGGTTAATAATGCCCAAAGAGAGCTTATGAAGAAATAAAAGTAGTATGTTCAACAGCTCACCACTGTAATTGCACAGATAACCTAGGGCCAGATGGTATCGATACTGCTTGTGACAAGGAGTACCTGCCTGAGCGAATGCTCCTTCTGAAATGGGCCAGGCTGCTGGGCGCGCCTCAGGCTGCCTGAGTTGCCCTCCTAGAAAGGTCTCAACTGTTAAATGTCATTAGTGTGCTGTTAGTCACCTTACCAGCACTGCCTGTGGGAGATGCGCCCAACTGCAGCCTTTATAAACCTGACTTTGTGTACAGTTTGTAGGTAAAAGTAGATTGATTGAAAATATTTGTGTATATTTATGAAAACATGTAAATTGCAACCATGCAGGTGTCACTTCCTTTCCTATTCTGCTAGGACACGCAACCACACAACCACATTTTAGTTTTCAGATCCTGTGGCAGAGTTCAAATCTTACGAAGTAAGTCTAAGGAGAATGGTGAAGTCTTGGGTAAATTAGTTGTGATTAATATTTGCAGAGCCTGAAGGTGAATCCCCTGGTGGGGCTGATTTTCAGTGAGGGCTCAGGCTTGCATCTGAAGATCCGTATGAGAGAGTGCTGTATGACCTGTGAATTCTTAGGGTGAATTGCAAAGACCTAGATGAACATTGACAATCTGATTTTCTACCTACTACTGGTTTCTAAACAGAGCTGATATTGTAGTGTATCAGACTATCTGTGGTATAATTAAGAGAGAAGGGCTAAGAAAGAAACTGAATTTAAAGTAAGATAATGGGAGGCTTGTTCCTCCTAGACATTTGCAGGAAACCAGCAGCACATTCTTTAATAACCCAGTCACTGCAGTGCACTTAGCTTTGAGTAGGAGTACTATATTTGCTTTAGCAGTGTATGAAAAGCTCTTCTCCTCCTATTTCTAAAGGAAAGCTTCTAAGCTGTCAGATCTAAAACGACAATAATGGTGTTAGAAAAACTATCCGCGGCATGAAGTTTCATACCAAATGCTGTGGAGTGAATAAAATCATCCTGAAAATAGCACTTGTGGTATGAAAGGCCACCTCAGCACATTTGGGTGATTCATAAGATACAGATGCAATTTGATTTGAATTTTTCATATAAACATAAAAATTCCTGAAGTGCATGATGAAAAATGATTCCAGCAACATACTGTGGTACCACTTGCTGTTGGGGGACTCCTTAGAGATCCCTCCAGGTTTCTTTTGGCAACTTGAAGCTGCCTAGGTGCATTGCCCCCTTGCTCCTCATCACTGCTGCCTCTTCTCAGGACCTGGGAGGAAGACACCTTGCGGAGTTGATGGCCCCAGCAGGAAGGGCACGTCGCAAGCGAAGCGGTGGTGGGAAGGTGCATGTAGGTACCCACGAGCCAGAATAGGTGTCTGTCTAATTGCAGACCTGTCACGCTCCCTTTCAAGGAGTTTCCCACAAATGTTGCAAACAAGCAAGTGAACTTCAGTCTGCATTTTTAAGCCAGAGAGTTTTTCTTGCTTTCTGGCCTTTTCTTATAGGTCCACTTTCTTTTCGATGGATTAGCACAAGAAAGAGGAGAGGGGGGAAAAAAAAAAAAAAAAAAGTCCTGCTTTTTTCTCTCATTTCTATTTGTCTTCTTCTAAAGAGTGAATTAGATCTCTAAATCAGGTGCTATTTTTTTGAGTTTGGGGCTGCGCTTTCAACAGCAGCTTGGGGGAAGAAGCTTTGAACAGCTGCAGTCTCTAGACAGAGCATCACAGTCCGACCTTCCAAAGGCCTGACAGTTCTTTCCTTTGCTCTTTCCCCTTTTGGTGTCAGGCTAATATTTGTACTTTTTGATATAGAGGCCTCTAAAGGGACTCCTGGGCCATAACCCTAGAGTTCTCAGGCCGTGTTAGTTTTGATAAAACCAGGCATTTTTGCAATTGCCAAAGGCTTTGAAGAGAAATTAAGTCTTTTTTTTTTCCTTCTCCTTTCCTTTTTTTGGGGGATTTATCTCCGGTAAAGGATGGTGCTTTACACATTTCAGTGAAGTCAAATTTTTAAGCTGACCCAGGTTTTAACTTACCATGTGACTAACGAGGTAGGTTACATATGAAGTAGTTCATGTGATGGGAAGCAGAAGTAGCTTGAAATGCACCCCAGTAGTGAGTTACCACAAACCTATATGAGGAAGGCCTGGAAACTGGGAGACGTCTCTGTCACCAGTAATAGCCAGGAAGCTCTGGAGGCAATTTATGGACCCCACAGTATGGAATTGGTCTGATGAAAATAAAAGGAAGAGGAAATGAAAAAACAGCAAGAAATTGAAGCACTTGAAACAAGAGAGGTTAAATTTTCATTGTGTGGCCTCCCTGGGACAGGGAGCAGCAAAGCAGCAGTTTTTTTCTGAAGTGAACTAAAAGCCACTCGTTTTGGGCAGAGCTGGCTGTGCCGGAATTGTTGTGACTGGGTTAGAACAAGGGCTGGCTCATTTAAGGAGTGTTTAATGCTCCAATGTGCTAAAAACTAACTGAGAAATGCAGTGCGCCCAGGAGAAACTGCAGTGTGACCGTTTTCAGTGAATCCAGTATTCCTCCAGCCCTAACTAGTCCTGGGTCCAGGTGCACATTTTTTTTATTTTTTTTTTTTTTGCCATTTTCCTTTTTGGTTTCACTATTCAGCCACTCAGATCTCTTTATCTGTCCATTCTCCTAAGCCTTGCCATAAGGAAGATACTGTTACCGTGAAAAAGTCTATTGTAAAAGGAAGTTTGATCTAATGCTGAGGGAGGTATTAAACCAGAAGGAAATAAAAAGCTCTCCAGCACAGTCCCAAAGGGTTTTCCCAGCCCCAGAGTTAGCCTGGCTTTCTGGGCTAGGGCCTGGCAGGCTTCTCGCTGTGCGCAAGGTGGCCGCGCTGAGCGCTGACCGCAGGGAAGCCCCTGTTCACTGTGTGCCTCCGGGAGCGCGGGGCCTCTGCGCCGGGGCACAGTGTAGTTTGCTGTTCTTCATGGAAGGTGAGCATTTGTCTACTTGCAAAACTTGCCTTTGTGTACTGTTGCTTATCTTGCAGGGGGCTGCTCTGTGTCCTCTTGCAGCTATTTCTCTTACTAGTGGCAATGTGCTACTATTGAGTATTATTTGGTGTGAAAGAACTTAGGATGAGAGGTAGGTATTCTTCAGGCAGTAAACTGATGAAAAGGCAAAAGGCAGGTGTGTTCTGCAAACCCCTGCTTTCTCAAACAATTCTAAGCCCTTGTCCTTTTCTCAACCTTATAGTCCACCTGCAGTACTTCAGTGGCTAAAAGGAGACAGGTGAGCTCCAGTGTTCTGGTAAATCTTGCTAAGGCACCTTAAAACATCAGCAACCCCTGAGTTAGCCTGACCCTTTGGCAAGAGGTTGCCACATCTTTAACCAGATTAGTCAGGAAGGAGAGGGTGAGTCAGAGGCAAGCTGCTAGGATGGTATTAGAAATCTGGTGGCAGGGTGCAGGAGCAGCTTCCCATCTTCAGAAGATTCATCAAAAGTGGCTGCAGTGTTCTGTGCTGCCTGCAGTGCAGTTGTTTGGTGGAAAGTTCTTCTTTTTCCTTTCTAATGCTTTTTTTTTTTCTGATCTATCTGAAAAGGAAAAGAATTGTTAGGGTTAGGGCCTTGGGAGCATAGTATTTAGCCCTTATTTGGCAGGAAATGTCAATTCTGTTCAGAATGGATTTAGACACAATCCTGCTCCAGACTTGCTGGTACCTATGCAGCATTACAGGAGCGCTCTCAGCTTTCTCTTCCTGTTCCTACACTGACCATTGGCACCCTCTGGCACAGTAGTTGTTCCCTTGTAACACTCAGGGCTCGTCCTAGTTCATCTACTTGGCCAGACTGGAGGTAGTTTTTCTAAAAGCAAAAGCAGAAGAGAGAAGAGAACCTATGAAAATAAACTACATCAGGGTGGTGCTGCTGGAGTGGCTCTCATGACATACATTGGTATGCGAGGTGCTTCAGCCTTCCAACTTTACAGCTCTCTTGTTTTTCAAATTCTCTTGCTGGTAACATTTCAAAACACCATGGACAAGCTCTTTAAAGGTGGCAGTGCAAAATGCCAACAGGGAAATAAATGGGAAAGGAGAAAGGTGAGAGTTTGTCAATAGTGGGTGGGTTTATTTTTATTGCTTGTTTTTTATGTAGTTTGTATTTGGAGAGGATGGTGTGTCATCATGTGGAAAGTAGATTAAGGCAGCTCACTTGCAGGTGCTGAATAGGAGAGTCCTCCCTTTCCTGATGGAAGAGACTCTTGCAGGTGCTTAGGTGAGATGTGTTTCAGCCTGGCCTCCACAGCTGTGGGTAGGCTAGGGAGGGAGAAGCCCCCACCAGCCCCAGCAGTAGCTGGGCAGGACAGCAGCCTGGCTTGTCCCCAGGGATCCTGGTGCAGGATGTTTCCTTCCCTTTGCTTCCCTCTGGGTCTGCACTGCTCTCTTTCTCCCACTCAGCAGGAGCTCTGCTGAGCTTTGTGCCTGTGCAGTGCGTGGCTGGCCCCTGTGCCAGGCAAAACAGGAATGCAAGGGACCTGGGTCCATGGCTGTGGCGATAGCCCTTGTGGTTTTTGTGCCTGGCACAGAAATGGCGAGCAGTATTAGTCAGTCAGCCAGCTGAACTCCTGCAAGGGAGTGCAACGCAGCTGCTCCTGCCTAACGCTCCTCTCAAAGGGCAGACCCGCTGCCACAAATGGACCAAAGGACGGGGCATTTAACACTAGACTAGCAGGTTTTTTAAAAGCCTTTACAGAAAGGAAAAGGAAAACTTGTTCTCACTGTGCTGTGGTTTTTTTTTTGGGGGGGGGGGAGGGGGGGGGGGGGAAGCTGATTTAAAAAGGAGAACTTGAGTTTGGCAGACCAATACATGAAGGACTGAGCCCAGGGCAATAAGTAAAACACTTTTTGCTGAATTGTTTTTTCTTTTTTGACCAAATGTTGTCAGCTGTCTGAGGCAGCTGTAGAAATTGGGGTTTGAACCTGAATTTTGCTGGAAAGGCTTGTGCATTAGGCAGCATTTGAGACTGCAAATGTGGAATGACTTCTACAGAAGATGGCAATGCTGCCTTAGCTTGTGTTTGCTATTCCGGAGACCTGAGTAAACATTGTGTGCAATCAAATTTTGGCTTGCGGAGTGTATCTGAATTTAGATGTTATTTTATTCTGCTATGTGTATCCCCTAGCTTCATGCTAACTGTGGAGCTGCCCAGGTCCACTCTATTATTTATTATAGCACGTAGTAATTAGGCACCTGACTTTAGCAATCTCCAGCCTGTGCAAGGTATCTCTGCTCCAAATACTGAGCATGGAGAGAGTTAGGAGTCTCAGAGTAGGACAAAAGGCAGGCAGTATATATTGAGCAGGGAACTTCAGCCAGATTTCATCAGTCATCAACCAGAACAATAAAGATCATGAGAAGAAATGAGTTCCTGGAAAGGTTTTACTGCCCTTGGGGATGGTATGCAAATTTTCTCGAAAATAAAAAGATACAATGGGAATGGCTGGGAATATCACTTCAGCTTTAGTTTGGCCTCTTTCTGACTTTCATTGGGTCAGTTCATCCATCCTGGGGAATATTTTCCCCCTTGTAACTAGGCCATCTATTTTTCTGCTCACTTTTTTCTTAGTTTCATATGCTGAGTTCTGCAGCTATATCCTGAGCCTCATAGAAACTGTAACAGTGAATATTTTGTGTTGAAACACACATTAAATTCATACAAAATGAGTAGAAATTATGTGACTTGTACAGAGTGGCATGGGGGATCAGTCTGTTTTGTAGAGTGGCATGAGCATGGAGGAACATGGCATGGGGGATCAGTCTGTTTTGTAGCATTAGCTAGTGGCATGAGCATGGAGGAACGCTGGGTGCTCAGGAGTTGCCTTTGGTGCTGACTTGCAATGTGGCCTGTTTAATTAACCTCCTTACATCTCATATTCTTGGGCTCTAAAATGGGCATAATCATTATTTAGCTGAACTGGGGGCTGTGCAGATTGATGAGGCAATGTTTATGAGGTTTTAAACTGTAGGAGATGGCAAAAAAACTGAGCAGTCATGGAAAAAGAGTTTTTTAGCATGAGCACTCAGAGTACACAGGATGTGCAGCAGGGCCGGGCCAGGGAGATCCCAGCACTTGTGCTGTGTCTGAGCGCCAGGGAAGTGAAATAGACCCTGGAAATGTGAGCTGTGCACAGGCTTTGCTTTGCTGACATTGTGTGTTCCTCAGTTTAAACAGATATTTTTGCAAAAACTTTGTAGATGGAATGAATTTACTGAACTGTTCAGTCCTGCCAGGCAACAGGCTTGTATTCTGGATATGTTTTTGCTGTTTTGCAGTCAAATAGACAATCTCCTATTCCTTACCACTTTTTACGTGGCTGCTGTAGGAGAACCAAAAGGATCCGGTACCAGGAGTGCCTTTGCAGCAAGCATATCTGGCTCTGCAGTCTTGTGCGAGTTTTAATACACCAGTGCTGTGCTCACCGCTAATAATACATTTCTTTGCTGCTTTTCTACCTCGTGTATGAAAAGGAGTATCTTTTCTTTTTTTCCCTCTTTAATATAGTGCAGAGGTTCTTTACATTTTGGACATGGCAACCTTGGTTCAGATTGGAAGCACCACTAGAGCAGAACAACCTAATGAATTTTAAACATCATTTTTGTAAAGATGTGTCCAATGCAGTGCAGTTCGTTTGAACACTTGAGGACCTCTACAGATTCTCACAGCAAGAGAGTAGCCCCCGTGGTGTGAAGGGGATCTAGCAGTTGAGCCTGTCCTGTACTGGGGACAAGTCTTCGCCTGTCACAGAGCATACACCGTGTGGTCCGATTTTGCTGAATATCCACAGGGAAAAGGGATTTCTCCATGCATTGAGATTTACATGAATTCTTTTTTTTCACTGAGTCGTCCTGGTCAGTTTTTTCCTTCTGTTTTATTGTGGATATGGATTAAGATACTCCCCCAAATCAGCCTTTTCATTTTTGAGTATTTGGAATTTCCATTCGTTCATATGATAAATTTGTCTAATCTGATCTAAAAATGGTCTCTGTTTCAATGTCCAAGTAATTATAGAAGGTGTTCTTGTAAGTAAATAAATAGTCATTGCTGATGAGGAAATAGTACCATGCAACCCCATTCATGCTGAAAGCAAGCAAAATGGTCAACAGTGAAGTAATGGACTTTCTGTGTGTGTGTGTGCGCGCGCATATATATATATATATATTTTTAGATGCAGCAGTGTTACAGGTGAGTACCCTTCCTGGTCCACATGGGTAACCCAGCTCTGTTGTGTTCCTTTGTAACTGCTGTGATCTAGCAGAGCTCGTCGTACTTTTGTGTGCTGAATTGCCAGGTTGTGTCTTTAAGTACTGGACAGGGAGAGTTTTAAGCTTGAATAGCAGAGTGCCAAATTTTGACTTAATTTATATTACTTGGCATAGCACTTTACAGAGGATAAGCATAATTATGTCCCTCTCTTTCACATTTAATCCCTTTTCTCCTTCTTTCTGTGCTCCTGTTAGCTTTTACCAGCTTGCTGGCTGTCTGGTTAGAGACTGGGATGTTTCCCCCAAGTGGGACCTGGGTTTCTAAAGACAAAAATAGCTATTAATTTTTTTTCTTCCTTTGCTGCAGTCTGATGAATGCAACATGGGCTTAGAAATGTGCGATTCTCTTCTTGCTGGTAGATGACAAGCCTTCATGTGGGAACAAAAAAGGTTTTACGGAAGTAGGTGGTAGCTGCTGCTTTTCATAGCTGCCTTGAGCTGTCCAGGAACCGAGGGACTGTCTATTTTAATGTTTTGTTTTGTCACCCATTGCTGTGGTGTTGGGATGTGTCCTGTGCAAAGCAGGCCAGGAAAACAAAGACCTTAACACTCCTCAGGAGTTTTGACTCATCAGCAGTTTTTTTTGTTTGTTTACTCAAAGTTTGACCTGAATCAGAATCTTGTCTTTCATGTACAGTAAAATCTTTCAGTTCCATTGGTTAGCTTGAGGCTTGGGAGCTACCAGAGTAAGCCAGTTAAAAAGTATCTTTTTAGAATGCGTAGTTAGCCCTGCAGCTCTAGCTACCAGAAGAGCAGCGCTGAGAGCAGCGCATGGCTCATGGTGGAAGGCGCCTGTCGCGGGGGAGCAGTCGGGTTTGTCTCCTGAGCGGCTCCCAGCGCTGCGTCTGAGCGTGAGAGGTGCCGAGACGCGCACGCAGGCAGGAGCCGAGCCCCGCGGGAGGATGCTTTGCTGCTTTCCCAGAGCTGCTTTCACTGAAGCCTTTGTGCTACCCATGATTTATAGTCTAGTTCTGGGCTTGGGTGATGATCACTCTCGTGCTTTCTCATATCAGATGTGCAGACTTCATGACAAGTGGATTTTATTTCTTACATAATTTCCACCTTGAAATTTGAATCTTTAAAGCAAGCTTAGTTCTTTCCCTGGTTGTCACTGGTGATAAAGATTCTGCGGGTCAAATGAGAAAAGCTAGCATCAAATCTAACAGGGGGAAAATGGAAAAAAAAATAAAGCTTCAGGAATTCTCTCTCTTCCTCCATTCGTGCTCCCTTTAAGCACGCATATAACCTTTGACGGAATGCCCACATGATCTAAAAACTCCATTGGAGAGGCTACCAATAACACTTTTGGAGATGTCAGAGGAGGCTACAAACATCAGACTGGAGGAGGAAGGAAGGATGATGGAAATGCAGATAATCTGCTTAATCCATGCAAAGAGAGAGTGCTTAGCAGTACAAGAGCTGGGCTCTGATTGTCCCATGCCTGTTCTTACTGAATAAATAAGTGTGCTCTGAGATGTGCAAAAGCCAAAGGTGAGGTACGTGCAGCACCCAGCTCGCCTCCTGGCCAGGCTCTGTGCTACTGGGCTGTTTGCCTCCATGAACACCTGCAATCCTATTGCCTTTTTTCCAAAGCAGTGTGGAGTCAGATCCTTTCACCTCAGAGGTGCAGATGTGCAGGGAATGGGAATTGCTGTTTTCTGGCTGACCATCATGACAGCGTGTTAGGAGGTGCAGAGAGTTGCAGCAGAGGAGGGCTTGCACTCTTTGGTGCCTCAGGAGTCAGTAACCTGATTGTTACAACTTTACCTCTTTTTTCCCACTTTTTTTTTTTTTTTTTCCTTTTTCTGGTGGTATCATCACCAATGCTGCTGTTTTATTTGCAGCTGATGAGTCGTGGGCTTTTGAAATCATTAATGGTTCCAATGAGCTCTAGAAACAGACAGAAAAACATTTCTGCCTTGCTGTTCTTAGTCTCCCGTGAAAGTGAAATCTATAGAGAACTTAATTAAATTTTATATCTTATGTGTTGCTTTAACAGAACTAATATTTACAAATGAATTTGACAAATATCATTACACTTAAAGGAAGGACCCCCTCTGTGATGTCTTTCCAAGTTACTGAAAAGAAATTAGAAAGAACGCGTTCTTTAAGAAACTTTAATTACTAGCTGGTTTCATTGACCTGCTGCGCTGGCAGCATCTGCCTCCCAGTCTTTTCCAAATCATTCCCCTTTCATTTGAATGTTTAGGGATGTATTAGGAAGTGGCCATAATTATAATGCTTAAAAATTAGGGGTTTCTGCTATAAAGTTTTTCTCATTCCAGCCAAAGGCGGAGCACAGGCTCAGATTTGTATTTGCTTCTTCGTGCTAAGGAGATGAGTTTTGTTTGGTGAGTGTAGGATTAAGCAGGCGGCTGATGGCTGGTTTGGTGAGGAAAGGAGGTGCCTGGGGAGTCTCTCCTCGAGCCCGGCCCCGTGTCCTTGTGCTGGGGAGGGGGGCAGCCCTGCAGCGGTGCTGCCGGCCGGCAGGAATCCTGCAGTGCCTCTGGACTCCAGTTGTCTGGCCCGGCCTGGTCACTGGCTTTGTGTTTTGCAGTGCCTTTCCTGAACTTCCAAACACGCTAAGTGAAGCGACCACAGCCTTTAACTAGCAAATGCTAACAAGGTCATCTTGTCTTCTGCATCTGTAAATACATAAATATTAGCCGTTAAGGAGCTCTTCACTGGGAAAACAGCTGTGTGCTGGTAAAAGCTAGCTGTGTGCTCAGAACTGAGCACATCTGTCAATTTAAGGAGTCCTTTGGTGCTCTCTGACCAATGTCTGAACCTTCCTGTCTGCTGTCAGAGTTCTACTTCAAGAAACTGATTTTTGCACTTTTATCCAGTCTAACTCTTCAGATTAATCCTATTGGTACCCCAAGGTATTAACCGTCTTGCAATCACTTTATACTGGAAAGGGGCAGGAACTAACAGAAATTGGGTGCTAACATTGAGGGAGACTATACCATTCCCTTCCCAAGTGAGATAATAAAGAAAAGCAAGTACACTAGGGCTAATGCTTCCAATATGTGGTTGGGATATGGAGAAAATATAAAATCCTTTTCCTCCTCCAGCTGTTTCATACATAAACCCAAGGCAGTAGGAAGGACAGTTGCCCTGTGTAATATCTCTTCTCTTTACTGTCACAGGCAAAGAGGTGCTGTTAGTCTAGGCGGGTGCCACTGACCTGACTTCATATTTTATAATAAAACTTCTGACTCTTGCAGCCTATCTGTAATTAATACTTAATAAACAGAGACGTCCAGCGCAGTTCAAGCATCCCTTGCTAACGCAGCCTCCCTCTCCAGGGCAGCCCCGTGGTGACACGCTGCACAAGTCACGTCTGTCGTGTGCCTCTCTGAAGGCCCTGCACATGAATAATGCACTGGGGCTTGCAGTGACTCCGCCACGTGCTCGCCTCTCTCCATTTAATCGTGGCAGCTAACTGATAGGTTATTTTCTGCACCTTAAGGAAATGTGATGATCAAGCTCATTTTTAACTTGGCTGTCCTGCTTGTCCCAGTTTCAGCATCAAGCCTTTGTTGTTTCCTTTCTTCCTTTGCCATTTTTATAGGCAGCTAAACTAGGTGTTTTCTTTTTACAATTGCAATTTCTCATTGTGTGACGGGGACTAAATAAGGAAGAAAAAACCCTAAAACGATCCTTGCTTGATAAATGAATTTGTCTTTTCCATGGGAGGAGAGAGAAAACCAACTCACGATTAATTTAAGAAATTTTCTATCCTCATGTTTCAGGGGAGATTGATGCTGTTTATGCAAGAGGGGAACTTTCCTACCTCTGTTCTAACACAGCTGCAGTTAGTTAGCCAGATGTGACCCGAGAGATGCCCTAAATGCATTTTTGTTTAATTGGGCAGTGTATCTGTTTAAGGGCATGTAAGGTGTGACTGACAAACATCTGCTGTGAACAGCGCTGTGTCTGCATTAGAAACGTACACATGGGTTTGCATTGCTTAGAGAGCTGCTGGCATCTCCTGCATGCTTTATCACAGTTATTACTGAGTATTTAGAAATGTCCCTACCTTGCATTTGCTATTTTGTCTAAATTTCTCCTCTCAGCATCCTGTATTAGCCTGGTCTTTTGAGATACTGTATTTTTGAGATGAATCCGAGATACTGCTGTGTTTTTCTTTTAATTTTGTTTTTTGTTGATGCTATTCTTGGTGCTCTTTTTCTAATCTTACTCACCGCTACTAACCAGCTGAGACTTAGAGTATCCTGGCAGCGACATCTACTTCATCACTGCTAAAATGTGTAAATTTGTCTTCCAGGAGTTCACTTTTGGCTCGGACAGGGAGGTTTAGTTTTGTCTTGCAGAATGATTTCAAATTGTCAAGAATGATATTGGCAACATTGTTTCAGCTTTAACTTGATGGATTTGATTTTAAATCAAAGAAATCCAGCATCTAGAGCACACTTTTCTGTAAACTGGCTTATGTTCACTATGTTCTCTATTTTCATGCAAGTCCCTAGCATGTAACATTACTGTTTACAGCAAGCTGGAGTCTTCTGGATTAAATTTATGGGCTTGCAGAGCATCAAATTCGGCAAGTCCTACTGTACTAATGCACTAGCTGCAAAAATAAGTTTTATTAATCTCCCCTAGGCAGCTATGTACAGTAAATATATATCTAATCTCTACAGAAAGGGCTGAGTAATAATTCTGAATAAAAATGGTCCCTAAAAGAGATAGGTATAGTTCTCTTCTGAAATATCTTCCTTCAGCAGTATTTACGAAATAAAACAATGCTGACACAAAGCCTAGAGTAGCTGGCCACAAAGCAACAAGCGAGTTGACTAAATATACGGTCTCACCTAAACAGATAGCAGAGGCCTCCTGCTTGGAATTGTCTTTCCCACCAGAGTGCCTCATTTCCTTTGCCTTTCATGCGGGATCCCCTCTCTTGGGGTGATTCCCACGTCTAGCATAACGCCAAATGCAAGCTACCTTGTGCTCTTTGCTGTTACTTACAGGACATTTTGTGGTTTAATCAAACATTCTTGCTTCATATGTACAATTCTGAGGATTTGAAGCAACACAATCTCAGTTTTCCTTTTTAGAAGTGTAAATGAGGGACAAAAATATAGATACGAGGTTTGCAGGGGAGCAGATGCACTGTAGCTGAAACAGCTCTGACCTGGGTCCTTTGCCTACTCTGGGACTGTTGGTTGAGCAGCTGGGCTGTGCATTAAAACATGAAGTGAGACTTCCCTTGTCCTTTTCCACCTATTTCCCGCACAAGAGGAAAAGGCAATTACCTGTGTACCTCTGTGAAATGCTGAAAAGTGCTGTTAGGGTATAATGGTATTATATACTATGAATACTGATAGCAGCAAATGCTTTACTGCTGTTTTTTCATAGTGTGTAGATCTTGGTAATACTTGCATCATCCCTTCCAAAATATTCAGTTGACATAACAAATGTATTCCTTTTTATATTAAAATGTCATTTGGGATATCATCTTAGGACCAAAACAGATTCTCTGCTGTGAAAATGAATCTAGCTCAATACATTTCAGTCAGCTTGCTTGGCTTTAAACAAATTGAAGTTGACACATGTATGTCATTTTCCAGACTTTTCCAGTTTCTAGACTAGTAGACTTTTTTCATTCACTGCAGAAAGTAGGATTTTTTTTGCCAAATAATTAAACTGCTGATGGTTTTCCAACTGAGAGCAAACTGTCACGTATACTGTCATTTATGTGTTTGCATGTTAAGTTTAGTCAAAAGCCATTTAACCTTTGACAGCATCTAGACCTTATGAGAAATCCTTCATCCAAGTTGTTTTCAGAGAAACAGATCTGCCACCTTTGGGATGTTTCTAATTCTGAAAGGCTCTTGATCTTCCTCTGGTCTGTGTACGAGTTTCTACACATAACATGGATTAGTAACAGTAGAATGGGAATCCTGGCCTGGAAAACTGGGGCAGGAGCTGTCTTAGAGGCCTGAGCAGAGAAATGGTGGCAGGCAGCGGGGAAGCAGAGAAACTTCCAAGGAATTTATTGCAGGAAGAGCTCTGTCTGCTGTGGGATGTGTGTGAACACAGCTCGTTGCCTCCCATGTTTGTGGGAGCAGATTGGAGAGTGAAGAGCAGTGTCTGAGGGCTGGGAGGGGCAAGTAGCCACTGGGGGCATCACCCTCAGGGGTGATTAAAAGGCCTGGTGGGAGCCTGCTTAGTTTTAAAGCTCTTGACATCAAAAAGACTTAGAAAAAATAAGTTAACTGCTCTAAAGGATTTAAATACTAGTAATGCCCTCAAGTTACAGGTACAAAAGGCATCTGGAATATATTTTATAAACAACAACAACAACAAAAGCCTTCAAGGATAAGGGGATCTGTGTGTTCAAAGGGATATGAAATCACTGAAATGGAAATTGTGTGTGATGAGTTAGAGTAATGCCAAAGAATCGGCCAGGAATTTGAGGTGTGTCAGAGAAAGTCAGGATACAGTGATAATTATTTCATCATGCTGAATTGGACATAACCATGGCGAAAGAACAGCAAAAACTTTGTGGTATATCTATGAAGGAGAGGAAAAAAAGAAAAAAAGGAAGGTGCAGATGTTACCCATGGCCTCCAAAATAAAATGTTACAGTGTTCAGCAAGGGAGAGGTTATTGAACCTGAGAACAAGATGGGGTAGCTAATGAGGTAGAATTGCATCCAAGGTGTAGATGCAAACCTGTGAGAAGTCAATAAAGAGAGCGCAGGAGCAGCCTGGGGAATTACTGCTCGTAACTCAAGCCGTGTGCTAGGACGAGCTCTGAAGGAGAGAAGATGAGCTCAGAGGCGCGACTGATTGATGGTGCGTCAGCTGGGGAGCTCGGGAGCCTGGGTGCAGAGCTGTAGCCTGCTGCAGTTGTGAAGTTTTGCTGCTGGCTGAAAGCACAGCAAAATTCCAACCCCCCAGAGCCGAAGGATGCTGGGATGGCTTTCCAGCAGTGGGAGCAGACACCAGCAGCTTGCTGCCGCATGGTCTAAAAGACAAGTATGATACAATTGCCCAATGCTGAGGGGAACTCGGCTCAGCAGGTGCTTCACAGTTAGTTTCCTATTGTAGCCTTCAGCACAGGGGTAAAATGTTGCTGCTCAGACTTTACTTTTCACTGTTTTGACCTAAGCGTCCTGATTCTGTCCTGTCTGAGATGAAGCCTCCACCGTGAGACTGCGCTTCAGAGTCCTGGGACAACCAAGGAGTGCTATTGGATCAGTGAATTAAGGCTGTAGCAGAACTTGTTAGCCAGAGCCTGGCAATCAGTAATACAACTTAATAAGGTCACTTTCTAGAAACTTTCTATCCCTTGGCAAGACAGCTGTAAGATAAAAATTTACCTCTATTTCTCTCAGTTGTTGCATTCAAGGCAACAAAATGAAACTGGAGAAATCTCTTATAGTTTAGAACATGCACTGGGGAATGCAGCAGTCATTTCTAAAAACACGCAGCAGTTGAAATTGTTACAAATCCATGTGAGGTGTCTTGGGAACTAAGCAGCATGGCAAGAGGCTAACTTGGATACAGGTCTCTGCTAGCCCGTTTCTCTGAATATGTCCTCTTTCTGTGTCTTGCTCATGTTGGGAAGGAACTTGCCTCAACTCAGACAAGCCACTGCGGGTGATAGGTCAGGCAGAAACTGCCCTTCGACTATAGGGCAGCCAGTGTGGGGGATTTGGGGTGGAATAGAGTTAAACGGTGCCCCCAGCATTTTCCATTACCTGGGAAAGGGTTCTGCACCTAACTAAACTTCATCTTTATTTATATGTTTATCTTAAGAATTGATTATTTTTACATAAGTCTTTCCTATTTCATGGCAGCCTGTGGAACAACCCATACTAGTACTGGAAACTTCTAGTTAAGTTCTTGCACTTAAATATAGGACTACAGTAGGATAATATAAGCAGCTAAGCTAAGGGACTTTAATTCCTTTAAAAAAAAAAAAAAAAAAAGAGGGATTAGCTGCAATCATGTTGATGATTCTCCCTTGTAGCATTTCTGTAGCTCCTGAGCTGAGGTTTCCCGGCACACTGCTCTCCCCAGCAGAGAGCTCCTGCCTGTCCTTTTAGGGAGATTCAGGTCTTTAGGGCTCTTCAGATCTCTCTGCAAAGCCAGCTTGGGAAGGCTGGGTCTCTGAGGAATGGCAAATGTGGTAGTTGCTTTTGTTCTGAACCATTTTGTAAAGCAATAAGTTTGTGATTCAGTTTAATTAGCTTTTATTTCCTACAAAGTGCTGTAAATCCATTAATAAATGGCTAAGTAAGAATTGTCCAGGTAGCACATTTGATTATATAATCCTCCTGATCTCTCAGAAGGGATGAAATGCTGAGAGTTGAATCAGCAGAGACATCCTGTTGTCCCTGAGCAGCACTGAGCAGCATGGTGCCCTCCGCAGCAGTGTCAGGCCCTGGCCTGTGAGTGTTGCAGAAACGTGAATGTATCCATGGGATAGTTTCAAACTAGTGAGGTGAGTGCCCAGACATTAAGTATTCGTAGGCTATTCACTTATCTATCTATAAAATCTCACAAGCTGTTGCTGTTGACTGTTGCTTTGACTGCCACCCTTATCTGCTGAGGTCTGTGGAGCTGACGTGTCTGCTCTTCTGCATCATTTGTTTCAGCCAAAGGAAAGCAAAACGGATGGGCAAGAAAAAGCAGAACAAGGATCCTTTAATTAAGGAGCAGTGCTGCTTTAGAATCATAGAATTATGGAATCCTTAAGGTTGGAAGGGACCTCTAGAGGTCATCTAGTCCATCCCCCTGCACACGCAGGGTCACCTAGAGCACGTGGCACAGGTCTGTGTCCAAGCGGGTATTGAAGAGCTCCAGAGATGGAGACACTACAACCTCTCTGGGCAGCCTGCTCCGTCACCCGCACTGCTTTAGCCAAAGGAAGGCTTGGGAGAGCTTTCATAATGGATGTAAGCATATAATACCTACTGCAGCTGTGCTGCCAGCTTTCCCTGGGGTCTCAGGTAATCTTTTTATTCTGTGCAGGAAGAGAGCTGAGGCCTGGTGGGACCTGATCCAGATCACCATGGTGCAGAATAGGAAAAGAATATCCCTGTTTTGAATGGGGAAATGTATTGTCCAAGTTAAATTAGAATGCTAACCAGGTTACTACCTTTTTAAACCTTTTAATTTACATATGTGAAGTGATCCAGCCAGAGACATTTGACAGCAAAACTCACTTTCAGAACCCTGGCTTCCTGTTAGCTGCTTAATAGACTCTTTCTTTTCACCCCTGAGGAGGCTGAAATAAATAAAAGATGGGAAAAATCAATATGCAAACAAGTGAAGAAATGTATTGGCTGAGAGTGTGGGCAGACCTCATTTAGATAAGACAGAGGCTGCTGGAGTAATCTGATGTTTCAGGAGACATCCTTCACAAATGTCCAACCTTATGAATAATCCACAGTTGATGAAAGTGTATCAGAAAGATTTGGTTTGCTTCTGTTAGTTACCACTTTAAAATATATATAGTATTGTTTATTGTATTAATCATATGTTCTTCCTTTTGTTTTTTATTCTCCGTTGGAATATGGTAACTGCTGGATTCTGAGAGGGCATTACTTGTCTCCCTTTCTCATCTTTCATGTCTCTCTCTTTCTTGATACCCAACAGCACTTCACATACAACTCTTTAGAGTTAGCTAGTTGAGTTCTTGGCTTGAGGTTTTTCGTAGTAATACTCTCAGTGAATGCAACATTTTAAGGACTAGAGGGTAATGCCTGATAGCTTAGAGAGTGAACGTGGTTTTTGCTTTCCATCTTCAGTGAGAGCTCTCAGAAGAGATCAATGGGCCACACTTAACGCTGGAGACTAGATTGCCATCAGCAGCTCTGCCTTGTCATGTCCCCTCAGTGCATCAACTCCCTTGGTTCAATTCCCCTATTAATGTCTGCTCTCCTTCCTTGGGTGCTGGGAGAAGCAATTTTAAGATAACAGACGGTCTGCTTGGATTTGCATGGGCAGAGCTATTCATCTTGTTGCGCTATTTGTCTGCCCTGTCGTAGCTCCTCTCCTGAGTCGGCATTATCGCCTTCAGAGTCGTTGGTGCTTCGCAGCGGCGTTGCTGGAGTAACATACACTTTTCCAGCCAATTTTTGAAAAGTGTATCTGAGATGTCCCCTATCTGATGTGTTACTTCACATCGTTTCCTTGTCTTTTTACACTTGCTTCTGGTTTTCCTTTCTCAGCCAGACTCTTGGTTTCTCCTTACCAACATCCTTGTTTTCTTGCTCATTGAATCAAACTTCTTCTAAAGTACTTGCAGCCCAATGAAAAAGTGGAGTTTTTACAGTGATGCTTAGTGAAACTAGAGATATTTCTTAAACTTCATTTATATTATTTCAGTCTTTCTCTTCTAGATTCCAAAGCACCGGGAAATTGTTGTTTCTTTTGCTGGCAATGATAATTACCAACTTCATAATCCCTCATTTTCAGACTCACTGATTTCCTGTTGCTAGGCTCATTTTTGCCACCATTGGATGGCCAGTTCAATCAATTGTTCCCTGTTGGATGTTTTTCTGCATTTCTGTGCGTTCATCAGAGAACGAAAAAACAGACATAAAACAATCTATCAGAAGTCCCAGGAGGCTTGGAAAATCTACATTTCTTTTACTCTCCTATTTTTAGAAATAAAAAGACAAGATGGAGCCTCTTCTCCCCTGAAACCTATTCCAGCTTAGTTGTGGGTGGTTACCCCTTAATTTTAAATGCACCAAAAATAAAAATTTTATTTCTTTTTTTAATAGCTAGGGCAGCTTAAATAACCTGAATGGCAGTAATCTGAAATAAATTTTGAAATAAAAATAATCTAGACTTTGTTTTGAAATACTTTATTGAAATCATAGTATGTTATGAATTTCCAGGTGCATATTTAACATTAAAATAGAACATAAATAAGATAGTGTCCTATTTAAGCATTCATAACGAGTTGACATAGCATATGTGTATGTGCAAAAAAAGATGGTAAGGAAATTGTTTATTGTTTATTCTGATAATTTAAATGGTAGCCTTTCCATAACTTAATGAGAGGTAAGGTGTGGCTGTTTTTTCCTGCTTAGAATTTGAAAAAATGGAGGAAAAAAAAAAAAAAGGCAGGAAAATAGAATTTGTCTTGTGGTGAACTCTGTAGGTTATAGAAGATGTATAGGCCGGACTAGAAGAAATCGGGTCATCTGTTTGCCCCATTTCTGAAATCAAAATGGCAACCTTATAGGGAGCTTTAAAGAGCGGCTGAAAAATAACAACTGTAGCGTATCACATTTATTGAAAGAAAATAACTCTACCTGTTTCTGTTGAGAATCTGTGGCAAAACAACTTGTCTCAAGGAGAATTTTATATTTCTGATGATGAAAAACTGAGCATTGAGAAATATATCTTTCCCTTCACAGTCAAAAGCCTACAAAAAGATCACGGAAAATTACAACATATTCTGTGTTTGATCCATTCTGTTTTCAACCTTAAAAAGAAAAGATTAAAAATTCACTCAGAAGCTATCTTTGCATGTATCCTGTAGATTCACGTCTGTTTGACAGTGCGGGTTCAGATTTGTAGATGTTTTTGTATGTATAAAAATAAACAAGGAGGCTAAGAATAGATGAGGAAGTGCAGAGCATTTGCTGACAAACTTGCAGTAATCACATGTAATTCATCAGACCTGATGCAAATTTATCATGGGAAGGTGGTTTTAAATATTTAATGTGATGGAATGGGGCAGTTTTTCTCATTAGGGATTAGCACAGATAAACTAGTTTATTTTGCTTGGGTAGCTTCTTTTGATAAGTTACCTCTGAGTTTTATTGCTTCAAATACTCCTAAAATAAAATCTAGAAACTAGCCAAGCCATCTGGCAGCTGTAAACTTACATAGTGATATGTTCTTGTATTTTTGTGTGCTACAAGTAATGCTGGGGTCAGTTGCATTTAGTGGAAAATTGGAGATGGAGGCTTGGTCACTCCTGCAAGCAACTTGTCAGCGCGAGGACGTTGCAGTCAGATGCAACCAGGATTTGTGCCCCTTGTGAGTCTCTGCACTGTAATGTGAAGATAGAGCTATACTGGTGCAGCACTGAGAACTGATTCAGCGTTGGTTTTAAGGACTTTAATTCCTTAATTAATGGGAAAAGTGCCATAATAATAGGCCTAGCAGGAGAAAGGGAATATTAACTTGAGAATGCTTCCAAGCAACCTCTTTATTTATTGCTCTTAAAAGACAGCATTAAACTCCTTCCCAAAGTAACGAAAAGGCCTACATATGCCAGCAGAAGCTTAATGTTATTCTGTTACAAGATAGATTTTATTCACAGTATTTTTATCACCTCAGCCTTCTTGTGATTCTCCTTCCGTGTAGCCAGGAGGATTAGCTGAAAGGGCAGGGGTTGCTTCTTTAGATGAATATAATGTAAAGTCAATGTCAGTTGAAACCCAGTGAGAAATGACTCAGGGTTGAGTCAACAGAGACTTGCTGGTCCCATGTGGCGATGACGCATAGCTGACACTTGTTTCCTAACTGAAGGCTTAGTTCACTCTACTTGATTTTATTTGGGATGCTCCTTCTGTGATTCTGCAAAGGTGATACGATAGATGTGGGATCATCCTATTATCCTCCTTGGTGCTACCTTTAATTTTAGAATGAGGGAGGGCTTCATGTGATGTGTGACATGAGGAGCTGGAGAGCTGGGAGACACTTCTGCTGGAAGTTCAGCTGAGCATCGCTTCATGAGGCTAGAGCAGCGTGTGAGGCAGAGAAAAGTGAAGTTAAGTCTTATTCACACCTGGGTTTTATGCTTTGTTGCTTTGGACCTATACTCCACGCTTTCTATGATTTTTCTGAGAATCAGAAAAGCTAACTGGTCCCTGGGAGCGCTGTGCCTGGATGAAGGTATATGGAGGCTAAGCAAGCAAAAAACTCTTATAAAATACAATGAATGCTAATGGAGAAGTATTCTTGATGCGCAGGATGCTGGCTTTGTTGCCACAATAGCTGGGTATTGGCTGTAATTACTGCTGTTCCGTGGCGTGGTTTCAGTTTTCTGGAGCAGTGGCTCTAGGGAGAAAATGCCAAGACAGTAGAAGTTTCATCATACAAAGGACAGATGAACAGATGGGGGGAAAGGGACAGGGTTATTTAGCATATGTTCGCAGAGCTAATACAGCATGTGAAATCAGCACTTCAGTAGCTGTCCTGAAGCCTCTAGTTGGCATCAAGAGCCTACAAAGTTTTAATTTTTACCTAGACAAGCAGAAAAGTCCAGCAGCTGCGATGCCTCTAACAATTCATGCTACCATAGCACTCTACTGCATTATTGATGCTGGGCAGAGCTTCAATTCCCTACCCCTTGTTTTCCTGATGCATGAAACATTTGGTGTCAGGAAAAGAATATCATTCAGTTTTCTTTAATTTAACATTTGGAATGGAAGGGAGAGAGAGGGAAAATGTGCTAGGTCTTGTGCAGTGCTTTCAGTATGAGCAGGGATTCTTAAGCCCTTACAAAAATAAAATGAAATTAGATAAGTTTTTGTTTTCTTGTTCAGTTTCTTTACCTTTTTTGTTGTTTGATTTCTGAAGATACTAATTCTTAGCAGGCTAAAATTTCTACAGATGAGGTTGCTTCAGTACTATTGGTAGAGCTAACATGAAATACCTCTACAGAGCTCAGTGCATAGGAGATTCGATTTGTTTTTGTAGCATCAAATTAAAAACACCTGGGTCCCTTGGAGACTGACCCCGTCTCTTTGGCTGCTAGTATCATCCTGACAGCTCTAGCCTGGGTCACGTCTCTGATGTTGAGCTTATTGCCTTCACTGTGCGCTTGGGCACATACATGTTTTTCTTTCCTTCCTGATAAATTTTGTCACTCCCCTGATCTGGAGGCTTTGATGGTTTGGAGCTGCACAACATAGTCTGCCAGATAGCGCTGCATGCAGGCTCCTGCAGTGTGCTCTGGACTTAAATTTATCATTAATTTGGCCTTTTGGTTCTTCCCGACTGGTCGGCCATCAGCTGCAAGGCCTATCTTTATGTGCGTTTGAGGCAAATGCACAGAGCTCATACTGAGCTTTGTCCTGAAATGCTTTAGTACTCTTCTCAGAGCAAATTGATTTTATTGTCCATAAGATTTTTTTTCTCCTCAGTTTTTTTTTATGTGAAAAATGCCGTTTTTTTTTTTTTCTCCTCAGTTTTTTTTATGTGAAAAATGCCAAATTAGGAGAAGCATAGACTGAAATCTAGCTTACCCTAGAGCAGCACATAAAGCGCTGGGTAGTTAGTGAGGGAGTTTTCACATCAGTTCAGCATTGCTACTCTTCCTAAATTTGTAGAGATCACTTTGAAAGATGAGATTAAGCCATTGTTTATGCTTGCGCTCACCTTAGTGCCTTGCGAGACGGTAAATAGAGAGGAGAATTTCTGTCAACTGTATGAGTGTCTTGGGAAGAGCAGTACTCTACTTCTTGAGGAAATTCCGTCATTTCTCTATAGCTTTCTTTTAGGAGAAGCACTCTATCTTCAGCTTCTTACTGGCATGTGGAAAAAAAGAAAAAGGTCGATTCTTTTTAATTAAAACTTTTTTTCCCTCTGGAAAAAAATCTACTAAGGTGGATCTTCAGAAAGGAAGCATAAAATCCTGAATGTAATTGTTAGGTCTCTAAGTTGTTTAGGTAAAAAGTTGCAGTTGTCACCAGCAGGGAAGCTAGTGGGTGGCCATGGGGTTGCCCTGAAAATTGTTGTATAGTTACCGGTATGAAAACCAGCCTGCTCTTTTATCTATATATGTCCCACCTGTCCAGGATTTAATATCCCCAGTGAAGATACTGTATAGTATGTATACATATATATGGTCCTCTAGAGTACCATGTGTACTTGTTGCCAACAAGAAAAAGAAACATAAAATATATATAAACAAAAATACCACAAATAGCTTTTTCTCTCATTAACAGTATGGCTCCAGCAGAGAGAATGGGGGAGAGCTTTAAATATTGTAAGAGTTGTGGGTAGGTCATAACTTACTCCTGCAAACTGGACATTAGTATGGCTTCGCTATGAGAAACCAAGGGGGGAAAAAAAAAAAAAAAACCACTTTCCAAACTTGGGGAATTGTGTGTGCAAATGGATGGTCTTTGCAATGGTGTATTGCCTATTTGTTTTAAGTACATGGTGTTGCAGCTTTTATACAGTGTGTAACTGTTCTAACAATATATTTTAAGGCGAGCAGATAGGTGTAGAAGGTGGCTGGGTGCTCAGAGAATGTTCGGAGCACAACACGATCTTGACTGTACTGAAGCCAACCCAAATGTGTTTTTGACATCATTAGAGTTTTCTGTTAGATGATTGACACTGAAGTAAATGACTTGCTATTTAGCTATCATATTTTATGCTTTGTTGTTAACACTGGCATAGCAGGGTCCATGTATACTTTCTGCAGTTATTATTTGAAATGATAGGAAAGCATTCCTGAATGTTGACTCGAGAAGTTTATTTTTTAACATAAAAAGAAAATCCCAACACCAGTGGCATCAGTTTACAGTAAAAATCTGTAATTATGGCCCCACAGAAAACATGTAAGTTTTTCTATGGCTAAAGCAATTCCCCCTGTGGAAGAAGGTTTTTTTTCAGCATGTCAAATAGAATTACTGATGAAGGATTCTTAATAAATACAGTTTAAATAGAAAGATATTCGCAATAAAAAAAAGTTCCTGTAAGTGAATGTAGTAAATTATTTGACACCTGTAAATGTGACTGTAGGAAAAATATTCTTTTTTGCCCATTTGTATAAATTAAATAGAAAATGAAAAACCTTTAAAGCTATAAAAGCAACACATAAATCTGCCTGCAATAGATTTTCGTTATTATTATTGGTTAATATGCCTTGATGATAGAGATTTCATAAGATTTCGGTAAATCAGTTTTAAGAAAAGTAACACTTTCTGAAAATTAAAGGGAGCCTTTATTAAAGGGGGGAGATTTTGACGACTTAGAAGAATTATGCAAATGCTAGAAAAGGCCATTTTTGTTTGTACTAAGATTCTTCCTGCCACCTTTGCCTGATCATGATGTTTCTCTTTGTAAATGAAAGCAAAACTGAATTCTGTTGAATTTTGGGGTGGTCTCTCTGGTCCTGAATGTCATGTATTCACTCTGAGCGTGCGAACTGACCTGCGAGAGGCACCGGCAGCAGGCTCAGGACAAGGACGCTGCCTGCTAGAGCAGCCCTAGCCTGCTCCAGGATCCAAAGGTCAGGGTAAACCCTGCAGGGTGAGCTGCTGCTGTCGTAGGAACTCCTAGAGAGTGACCCAAAAGCCACTGACTAAAATCAGTGTGAGCCAAGAAATATGAAAGAAAAGTGTTTCTGAGAAGATTTTGCTTGCATGTAATGCAAGTCCTTTCATTTCCTTTTGCCTTGTTCTTGTAATGACAGAGCTCTTTTTCTTCTTCTTCTTTAAGTTTTCTTCTGCTTTTATTTTTTATTTTCTTCTCCCTTGGCAAATCAGCAGTTTGAGCCGGTAATTGCTTCCATCCTACTGGACGAAAAGAGTGAAGTACCTGGTGGCTATGTGCTGCCAGATGCAATAAGTCAGTGCTGTTACCACTTGAAACCCCCCATTTATGATTGGCTGTGAGCAGACAGCTACGGAGAGAAAATATTGGCAAATCCACCTGAATAATAAGCTTGTTTTCCCAAATACAGGTTATTCAAGAGAAGGGCTAAATATACCCAATAAATTATTTGACAACTTTAGTTATGACTGTAGATAAGGAATAGGTGCAATGGAAAAATCAATAAAAAACAACTAGTCCAATTTTAATGCTACTGTCCATAGTAATAAAAAGAAAAGGACAAAGTCACAGAGAATATGTGGTGAATAACAGAGCCGTTTGTAAGATGAATTGTCATTGTAAGCTCTTTATGGCACATGGCGATGGCTTTTTTAAGATGTGAAGTGGCCGGTCTCTCCCAGCCAATGCCTGTTTGTGTGTGTCTCACTTTGTGAAGATGGCAGTAGTTCCACCTGGGAAGTTCATGTATCAGCAGCTCTGGTCTCTGAAGAGTTGGGTTTGCCTAGATCTGTGATTTTGTGTTTTGGAGAAAGCAGTGTCAGAATGGGTAAAACATCCAAAACTGAAAATCAAAATGAACACAGCCTGTCTGAAATTAGTAGAAATAGGGATTTTCCCTCTCCTAGCCAGTATTGCAAGTGTGTATTTGAAGGGCTCAGCAGGATTTAGGGAGTCAATTAGCCCACCTCCCTTTTGGAATTATTTTCAGGGCTTCCCCATGACTGGCCTTTCAAAATCCAAAGTATATGCTTAGCTTGCCACCACGGAAGGCGTCTCCCAGAGCCCCGGGGGAGCTCTCCTGTGGACGGCAGTGTTAGAGGATAACCCTGAGGCCAGGCTGCCGCACTCCACCCTCGGGAACAGTTCCTTAACAAGCGCGTTGTAGCAGAGCAGGGCAGCGCAGGACACTCCATCACAGCCATTCCTAGAGCAGCTCTCTTGCTCTAACGATGCTCTGACTCGTCAGGCTGCTTCCACCAGGGGGGCAGGGAACTCCTTCCCCTCGGCCACGTACCAGATGAGGAGAGCAGAGAGGAGCCTTGGATTACGCATTAGTGCTCTGGCAGGGCTACAAAATGATCCCAAGGGCCATACAGCAGCTTTTATGAGTATGTTATACCCTCTGGAACAGACTCACATTGAGAATTAATAGTGACCTTTTATAATGTTGCCAGAGATAGCAGCACTAGAATAAATGTTCACTCATAGGAGTTGCCTGTGGGGCATTTTTCCTACTTCCAGAGAACATGTGACATATACGTAGGTGGATTTTTTTCTGTTCTTGCTGTGTATCAGTCTGTAATCTTTGAAACAACGCTTACTTTTCAGGCCATGCCTGTTAACAACTTGGTCCTCTAATAGTCAAGGAATTGCTAAGTATTATATAATTCTCGTTTGCTATCCAGGGATACTACTAGGCTCATTTCCAAAGTCCTTGGTGAATTCCATTATATAAGCCATCCTATTTTGCATCAGGAGAGAAGGTATTGGATAATAGCTCATAAAAGCCAAGAGGTGCCAAACTACAGAAATGAGGGTGAGATTTTGGAGCTCAAGTTACCACCTTTCTGGGGACTTTCTGACTTCCCCAGGTATTCCTTCGGGGTCCTCAGTACTTCATAAGCTGGAACATCTTTCTCATAAATTTTATCCCTGCCCCTGGTATGAGGATAGGGTATGTGGGTCCGCACACATGATCAACTGCACTTGGCATTGATCAGGCTTTAGTAGTGGTTTTTCATCCATAGGTTAAACACTAGGTTTAGGTTATGTAACTGTCCTAAAGAATTTGCAGTGCTTGAACCATATGCAGCTGCTGTTTTTAGTTCCATGTTATTTTCCTGTCTGAGCTGCCATGGCTTGAGCTAATGTCAGTAACTTTCTTCATCTCTCATCCGGGCTCTTAATCACTCTTAAATATTTTGGAGATTGGAGAATATATTCTTTCATTTTATTTTTTTTTGATGTATGGCAGAAGTGTACAATGACTTGGGCCTGGGCATTTTTTAAGGAAAGAAGCTTTTTAGTTTTCCTTCTGTTCTCTTCAAAAATATCGGCAGTGTCAAGTCAGGTTTTTATGCCAACGTACATGCCTTGTGATAAAAGCAGGATGTGACTCGAGCCTATGCTGCTGCAGAAACCTTTCCTCTGCGCAGGCAGGCTGCAGTAAAGTTCTCACTGGAAACTTCTGATGTTTGTAGATGACTACAGAGCACCTGAGGATTCATCAGACACCTCTCTCCTCTATGGAATGTTCATCAGACACTTGAGCTGATACATTTGAATGAAGTTCAAATTTTCTTGTAAAGGCAAATATGAAGAGGCTAGCAATAATGTTCCCATTCCATATCTCTTACCACAGCAATTTCTTAAAACTGTTGCTGTATCGTATATAAAAAGGAAGGCATAGGACTAGAAAGATGAGCTGTCATTACTTTTTAAACACATTTGGATGATTTTTTTTTTTCTTTCCTCAATGTAGGGAGTGGTGTCTGTCATCTTAAAAGTAAGTATGCATCTGAAGGCTTTTCTTTGGCACAAAACTGTTTCCGGATTCTCGGAACTATTCGCACTTCTCTCTTCCTACCTGTACGATGCCACCATCAAGCGCCTGGAACCCTCATGGCCTGGGCAGGTGTTCAGAGCAAAAAGCCAGAACAGGAAATTGTTAGACGTCTAAATGTTTATTAGAAATAAATGTGGGGTCTTCCCCCGCACACATATACTTAAGCCTGTGCACAGATGTTGTGAACTGAGGGCTCTGTCCCAGGGGTGCACCTCTGCCCAAACTGAAATCTGTGTCTGACCTCATCCGTATCAGAAGAAAAATTAACTAAGGCCTAGCTTGGCCCTTCCTTTAGAGATAAAAAGGAGCATGGGCTGGGCATTCAAAACCAATTTGGGAAAGCAGGAAGCAGCAGAGCGTTTCCTTAGTTGCTCACCTTTCTTTAAAATTCCTGTTTCAAATGGCACTAAGATGCAAAAAGGTTTTAGTGCCATACAAACTGCTGGGTTTTATATAGTCTGAGAAAGAGAATTTCTAAGAGGAAAGCACGTTTTCAGTCATAGAGTTCAAATACTGATGTACAACAAAGTTCTCGAAATTGAAGGTTCATTTAAATCGTTATACAGACAGAAAGAGAAGTGTAGGTGTCAGGTGCTGAGGAGGATTGCTGTACGGAGCTTTTACAGGTGCAGAGAGAGTCTCTAAAAAGAGAAATGAATTTATTGCCAACTCTATCATTGTTCAGTCTGCAAACAAACAGTGAAATAAATTTGGGGAAGGTGGAAAGAATGGTTGTGCTTCAGTTCTGGTTCTGAAGTAATGTGACAACTGCATAGTTGTCAGTCCAATAGTTTGCTTTTTTTATATATGGATTTTTATTGCTGCATTCAGTTGCAGATACGTGGCCAAGGATGCAGATTTGTTTACTATTTCATTCCCTTGTTTTCCCCAAAAGTCCACTTTATAATAAGATTATAAATTCCCCACAGGAGGGAAAAGCCTTGGCTTGCTTTAGGGACTCCTGGACTCTGCCTCCTTATGAATCAACATAAGATACTAAATCGACCTGTGATCAGAATTATCCTTTCTGCAAACCCTCCTTCCGTTCAGGTGGTTTATGAGTGTTATACAGTATTTTTATTAAATGAAAGAGCTACTAACAGACTCTGAAAAGGCCTTATTCGTGCACAGTGCAAGAGACAGAACAGAAAGTCAATTAACTAGCTGTAAAATTCCCAGGAAAAGCAATTTTAAGAGGATAGATCCCTAAATGAAGGACTGGAAGTGCACTGAGATTGGATGATGATGCGGCCCTCGGACTAGCAGTTATGTCCTGCTCGCAGTTATGTCTGGCACGTGCAGAAAGTCTATGTTTTCACTTGCTCTGCTGTTGACCTCATCATGTTTGCATGTTGGTTGGTTGTTTTGTTTGCTTTAAAATACATTTCTTCTTGTGTAGCTAGTTTCTTGGTGCATTTTTCCAAACAAGCATCTGTCCGAGTGAACTAATAGCATGTGCCCCAGACAGACAGGCAGCACTTCAGAGCTGGGAAGGTCTAGCAAGCGGTGGGCAGCTCTGGAAGCTCCACGCAGGCTCGGAGCGCTGCGCACGGCGCCACGGTGCTGCTTTGAGGGGTGTGCTGTACGTTCCCTGGTCCCTGCTGTGATCAAGGTGTTCTCTAGTCTAGAGTGCAAACCAGCTGTATGGGTTTTTAGCTTTTCTCTGGGTCTTGCAGACGAGAACATCCATGAGTTATGGTGACACAGATGGATATGGCAAGAATTTTCCTAATAGGTCAGTCTCTATCTTAGAGAGGGCCCCGTCACAGAGTCCTGCAAGTTGGCAATGCCTGTTCTGTAAATGCACCTTTGAGCCAGTCTCAAGCTGTTTTCCATGGGATATTCATGATAGTCTCTTCTGACAATTTAATTTGAAAAAACTGTGAACTGGGAGGAATTTTCCTGACCTTTTCAAATATCATTTGCATAGTCTGAAGCAATAGGTCTACTGGGAGCTTCAAGGACTGAACTGAGCAAATTTGTGTTCCTCTCCATCCCCATTCAACTTCACTCTACATTTCTTAATTTCATATTACAAGTCCTAGAGCGCTATAAGAGAACGTGGTCTTGGATGTGTTTGAGTGGCTGGGGATTTGGGGAAGCTTCTTGTTGCAGAGGTGGAAGGGAAAAAGAAAGAACGGAAGGGAAAGTAAATATTTATGCGCAGATAGCTTTGTGATGAAAGTCATAATTTCGAGTCTGCTGCTTTGCTTGTGTTTCATGGTACTAGGTCGGGCTGTTGGGACTTCTCTGTGTTTTGCTCTTCCATGAGGGCAAAACGGAGAGCAGAAAGAGATTTTGGAGATTGTTAACATCAGATCTTTGCCTGAGAAGCAGGAGCCCAGGGAGTCTGGGCACTGGAGACCTGAGGTAGAGACTCTTGCAAGGTGCTTCTAGCTCTGTGCCAGTGCGTGGGCACGCAGGGAGCCCTACACGGTCTTCCTGGATAGCACTGGTTCTTTCCAAAGCACAGAAGACAGGGAGCCCTGCTGGGGATTTGTATCCTGGGATCAGGCATTCATTATTATTTGCGAAGCTTTACTGGTGTCAGTGGGATTTGTACTCACAGGTCAAAAGTTTTTGTTCGCTTCAAAGTTATTTCCGTTCTTTTCCAGATAGACAGTAATAGAGACTCTTCTGGCTGTTAAACATGAAAAAATAGTACACATTGATTTATTAACTTTCACTGAAAGAAAAAAAAAACTGCTATTCACAAAAGCTTTTTTTTTTTTCTTCATCTGGATCTCAACCAGTCAGCAAGCGTCCTCAGCGCTTGACCTCCGGCTCTCATCTTTGTGGAGCAGGATCAGAAAGAGGCAAGGTGGGGGGAACAGTGATGACAGTGCCTCTCTTTCTCTCAGGTGCTCAACTTCTTAATGCGAAACAGCAACAAAACTGGAAAAGAAAATTATTGCTGCAAATTCTGTATGTTTTTTGGTTTCAGTGAA
>NW_010584010.1:21003-108603 GCF_000705375.1 Tinamus guttatus | reverse complement strand
TCAAGCTGTCTCTTTTCCCTCTTTGTGTGCTTAAATTTGTCATTTTAATACAAGTTTGGTTTTCAAGTCTGACCCTTAGCTTCAGCTCTATAGGTTCATAGCCCTGGTGTTGGCTTTTTATCTTTGGGAAATTTCCTTGGTAAAAGTAGAATGTGAGCTGAGTGTTGAGGAGAAAATCGGGGGATGGCTGCAGTGCTGAGAGAAGGGAAATGTTGAGCACACGTGTTCGCACGGTTACAGAAGCTCATAAGAAGTGCTAGCATCACCACCCACCTACCTCAGGTGTCTTCCAGAGACCAGGGATAGCTCTGGTGATCGCCCAGGACCTCCCTAAATCTGGGACCGACCTCCCACTGGTGCACACCGATGTGTGAGCTTGGGCCTACAGCAAGGAGGATTGTCTAGAATCCTCAGGTTGCTGCAGAAGAAATATGTATTTTTCCATACAGTTATGCCATTCTGTTGTTTTAAAGCTCGTATTTAATGACAGTATGTTTTTTAGACTTGATAGTTTAAATGCATTTAATATCCCATCAAGCTATATTTAAAATATAGTTCCTATTTCGATACAATAAAATACATAGCATGCCTATTTATAAGGGAAAATAATTTTTCTTTTCCTGTGGGGGATGACTCTCATACTCAGACGCACACTTGAAAACATTTTCAGGTACAGTTTTTAGGGAAGAATGAATTTCACAGAATATAAATTTCCTTGATTGCTACTCAGAATCCTGCTAAACACTTAAAGAGAGGAGAAGGTGTATAGAAAAAAGCTGCAGTTCTCACTGAACCTTAAATCAGACATAAAACATTTGCATGGTAATATATCAGTTTTGGCGGACCTGGGACCCTACTTACAATTCCAGCTTTTCTAGGATGGTCCTACACTAGGCTTCATATTTTTTACAAGAAGCAAATAAATTTCTAGCAGACAGCCTCTGAATAGGCAGCAAGAACAGGGCAGCTCCCAGTCGCTTTGGAGAGCACTGGGCTGCACAAAGGGACTGCCAGGAAGATTTCACAATGTTTTCCAGCAATGACAGATAGATTGAACAGAGAGGTGGTTTTCTACTCGTTCTTACTTGAACTTAATGCAGCCACATTTGTGATTTATTTTTATATACCTAACGAACCGCTGGTATGTGCCATGTTCATCATCAGCAAACCAGCATACGTCATAGAAACCATTTGCTTTTGTTGTTACTTTAGAACTTACCCAATTTGCTTCATGGTGTAGGAGTATGCTGTATGACTTAAGCTAGCACTATGTCAGGGGCAATATACCAAGGAATGCAGAAAAGTTAAAGGTGCATGCTCAGGGCTGCATATACTGCTTACCTGTTAGAGAGATGCTGTGAGGGAGAAATAACTTTATCCTGAACTCAAATATTAATATTAAAAATGTGAAGGAATATTCTGCAGAGCCTTCTTTCTTGCTCATTGCTTTTTCAATGACTATAAAAGATTACAATTGAACTTCTTCAATGTTGACACAATAGTTAAATGGATGTAGAAGGAACCCAACCTAAGGTCTTTTCTTTTTTGTATCTTTTCAGGATTTTCACTGATGCCAAGGATTATACTTACGGCACACATGAAGCAGATATTGAAGTGTAACAAGTATTCACACGTTTCATAAGGTAAGACAGTCTTCTAAAAACCTCTATTCTTTTGTTTCTTTCTTTCTATATCATTGTGGGAAAAAAAGAAAAAAGAAAAAAAAAAAAAAAACCTTCTCTTCATTAATGCTCCTGCTTGACCAGAAAAGCCATTTCTGCAGGAGGGCAGAGTTTGGGGTGCGTGATGGTTATCGCAATGATGATGAGTCAGGTTGGGCTATGTTTTTGTGGGCTGAGGATGGACTCCAGTTACACAGCAAATAAATAAGTGTGACATTCTGCAGTTTTCTAGTATGCTAACATACCCAGTGTTGTGGGCAGGAAAAGGTTGCAAAACCGAAATTCCAAAAAACAGGGATGAGAAAATGTAATGTTGTTTGTGTTTCTACCAAATTTGAAGAATTATTTTCACCAGATCAAGTTTTGCTGAACCTATTCTTGGTTCATAGTCTTTTGCCCTGTAAATATTAAATGATCATATTAACTTTTTTTTAATAAAATGGAAAAACATTTGTTTAGTCTTCTAGGCTTCCCAAGTGAATGTTGTAAAGCAAAAGAAACCTTTATCATTTCCCAAAAGTCAGACTGAATTTAATCTTCAAAAGTTTCAAGTTTTGCTCAGAGATTATATTCCAGATGTGGAATTCCTTCTTTGCAAAATGGCTTCTAGAACTTTCATGAACAGAACTTTGTGAACAGTTCTTTGTCTTCTCTCCAACTTCGGTGTATACTATATGCACTGACAACAAAAGAGAAAAAATGACCTTGAAATACATATGCATACCTTATTCTATAGCAGCCTTTTAAGTGATGTGGGCTTGTGTGGCACTGTAACGTAAGAACCCTTTCCCCATGGGGTGACAAACCGCACAGGATGAGCAATTTCAGCAATTGCTACTGATCCTGAAGTAACTTGAGTTTTAGGACTTTCCTGAGACACTGCTGTAAGAGAATATGGAGAGACACAAATTGCCTCACAGCAATAGCTTAGCTCAGAATTTTAATATAGTGAATACCAAGACAGTAGGTATCCTGTTGTCTGAATTTTAATGACTGCATCTTTTTTATCCTGTCAGTTGTGGGGAAGATGTGAGCTTTCATGAAACATTAATGGCCCTAACTGCAGTCTCCTTTCTTGGTTTGTTTTTTTCCTCCCCTCTCCTGATGTGCTGTCAAATCCAGATGTGTGTGGCAGGCCTGCTCCCTGCACAGCTGTGTCACTGCTCGCTTGATCTCGCAGCAGCCGCTGGGTTCCTGCATGGGCCAGAGCTGTAGCAACGTGGGGCCCAGTAGGGGAACCTCTTCCTGGTGTAAGAGCACAGGCAATTTTAAATATGCTGCTTAGTTTCTTGTAATGGGCCAGCTAGATGTTCCCCAGCATGCTCTGACTCATTGGTAGATTCTCTCCACCTGCTGCCTCCTTAGAGGTTGAATGGGTCGAAGCTGTTAAGCCACGGGGGTGTATGACTCAACTGCCAGGGAAGAGGGCTGCGAAGGGGCTCAAGAGGAGTTGTGTTGGAACCATTGGAGTCTCTGGAGGTTGCTGTGCTAGGTGTCACAGGGGCACTGCTGCACAGAGTGTAGAGGATGAGGGATTTCTGCAAGAACCAGCCTCTCAAATCCACAAGGTATGCACAGATTTGTTGGCACTTGACAGAGCACTCTTGCTTCATAAATCCCACAGGAGCTGTGTGATGAAACACACAGTTCCCAAGCCAAGGGAAGAAACTTCGAGGTGGGATAAAAACAGCTTAACGCACATACAGAGTTGTCTGGAAACCAGAGTTCTTGTTCCACTAGAAGGCACCATATGGGCTCCTCTGCCAAGGTGCAAGTGCAGTGTTCCTCTCCTGTTCTGCTAGGATTTCCCTGTGTCTGTCCTGAAGCTTTGGCCGATCTGTGGTAGGAGAAAACAGGAAGGGAGGGATAAAAGTGAAAGGACTGCTGAAGCCTTTAGCTCTTTCAGTTAACCTGTTCTGCTAGGATTTCCCTGTGTCTCTCCTGAAGCTTTGGCTGATCCTGTGGTAGGAGAAAACAGGAAGGGACGGGTAAAGGTGAAAGGACTGCTGAAGCCTTTAGCTGTTTCAGTTAGCTTTTTCAATAATGTTTGTTTAGATTTCTGTGATTTTCTACTATGGGAGCAGAGATGAAGCCTGGGAAGGTGCTCTGGGACTACGATGGCTGGTGAGGAGGAGTTTGGGATTTCCAGCCTGCGCTGGTACAGTACTGATTAGTGATAGTGCATGAACGTGTGTGTTAGCAGGTCTGAGGCATATCTGTTTGAAGTCTGTGAGAATGATCTACTTTGGAACAAATTTGTAAATGAGTAATAGGGTTGTTAAGGTCTTTGTGCAACAGAATTTGCTGCCTGTATGCTGCAGAGCTTTGATAAAAAGAATCAAGGAATAAATAAGTCCCCAAAGAAAGTTAAATTGAAATAAAAGTTATTTTGGACTTGCAATGCTAATTAAGTGAATTCGCATGTTTCGCCCTGATTAAGATGAGAGAGGGTAGTCGGGCTCAAGACAGGCGGGAGCTCTTTAACTACCTGTAGTTCTACATTTTTCTTCAACAAGTGCTTCTTGATTTAAGTGGGAATCTCTGATTGTAAAATGTCTCAGCTGCTGTATGTCACAACAAATATATACATCCCGGTACAAAAAGAAAACATTGTCTATTTATCGTGTCTTCGTATTTCAGGTTTTCTTAACTCTCTCTCCTCTCCTCCTCTCAGCATAAACCTCATTGTATTTCCGTCTGAAACTAGACTAAGGCCAGGATGCCTCTTACCAATGAATTGCTGTTCGTGCGTGGCCTTTAAAATGAACTAGTATCTTAATGTTGGATGGTTGCTTTGAAATTGGAGTTTCCATAGTAGTGTACACAACATTTTTTTTGCTGAAAGACCATCCTGGGGTAACATCTAACATCTCCTAGTCGACTGGCTGAAGATAATTCTCTTTAGAGCAAATGTAACAGAATTCTCTTACTGGAGGGGAAGAGCTGTGGCAATAGAGGTAGGTTCAGGGTATATACAACAGGTAGTTGGTAGAGAGATGCTTCTGGAAGAAAAGGCAACCAGTTAAAAAATAAGAGGGATAAAGTAAGTAGAAGGAAATAAACAATAAAAACAGGAAACCCCAGAGAAAAGGAAGGGGAAAATCCATGGCAATAACTGTGAACCAATCTGAGGAGCTCTGCTCAGCTGCCTTCAGAGGGAGGCAGGATTTGTGTCCTGCGGCAGGTGCCTCCTGTGCCTGACTTGATCAGTCCTGTGAGTGCAGGAGAAGTGTTTGCCTTCAGTATTGAATGGAAGGCATTGAAAGCCCTGCGCACAGGGGAAAGGCCTCTGCTGTGATGTTCTTAAGGGAAGCAGGAAGTTCTTGTACTGGAAAATGTGCAAGGCAAGTGATAAAAGGTCAGCAGGGTCCAGTCCTGCAGCAAATGTAACCTTCATTTGTTTTCCATGTACAAAACAGCTTTAGGAGGAGATAATTAATGTTTGCACTGTGCCAGAGGCGATTGTTCCAGAACTAATGAGAAAAAAAATAAATTTAGGAAATGGATTAAAAGGTAAGATAACAGCCAAAGAAAAGAATATAGACTAAGGCAAACCTTTCTGTACCATTATTTGATTTCTTGTTTCTCAAAAGCAACAGCTCATCACACATAGGAAGTGACAGTATGCTAACAAACGGGATTGCTGATTCTGTTTAGAACAAACAGAACTGGCTACTTTATCATAATATATATTAATTATATCTCTGCTGCGCTTGCATAATACCACAGCTGCCGTTTAAGCAAACACACAGTCAGATCTTCACAAGAGCTGAGCACTTTGGTTAGTTTTAACGACATGTGGCTGTTAGATGAGTAGTTAAGTAGGGCATAAAATAAGACCATCACTTTGCTGGTTTTGTCTTTGTAATTAGTTTAACAAAGATGATAAAGATAGATGGTAAAAAGATACCAAACTCGAGGTCAGCATGTTCGTAGTGCTGATGTTCGCTGTAGTGTTGCGGGGTGCTGTGCACGCCCTCATCCCCACAGCTCTGCTGTGGGACAGCGCAGCAGGCCTCGGCGCCCTCTCCGTTCTTGCGTCACCTCCATGCCACACATGCGTCCAGAGATGCAGGGAGCGTTTCTCTAAGTGTGGATAACTGAGCTATTGAAAACACAAGAAATGTCCAGTTCTGCCCTGAGCAGCGTAACCACTAGCATCTCTCGTTGCAATTACATGCAGTGATAATTTTGATAAAGGGACTTTTTCCCTCAGGGAGATGTAAAGCTTGATCTTTATGTGTTCAAGCAGGCAGGTTGTGTGCTCCTAGATTAGTACTTGCAGTAAAAGTTAGGGAAATGAATCTTTGATAGGAATGAAAGTTTTAGTAGGGAATTTGGGGCTTTTATTTTTTTCTCTGCTGTTTTCTTCTGTTACGACTAGAAATTAGAAAAGAAAATCTGCTAAAAATCCTCTTTCCTGGTTATGGTCTTTATCATTACTGTCAAAACTTGCAGATTATTCTCCTGCCAAGTGTGCCATATTTGAATAACCAGTCTCCTCTATGAAACCAAAGTTCAGGCAGCTGGTAAAGCTGTATTGAAAGCAGAGACGCTGACCAAGTAACGTATTAAAAGCTTTTAGCCTAAGACAAGTGGTGCAGATATTAGAGGCTGGTCCAAGCTTAGGGGGAAACTTAAATAGTTGTGTTGCCACGTGAACATGAGACACTTGTCTGATGTCCTGTCACCTCTGTTAATGGTGTGGATGGACCGACCACGGTGGATGATGTGGGAATGGGAGCAGGCAGAATGACCCCATTGCACCTGCAGATAGCCCGTGCGCTCTCCAAGGGTGCCGGTGCCTGCATCAAGGCAACGTCTGCTCCGGGAAGCGCTGGGTTTTACATTCTCTGTCCCCACTCCCTTCTCCCCTTTACCGTCAGTTTGTCAGTCGTGAGCAAAGACTTCAGTGTGCTGTGACCAGAAGTGTAGGCATGACTAAGATCTAACTCTATTGCATTCACCTTTCTTTTTCAGCAGAGGATGTGGAAGGAATAACTTAACTAAATTACGCTATTTCAGTGCTGACTTTCTGGGTAACAGACACTCCACATATACCTTTTAAAAGGAAGAAAATTCCAAAAAAATATTCAGTGAATAAATTGGGACTGGCACATAGCAGCGTGTTATTATTAGCAACAGAGCTGCCTGATTGCTGATGCTCTGCTGATTTTCCCATTGTGTACGTGTATAATGCTCATTGTCACGGGGAGTGTTTGGACGCCTTGGGCTTCTGAGCTGGTACGCTGGTACTTGGGTTAGTGACTGGTCACCAGGACAGCTACACAACACGGCAGAATTTGCATTGCTTGGCGGTTTTGGCTCTTGTGTACTGTTACTATGTCAAATCTGTTGTGTTTTCACTGAAACATTCAAATTCTTAACAGGAGCAAAAGTAGAGCGCTATGTCCTTCTGAACAACTGGCTTTGGTTAATTGTGAGATGAGTTTGAGCTGTATAAATGAATTTGAGCAGGGGAATATGGAGGCTTCTTTTTTAATGTCCTGTCCCTTTCCTTGCCTCCACCCATGCCTGGGAGCTGTAAGGCGGTTGCAGAGTAGCTGGGAGACATGAGCAGCAGGCTGCTCGTGCCGGAGGGTGGGGAGAGGGCAGTGCAGAGCACTGCCGATGGCTCTGCTTCACAGCATGGCAGCGGAGTCCAGCCCTGCTTGGAGCTTTCTGATGCACATGCCTGTCTAGCATCACTCTAGTTCTGGCTGAACTGGAGAGCTGAAACTTGGCTTTTTCAGAATTTCTTGATGTGAATAACTGCAAGAGTGGCAAGGAAAACAGTAAGAAGTTGGATACACTGGTTACTTCCAACCCATTGCTCTCTGCTGTGCTGTTCTTTCTGGCTGCTGCTGCTGGCTTGCAGGAAATCTTTTCTGTCTTTTCTTTGAAAATAACTTACGGTGCTTGTGGGTCTGTGTGTAATTGCAGCCTCATTCACCATTGCACAGAGCACATTTCCCAGAGACGCTGAGCCGTTGGAGTATTAGGTTTCAGACAGGTCTTGAGTATGTTTGGAGATCTATCATCTTTGCAGAGCTGCTGCTGTGTGTTACAAATTCTTGTTTGTTATTTGCCCTAAGGTGTTTTCATTGCTGGAGATCGAATTTTCAGAAAGTCATCTGTCCATTAAATGCTAGTTGTACAGTTTTTCACCTAAATTCTGGTCTCAGATCCTAAGCTTAATTTTCCATTGACACAATTCACTTCAGCTGAGTTGGTCCAAATCAGAATGATAGAAGGCAGAATTTGTCTTTTTCTTATTCACTCAAAATTGTTTGCTTTTGATGCCAGGAAAACTGTAATCCTCCCCTTTCGGACTTGCTTGATGCTCTCAAGAATCCCCTGACATCAGTGACAGGACTAGTATCACCCGTGTGCCTTGTGGCCTCAGGGATGTAATCCCATGTCCTTAAATACTTGCGCTGGTTTCCTGTGTGCTTCATATTTCAACATTTTACCCTTGCAAATCCCTTCTGGAAGGGAAATACCTGTGTGACTGATGCTTGCAAAGCCGTGAGGAGGCAGATGCTGTCCTCAGAGATTGCTCTCAGCTTTGCTGCTGTTTACTCCTGCATTTTCTCTCCAGCCTTTACACAGAGCTTATCTGCTGTCCTCTTATTCTCCAGACCTTTTCCTGAACCTGGAATTTTCTCTCAGACCAAACTCTTCTGCCATGACATTTGCCTCTAAACTCCTCAGATTCAGTGTCTTTGATCATGCTCCCACTATTGGGCAGTAGTCTAAATCTTTTTGTCCACCATCCCTATGTCAAATTCTAATTTTCTAAAATCTCACCTTCCCTTTGAGTCAGCTAGTAAAAACTAATCCGACAAGCTAGAACTGGGAAAGTACAATGCCCTGGGCACATGTTTTGTGTTGCAGTGTGTTAATCCTAGTGGAGAGCATCTCCATGAGTACAGAGCTTTGAAAGTGAGATCTGAGCAGGGTCCCACATAACCCACTTGATCAGGAACATATTCCATGGAGATCTTCTAAAAAAACCTGAAGTCTGTATGCCATGGGGTTGTGTGACACTGTCAACGTTACTCAGCAGTTTGCATCGCTGACTTTATGCCAAGAGGAGTTTAGCTGCAAGAATAGACAAAATCAGCCCATGTTAATCCTGCTTCCTGAAATGGCAGCTCATAGTTTCTTGAGGCAAGAATAAGCTGTGGCTAAGAAGACATAATCTCCATGTTAAAGATAGTGTTTCTGCTGGATATGAGCTGTAATAAGGCTGTGAATGCATGACGGAGCATTAGGATGGCACAAGGCTGTCCTTGCTCCAGGATTTACCGGGGCTGGCAGAGCTTAATGGGGGCTGCTACCCCTGTTGTGCGTAGCAGCCATCTAATGTTGTTCCAGGTGCTCCTTGCTTATTAATGCCTATCCTAGTAATGACTGGAAATGACTTTCCCTTTATCACCAAGTAGTAAGTATGCAAGCAAGGCTCCAAACAAAGCAAGACAGCAAAAATAAAAAATGTCAAGGTATAATGGTGCAGCATGGTCTACTGGTGAAACATGGATTTCTGTGTTTGTCTAGTGCTAAACCACTTTCAAATATAGTTAAAGCAGGAAAACTGCAGTGGTTTGGATTCATATGAAGGTTCAGGCTCCCTCACCCCAAGATTTGCTCATTTCAAAAAGGCCCAGTAATATTTCACCAGATTAGGTGATTATTCGTTTACTACCAAAGCTTTTGGGGTGCAGGAGGATCATTTCTAACTGCTTATGCCTACATTTTTATTATTTCTACCATTTAAGCAGCTAACTGAGGTCTTACTGCTTTTCATAGTTGCATAATTAATCTGTGAAAATTCTATGACATTTCAAAGAATGCAAATATTTGTTATCTTTCCTCATATTTGAGTATTTCCCTTTTCTAGATTTCTGGCTTGATATTTACACTTAATGAATGAACATGAACTCTGAGTCTTGAGGTCTGATGAGTTTTTTGTGACTGACTAAACTACTGAGGATAATTTTTTAAGTGTTGTTTGCTTTACTAATATCTAGTCTGCTCTAAGCTGCAGTAGTGAAAAATTTGCTAGATGCTTTAGAAGTTGTGAAAAGTTCAGGAGTCAGACCTTATGGCTGCAGGCGGGACAATTTAGTATCATGTATCATGCATCAAGACTATAAGTCATTCTGGGCTAATTTTTTATAGCACATAACTGTGTTTCTGTCAGCAGCATGTGTGAGAACAATGAGCCAAAGCAGAGCATTTCTAGTCCCACAGAATGAATGAAATCATATTTATGCCATCAGTTGTATATCCATCGGCACGTAGAGATTTATTTTTGGCTGCTTTTTCTCTCATTTTTCACTTTTAGCATGGAAGATTTTTCCTTCTACCCCAAGGCATGTGGCACAAAAATAAGCATGTACACTCAATCTGTTAAAAGTGCTAAGAAAAAAGCTGTGTACCCTGTTCGTTCTTTTTTCTAAATGTCCTGGTGTGCTGAGGGGGATACTTTGCATGTCTTGGAAGAGCCGTTATTCAAGAACAACACTTGGTACCTGGAGCCCACTGGAAAGCTGCAAAGAAAGCGATGTGCCTTCTTGCTTCATGGTGCTGAGGCAGAGGCCTCTGCTCTGGGGCCGATCTTTCCCTCGAGTGGGACATGGATAGCCACAGGCTGTCTGCTTGAGCATTTATTGATCTGTTTTTCCAGGCAAGAGTATTTCCTGTATTAGGAACATTTCCTCCTGTGGACCTCTAGTAAGGTGATGTTCTGCTTGAACTGGAAGAGAAAACCTTCTGTAGCTTTTCCTGTCAAAAGGCGTGTGATATAAGGTATAGAGTCCGTTACAATCAGCTTCACTGGGTTTGGGATCTGGCACTGGGAAAAGTGCAGGAAGCTGCCTGAAAAACACTTCTTAGATAGTGACTGGTGATCAGCTAATGATGAGGCAGAGACTGTATTTGTTATTGGGGACATCATCTTCAGGACAGAAGAGTTTCCTTTGAGGGTACTATTAGCACAACTGTGCTGTAGGAGACCTCACTGCAGCTCCCGTGGCTCAGCAGATGACATAAGTGGAGGGCAGGCTCCCAGCAAGGGCTGGGAAGGGCATTTTGGCAGCCTAGATTTTTCCTGTGCCACGTGCTCCAGATGTCCCTGCTTGAGCAGCGGGATTGGAATAGGTGGTCTCTAGAAGTCCCTTCCAACCTCAGCCGTTCTGTGATTCTGTGTAATTCATTCATACCGTATATAATCCCGCACTGTGGTGGCTTCACAGTGTACCATCCAATTTCATGGCCTCTAACACTGGGGTAGGAACACAACACTAAATCTGCTCATAGGTTCAGGGACAGAATGCTGAGTTGTTCTCTTTAGTCTGTGTGTGTTCATTTAGCAAGAACCTAAAATCTTATGTCCATTCTGTAAATGTCTCCACGTACTTTTCTGTGGTAGAAGAACTTGACCCAAAAGCAGGATGAAAGTATTACTGAACACAAACAAAACAAGCAAACAAAAAACCCAAACCCTCTTCCTCCCTCCCCACCCCCCCAGGAAAAAAAAAAAGGCATAAGGAAAAATGTATGGGCAGAAGGGTATGTCAAAAGATATTTTCATGAAAATTAAGTGGAGCTATTTAACAAGATCAGCAATTCCTTCCTCAGTATAATGGAGGATGTTTCATTTTTCACCATTCAATCATTTTTGAATATCTGCATGTTTTCAAAACTAGGTTAGATCCTCTAATTTTTGATTTTTCTTGGTATCAGAACATGATCGATGACTGCATCAATTAGCACAATGCTAACTGTGAACAGGATGCACAGCACGCCATGGATATGTTATTGCAACAAAAGGAGACTAGCTGGTCACTGTTAAATTCTATTTGCCCTGAAACTGAATTTCTCCAAGCATATCATAATTTTGATTTTGTTCCTGAAGCAAGGAAGTAACACAGTGTCCAACACAAACTGAAGTTTGGCCCTGTTTAACTGAGCTAAGTAGAGTTCTGAATGAAGGGAATCTCTTCTGCTTTGGCAGTAACATCTTTGGCACATGCAGAAAAGCTGCTGTATTGCAATTATTGTTAAATGTGACAGAATGCTTACAAGAGATGAGTTGCTTTTTGCACTCTTTCAGTGTGGCTATAAGATGCAAATGTAGAATCCACATGGTGGATGATGTTCTTCACTTTCTGTCTTAAATCTACTGCAAGTAATACTTCTTTTTCCTATCAATAAACTGCAGCTTTGTTACGGAAAAAGAAATTTCTGCTTGAATGTTAACGGGCATAGTTCTGTAATATCAACTGATATGTCTGTAATAGATTTAGTTTCTCATCTGCTGCTAGTTTGTCTTTGAGCTGATGCTTGTTAATTGCTGTAAAGCAGCACAGAATTAAGCGACTGGCATTAACCTATGGCGAGTGGGAGCTGCGTCCCGCAGAAGCTGCCCCTGGGTCAGCGGGAGTCGACTCGCTCTTCCCATTAATGTCACTGTAAATAGTCTGTGCCAAGAAGCTGCTCTTGATGTTGGGCTTTTGAGGCGCGGAGGGTTGTTGTGCACTCGCACGGGAACCTCACTGCCCCAAAGAGCGCGAGGAACCGCAGGGAGGGAGGAGAGCAGGGAGCAGGAAGGTAGGGCCATGTGTGAGGGCTGCATTGGATCTCCTGACCCTGAAAGTGTCAGGGTTTTGGACTGTTCTTTCAGTTTTGAAAGAAGGATAGATACTTAAAGGAAACTAGTGTGAATTACGTTTGAAAATATGAAAACCTTCATTTTTTTCAAACAAATCCAGTTTAAATATGAAAAAATCCTTATTATCATCACTGTGGGGGCATAGAGATTTTGGAAATGCTTCCTGTTTGCATCGTCCTCAATGGCCCTGAGCTTCCGTAAGGGATCAAATAGCAAGTTCAGTAAAGCGAAACAAAACAAAATAGTGATAGCCCTTGGGGAGGCTGGGATTGGGAAACGGGATGGGTGATTGTCGGAAGAGAGAAGGAGGGACAGCGTGGAGAAGGAGAGCAGCAGCTGTTAAATGCTGAACTACAGCTACCACCTAAACTGGAATGTAAACCAGGAATTAAGCTGGAATAAAAAGGAGAAGATTGCAGATATTGCTGGGGAAATGGCAGGACCAGAACACCAAAATAGAACTAATTCAGGAGTGGGAGAAGAAGGAAGAGTCGCCTCCTGTATGCAAGGATGTAAGATGATCCCTGGGAACCAGGTAGAAGTCAGTTCACGGAGTCCTGCAAGCAGGTGGGAGGAGAGCCAAGCGCAGGCCGGGGCAGGCTGCCCCCTTGGCTGTCAGATGGGAAGGGTGGGTTGGACCTCATGGAGAGGGCATTGAGGAGCTAATAAAAGCCTCCCAAAGACAGAATAAAATGACAATGGGATTCTGGGGTTAATTAACCCTGAGTAATGAGGTTAATTAACCAGATCTCAGTTGGAACATGACAGGTTAACTAGTGACCCACCAGTTCCCGCATTGAGAGGAGATGACTGGGAGAAAGGGCCTCCCAGAGCAGTACTTTGAGGTCCCCCTGGTCTGTCTGATTCGTTTCAAAGGTGAGAAGAATTTTGCCTGATAGAGATTGTAAAACAGGGAAAAAGAGAAAGAATGAGAGCAGAAGAATAAAACTAATAGTTCTCAAGAAGCAATGTTTGAAATAAATGATTAGTAAGTAGATCATTCTGAGATCGTCTTTGGGACTGATGTATAGAAAAAAAACAGTTATGTGAGAGATTAGATGGGAAAATGAAAGGTAAATTACTTGAATGCAGAGGAATTAGAAGCAGGATCATAGGAGATTGTGGCTGCAACAGGGATTTTCAAAGAACAACCAAGAAAAAGCATAAACAAGATAAAGATAAATCAAGACATAGGAGTAAGTATGATTGGCATAGACACGCAGAAATGAAAGTGGAAAGGCTGAGGTCCAAATTTGAGTTACCAGAACATAAAAACTAAGTGGGCTGGCAGCCTTGTAGAGTAGACTTCAGCGCAGGAACCAGAGGGCAGCCTAAATGCTGAAACATGCCCAGCAAAAACGGCAAATACGCAACCTGAATAGGCTGACTTGGAGTCACACCAACACATTTCTAAACCTTGTCAGCAAGCTACAATTCTTTGCTTGCAACAATGGCAGGACTTTTATACAGTGTTAGATAGGTTGTTAGGAAGCCTTAACCAGTATTGTCCTGCGTGACTGAGAACATAAAGCCAGTGTGTGGCCTCATGGAGGGCCCCCCTCCAAGGAGACAACAGCTGCTCTTCCTGCTCTTGCCCATTGTGAGGCCTCATCTGAAGTAGACCTGGGCTTGCCAGTGGTGACTGGCTCCTGTAATATCAGGCTTTTTCCTTTGCTTGTAAAAACAGTTATTTTCACAATAAGATGCAGTGCTTGTCAAAGGAGAAAAAAAAATGACACTTTCTACCTTAACAGGAGTAATTTGGGGAACTGGAGTCATTTTAGGAACATACTCCAACACAGCTGGAAATGCATTAAGTTTGTTGTTGTTAGACCTTATTGAAAACAAGGGCAATTAGCCACAGCTAAGTGGAAAGCAAGTACTGCATTAAAGGAGCCCAGGCAGATCAGCACCAGAAAGTGTTGAAGGGGTCTGAACAACTGCTGCAGAGGTGGAGCTCAGCAGCAGGGCTTGCAGCTCAAGTGAGAGGTCTGTGAAGTAGTGTTGTGTTTGACTCTCCTTAAGCATTAATTTTTAATGTGTATGACTTTGGAGATTCACTCATGTCAACTTACATGCGTGTCTGTCATGTCCTTCTGGCTTTGCCATTGCACATGCGAGTAACACTGAGCGTAGCAGCGCTGGTAGCAGCGCAGGTGGTCAGCGTGGTGAAGTGCTGAGGGGAGAGCAGCTGGCGCTTCTCTAGGTGCTGCTGGAGCTGTCCCTGGCCAAAGGTCACACTTGAGTGGTTGTCCCTGGAGCTATTGAGGGCATAGGAGCCATTAATTCTCTCGCAGTTGTGATGTGGGATTAGGCAGCAGCTTCTAGTCAGAAGAAACCTTCCCTTTACTACCGTTCGCTCACTTGCTTTTGTGGCTGGTGATGTCTCTACGCTAAGAACACCAGCACAGCTAGGGCTGCAGCACGAGGATTTTAGCCTCGGGTCAGCGTGGTGAAGTGCTGAGGGGAGAGCAGCTGGCGCTTCTCTAGGTGCTGCTGGAGCTGTCCCTGGCCAAAGGTCACACTTGAGTGGTTGTCCCTGGAGCTATTGAGGGCATAGGAGCCATTAATTCTCTCGCAGTTGTGATGTGGGATTAGGCAGCAGCTTCTAGTCAGAAGAAACCTTCCCTTTACTACCGTTTGCTCGCTTGCTGTTGTGGCTGGTGATGTCTCTACGCTAGGAACACCAGCACAGCTTAGGGCTGCAGCATGAGGATTTTAGTCTCATTATCTGTACAAATACGCCCAGCTATATTTTGGTATTATGTTGTGGTTATGAATAATTAAAACCATACATCATCTTAAAATGCATAAATTACCTTTTAGAATCCCTTATCTCTTTAAGATAATTGGGTGTATTCTCTTACTTGTCAATGTGCAGCGTTTGGTAATTCATGCTGGGTGTTCCAGTCATGAGTACTGGAGTCAACTGTACTTAAGAACTGCTACTCAAGTATATTCCATCTTCCCAAACCCTTCCAAGTACGGTAGGAAAATGATTGTGCTGCCAGTTACCTGATTTGTGCGCTAATATATTGAAAAAATCTTGGTAGGCTTTAATTTGGAGCTCTGGGTTTATAATGTCTCTAGATACTTTTATGCTCAGCAAAATAAAACATAGTAGGTGAAACACTAAAATCAGTATTTTTAAATATTGAAAAGAAAATAGATTTACTTATTTTCCTTTTCCCCTTCCAAGTCTTAAATATCTTGTTGAGCAGGAGAAATCATTTCCCAGTGGTAGAATAACAAACAGAGCCAAACTTGCAACACTGTTATTAAAGACCCTGAAAATGCCATCCTGAAGAACTCTGCAATTGCTGAAGTACAAATGTTCTTGCAGCTCTGCTGCCAGTGTCAGTTCTTCTGGCATACAGAGAAGCAGGTTTTCAGTGTAAGGATGTGTATAATGGAGCTGTTGTCAGACCAAAGAGGGGAGGCAGACATCAGCTCTGTCTAGAAGTGGAAATTGATATTTGTCAGAAATGTAAGATCAAAAGAAAAAAATGCTTCTGTTGCTTAAATAGTAAAGGTTAATACTAACGGAGAGAAAGTAAACTAAAGGCACCAACAAAGTTAAAGGAAAATAAAATACCAGAAGCCTAGAGGCCTAGGGCAAGGCAAGGATAGAAATGTTCCTGCGGTTTCTTTGACAGGGCTCTTCGCTTTGTGCACGAATCACTTGCAACAGGATCTCAAACAGCATTAATGTTAATAATGGCAAAATTCATAGCGTGGTTCAAGACCTAGTACTTCAAAGTGGCAGTTGCAAAGAGAGGAAGCAAGAAAACAGCATTGCTGCAGTTTGCAAATTTGCCGTGTTAGTGGTTTGGCAGTTCCACATCTGAGTCCCAGTGTGAGAAGGTTGGCTACAAATTGGACCTGCAGGGCTTAGGATGCAAATGTCTGTTCTGAGTTCTGACGAGTAACTGGGTAGTTTTTCTAAGCAACGGGTCTGACACAGTAGTGCCAATTCCTTCTCTTTTCCTACATCCTTCTCATTTTATTTATCAAACAAATTAATGTCTGCATTTACAGCATCTGAAGTACTGAGCTAAAAGGGAATCCCTGGAGATTGCTGAGAGACTCATGAAGGATGGTGCCTCACACACCACTCACCCTCTAATTCAAAGGCAATAAGACATGAGATAAGAGCAAATTTCCTGCACAGCAGTAGCAGCCCGGCAGCCCCTGCAGTGCTATTTGCTTCTTTCATTGGCGCCTAAGTCCCGCATGCCCTGGATCAGGACTGCCACGGTGGGTGAAAGCACCAGCTCCTACTTGCTGCTGCAAGCAGCTGAAGTTGTCACAGTTCATTTTTATTTGTGTTTCGAGACAAAAACAGGCAACAGCCTTTTGGAGATGTACAAACATTGAACTACAGAACGCAGAATGGAAAATATAATCATGGCTCAGGAAGTGAGTGTTTCTTATATGCTGTGGGCAGCTAATTATAATTGTGATTGTGTTTAGAAGCTAATGAAAATGGTCACTGAACCACTCCTCTGGAAGCAGTGCTCCTACCTCATTGCAGTTCTGTCATAGGGCTGCTGCAGTTTTCAACTAACAGGGAGAAGACAGCCTGAGCAGAAGAAACAGTAGGTCATATAGTTGAGTAGGAAGAGAAGTGGTGACAATAAGTGTCAAGTTATTTCCATGTTTTGGACATGAGGGAATAGAAGAAATAATCTGATGAAGGAAAGCAAATAATCTGAAGAAGGAAAGCGAAGGAGATATAGATAAGAAATACAGCATGAAGCGAGGCAATTAAGCAAGGAAGCTGAACATAGCAACAGGTGGTACTTTCACATGTTCACCTTTGTGATTGCTGCATTATTAAGTTATTGCAAAGGTTCATCCATGGATGAAAAGCAAAGGAAGCCTGTTTTTTTAGTAGTAACAGTGATTTGGTAGTTACAATTATAGCAGCTATGGGAAGCTGGGCTTTGGAGCCCCTTTACTCTAGAGGAACTGCTGTTTGTTGTGCAAGGGTGGTGCTTCTGAAGGTGTTACAAATGGGTGTCTTCGTGCAGTGCACATGACGGTCGGTTAATGACCAGGAGTTATCAGAGGGTCCGCGTGTGTTTTGTAGTGGTCCCCACTGCAATGACTTGCTGGTTAGAGTTTAAGGTTTGTCATATATCCCGCTGAAGAAAATCAAACTCCAGAATCTGAGATCTACTGCTGTTGCTTCTATATGAATAAGCTGGGTGCACTAGGCAGAATAGTGCAGCAGTGTTCATAAGGACTTGGAGGTGGGAGCCAGAGAGCAACTTGTGTTCCATCGGCTATTACTTGGCTGTTTCTCTCAAAAGCGTTGTATGAGAAGATTGCAGAGTTCAGCAGCTGATTGTGGCTATCAAATCTGCTTTTGCTGGCTCCGGTAATCTGATGTAATGATGTGTGACAATAAGGTGCTGTTTCGTGAGCTTGAGCTGTTGCAATGAGTTATGGTGCAACATGTCCCCCCTATTCCCGGTCTAACTGGTTGATGGAGGACAAAATAATAAGTTCCTATTAAAAAGGTGGGGAGGTCAAACTCCAACCCATATTTAACATTCTTAAATTAGAGAATGGCATCATTGGAGTGTGGGTTGTCATCTGCTGACATCTTGTTCAACAGCAAACTGAAAACAAGGTTGCCTGGGCTGTGAGAAGTGGATGTCAGAGTTAGTGGGCACTTGTGGATATGTAAAGCGACAGATAAGACAGACCAGAAATGCTCAGTGTGATTTAAGGCCCCAGAAGCTTTCATGAAAATGAAGCTGTGCCCATCTGTGATGGGCAGCCATGGCTCCCAACAGCAATGTGCAGCCTTGTGCAACTGTGTGTGTCCCTTCTTCAGGTGTGTGCTGTGGGGAGCCAGGGACTCCAAATCCCAACAGGCAGAAGGTACGGGGCAATGAATCTGTATCATTCAGGAGAAAAAAAAAAAAACAACAAAAAAAAAACTCCAGAGGACTTAAATGGTTCTGAGATAGAACAGACCTGGAACGGATTTAATGGAGAAAGCAACGGCGGTAATGCTGGTCTCTGCAGGCTGAGAACAGCCCCTGTGTACCCAGGGTGACTGTGCACTCCTGTGCCCACGATCCTCTGGGAATGGCAGCAGGTCATCGTGCTTGGCGCCCAGTTGGGGCATCTCAGCCATTAGAGACTTCTGTGGTTGCTGAGTAATGCAGTTTCTTAGCTTCATGGGAATCCTTGATTGCAATGGCTGTTTAGTCCCTTAGGAAATACATTTTCTTCTCATTCTGAATATCTCTCCTTGTGCAACAGGGATCTAAAAAATGAATATAATCATATCGTGTTTTGTTGAGTACTGTGGCTAAACTGGTATGCATAACTATAGCACGACTTCACCCTTTCCTCCTCCTTCCTCCCCTCAAAAAGAGAGATGCTCAGACCTGCTAGGGAGAATGAACTGTCAAGGGTCCACCAAGTTTACTTTTTCTTGGGGCTAAACTTTTCTCCATGTCATCATGCTTTGGAATAACATGCTGCATAAAATGCAGGGACAAAATTGAATCCTACGGAAACAGTGATTTTTAAGCCAATTTTTTACTTCCTCCTTAAGTGCAATGACTGAAGGATCTTGCTTGCAGTTGCTTGGCTTGTTTTTTGTTTTGTTGGTTGGTTTGTTTTTCCTGAGCGTGTTTTTATATCCCAGTACATAAAAACACAGAAACAAACAAAAGGAAGGGAAATGAGTGAGAGATCTTGAGCTCTACGAGCACGCTGAACTCAAGGTTGGTGGAAGCGCCGGTGTTCTCTATATCTGGGCTAAATGAGCTAACGCTCTCTTGGTGCTGATTTCAGACCCGTTCCAGGACATTAACTTTAAGAAATGCGCCACTTCACCACTGACCTTTTTTTCTTTTTTTCCCCCCAACATAATGTTAGACCTAAAGGATAGAAGGTAATGGATGGGAACTAATTTAATCTGAGCAGTGGTGAGTGTTGGATGAAGCTGTTCTGACTGCATCTTGACTTCCCAGGTAGTGTCAAGATACAAAGTTTCGTTCAGATTTGAAAACTGCCATCAACTCAAATTGCTGTGACAACACATCGAGTCAAGCTGGGGTGTTCTGAGTCTCTTCCCTGAGCGATCCTGACAAAGCTGCTGTGCAGCAACCCCGCATGTTAGTGTTTGTTTTTGGTCAAATCAATCCAACTGGGTTTTAAGCATGTTAGAAATGTCATACAGAAATTGAGATAATTAATATTTTTGTGTCATTTTTTTTTCCTGTTTCACCTTCATATTATAACTGCAGAGAAAACCTCTTGAGAAATGCAAGTGAGTTCAACCTTCATGCTGTACTAGTGTCACTTCGTTATTTTCATGTGGTTACTCCTTGCATCTGCGTTAGTATCAAAAAAATAAGGCTCATTACTTCTGGAACATGGAAACCATTCTGAATAGGCCATTCTTTTCCACTAGCATATGGTCATAACTCAAGCTAAACATGTTTTGATATCTAAAAGAGTAGTTAAAAGAAGGTTCCCTTTTTATATGGCTCCATTTTCTTGGCCTTTGAAAATGCTCATGCCAAAATGTACCAAGTGAGGTCCATTTTTAGTCCAAAAGAAAATAGATAATGAAGAAACTCCTTGCAAAACTAGGTAGCTTTTTACAGTATCAATATAGTAACTAAAGATCACTGAGTATTTTAATAGCTTCTGTGGGAGGGTGCTAGTGATTCTTGCTTAAATAATCCAATTCCTGCTAATGATGAGTTCTGCTCTTAGGAGGGGGAAGTAGGGTTAGAAAATAATTTTGATCTTTTATGTATCATTTCCTAAAGTTTTTAAACTGCTTTATAGCTAATAGTTTTATGGAAAAAAATGAAATATTGAGCTGTAAAGAAGAAAAAATCTTCTGCGTAAGTGTATTATGCAGTAATCTGGAAGAAAAGTGATGATTTATGAAAATATCAGTCTAAAATATTTGAATTGAATAACGTAATTTTCATGCATCAATGATCTTTTCTTCTTCTTAAAGCTTGTAAAGACTTCTCCTGGTTTCTGGGTTCCTCAGCCCTCTTCAAGGAGCGAAGCTCACCATAGACCGTGTTTCATACATGTCCTCTGAGCCACCTTTCTTTTGTTGCTGGTGTGCTGTCCGTCCAACCTCCATTAGTTCTTGAGAGCTCCCTCTGAGCTGGTCCCAGTGCAGAGGGGAAGCAAGGAATACAGAGCTGCTTAGTCCCAAAATGGAATCTTCCACAATCAACAGAGTGGGGAAAAGTTTGTGACAGGAGGGGAGCGAGGGTAGCTGGCAGGAGGGAAGATGGCTCCAGAGATCTAGGACTTACGGTGAGAGCACTCTACAAGTGAGGAGAAAGCGTCTAGTGACACCAGAGCATGTTCATGGCAGGTTGCGTATGTGTATTTGTGGCAGGGGCATAAATTAATCTGTTGTCTTTTCATGTACGTGCAAGGAAATACGTATTGCTGGTGTGTGTTTTTTGTTTTTTTTTGCATTTAAAATGGTGAAGTGCCCCCCAAAACTATTTATGAAAGGTGCTGTATACATGCACAGGCATTGATGAGTAATATCTTAGATTGTATTGTTTTTAAAACCCAAGCGAAGTTTTGCCTTGTTACTGCTTTGATTTCCTCTTCTCCCTTATTTTCATGTACCTCGTTCCTTAGCGCGGCTGCATCTGGGCTGCTGTTGGAGCAGAGCGTGTTTCCCCATCAGTAACCATGGCTACTGCCTGTGGTTGTGGAGGGGAAGGCTTCCTCCTGTCTCTGCAACTTTAGGGAAGTGAAATTAGACATATTATAACCTGAAAGAAATGTATTAGTGGGAGACAACTGAGGCTACGTTGTGTTGGATTTCAGTGGTGTGTTTAGAATTACAACTGTCCCTGGGTGACTCATGCAGCAGGACGCTGCTTGGAGACAAGGCGCCCGTGATTAACATGCGCTGCGGGTACGAAAGAGAGAAGCGAGCGTGTGTTCCCGGGAATGAGATGAGCTCAATGCAGAGGAGGCTGCCGAGCCCACGCGGCACGGAGATGAGGTGTGCACTGCAACCCACTTAGCTAGCCCGTCTTCACTAGAATTTTCTCATGCAGTTTAACCCACTGTGATACTGAGCCCGGTGAGAGCGTCTCTTTCCTGTGCCAGACCTGGGTTTGTGCTGAGGAGGCAATGCGGAGCACGAGACACATCCCCGCAGTGGGGGAGGAAGGAGCCTGGCTCTGGCATGTCCAGGGAGGCTGGCAAACGCAGCATGGGCTGCTCTAAGCTGGGCTGACACGGGTGCCTCTGGTGTCCCGGCGAAAAGGGGAGTCCTCCCGTCCACTGCCATTTGTGCCGTGCTTCTAGCCCATCTTCCAGCCCTCTCTCCGGAGAGGCCTGCTGTCTGCATCCCCAAGCAAGTGTGCACAGAGGTTTCCATGTCGAGCACGGCATCCACAAGGCCCTTCCCACTGCTTGCATCCCTCTGCTCTGGGCCTGAATGCTGGCTGCTGCCTGAAGGTCTCATCGCTGTCACAGTCCCACCGTGTAAAGCTAGCTCCGTGCTCAGAGGGTCCTGCCACCGCATCGTGGCCAAGCATCCGCTGCCGGGGACACGCTTCACGTCTGGATGGACCTCATCCAGCTTCATACTCTGCGTCCTTCATTAAATTTGTGGGCAAGAGGCCTTTGTCGTCTTCGTGCTGGAGCTGGAGTATATCTTCAGCTCATTCCCTTATCCAGTGCTGTTTGTCATCAGTACTACTGTTTGTTTGTTTTGAAAAAAAGCCCTTTCCAACTCCTTCCCTGTTCTGTCTGTCACTGCTGGTCCCATAGCAAGATGGACAGGTTGCTGCGCAGCCACAGAGGCAAGTAAATGCAAATGGAGTTGAGCTCAATTTCTTCTTGTATTTGAGCTGCCTGTTTGCATGGCAGAACAAATCTGAGCAAAATAAAATCTAATCACGATTGTCTATCTTCTGAGTTTTCTGAATTTTAGGATTTGCCCATGAGCAAAAATATGGTAATCATGTTTTGGCCTGGTGGGAGAAGCTGGGACCATTTTGTGTAACTTGAGGTAAAAATAATAATAATAAAAAAAAAACTCATGCAGAAAATCTTGTCGTGTGGAGGTAACAGTATAATTAGTACCCTGAAGTCTTATCTGATAACATATAGCAAAAACAGTTTGTTTTTGCCACCTACGTTGGTGTAAAGGAATTTTTATGCTAGTACAAATAGGAGCAACTGCGTGAGCCCGTCGTAGCGAGCGGCTCCCGGAGAGGCTCCCTGGGGGAGGCTGGACCTGCTGCTCGTGACAGCCACCCCACCGAGCAACAACCGGTTTCCCAGAGTCCCCTGAGCAGCAATTTGGGAGGTTTCAGCACACGGTACAAGAGGTGTCTAAGCTTGTTTCACCAGCCTTTGGGGAATTATTTTCAGATGAAATTATGCAGAAAATGATGAGCTCTTCTCGCCTAAATTCAAACCGTTTGAAAACTAAGGTAAATATTTCTGGGTAAAGAGAATGATGAAACCTCCAAGGACGTTGACACTAGGATTAATGGCTGAAAGGAAGAATTTGTCTTGTGCTAGATGATGCTCGACACTGACTTTCGCTTTCATTATCTTCTGTACTGTGCTGAGTGAAGGAGAAAGAACTGACATTTCTCTTCTGACTTCTCTTATTTTTGTGAAAACAAAAATATATCTAGAGATATGATGTGTTTCTACAATTTCCAAACTTGAAATCATACATTTAAGCCCTTTTTGGTTCCCAGCTTCTTGCTCAAAAGTTTGGCTTTAATCAAATCAAATGCACCTAAATGGGAGAGGAAAAAATCTAAATTGAAAACTTGAGAGTATTAAAAAAAGCTAAGCACAAAAATGAGCATAACTTTGTTTTTGTTAATGTATTTCTGGCAACGGGGCTGCAGTTCTGGGTTCCCTCCCTGGCAAGGGCTGCACAGAGGTGAGGCTGACGGTAGCGCTGCCTGGGATGCTCCGGAGCACGCGGAGCAGCCAGGGAGCAGCCTGCAGCATGGCCTGCACGCTTGTGCGCTCCAGCATGAGCCGTAGCTGCGTGTGCTGCGCGAGAGCTGCAGAACAACTGCCTCGGTCTTGATTTGGGGGGAGCCAGGGAAAACTGTTTATACCTTCCTACTTATTTTTTGGAGGGGAGAGCACAAGGAAGCAATTTGTTTTCTTCTAAGATATTGTAATTTCTCTAGGAGTTGGAAAGCTACCAGAAATTTGGATATGTGCAAAACTAATTCTTCTTTCCCCCAAGACCTCTGCAATTATGGGCTCACCATTTTATTGCCAATTGTCCCAGAATTATTACTGTAGGCAGTTCAAGGACAGCTCTGAAAACATTTAAAAAGTTATAGTAGAATATCACCACTACAGTTTAGAGTCTGAGTAGATCACAGCATTGCAGCAGCTCCTCCTTTGGCACCTAATAAATTAGCTTTAGGGCAGGGACTGTGAGGCCTTTTGCTGTTGCTGTGGTCCTATCAAATATTTTTGATCCATCTTTGTAACTTAATGGTATCATTTTGACAGTGGTTAATGATTGTATCTAATGTTGTGTAATAGCTTTTCTGTAATATTTTTTCTAAAGTATCTACATCGTTGATAAAAATAGTCTGTTAGAAAGTATTTTCTTGACAGGAATGATTTAAAGCTCACATGTAAACCCTAATGGTTCACTTTTAAGAGAAAAATGCAGCGCTTCCTGTCTGTGCTGTATATTACAGTATAGTATGATAGCTCTACAGTATAGAGGATAAGCTCCAAACCACCTCACACTTGGGAACCAGGTTACCAAACTCAGGCTATGTTTTTCTTTATTATTTTTCAGATCTTTTGGGTGGATTAATGAACAGTAAAACTCTGGGCAATAGAGAGGACACACTGGGATTTGTCTAGTTTCGGCACAGAGTTGGTGCTGATCATTTTAATCAGTGAATGACTGGGCTACAAACAGTGTCCTGTTCATGGCGAATGTGTTCATGACGGTTTGTGTCACCAGTCGCTGGGTTGAGTGCTGCCTTGGAGAAATCTCTGCAGCTCAGCCAATGTGCTCTTCCTGCTGCACGTGTCTGTGTTTTCTGCCTCCCCTCATCCCTTTGCCTTTCCACTTAGCAAGTCCCTTCCCATCAGAAGTTCACCCTTTTGCCCACCGTAAATCAAATATGAATTTAAAAATCCCTGAACGTTTTCCTGTGGCACTGAGGTGTTTGCCATTGCTGCTTTGTTCGCTGTACTGCTGTGCGCTTGCTTTCCACGCTGGCCTTGGTCTTGTCTGTGTAGCCGGGAGCTCTCCGGGGCTCCCACAAGCTCTCACGCTGTTTGGCAGTGTTTCTGCCTCGCAGGGCCATAGACTCCTTGTGTCCCTGGGCATGGCTGTAATGAATATAATAAACAAAATAACTTAGGCAGTGTCTTCCACTTGGCTGAGTTCTCCTTTTCAGTGTCACTTTTCCACTCGTAATTCATGAAGATAGGTCAGAGTGAACGTGTTCTTCACCGCGCTTAAATTCTCCTATGTAAAATAAACCAAGAGGGTTATTCAAAATGTGCACAGGACGCAATGTTCAGAGGAGGCTTTGCTGTGGCTCATAATGGTTCCCACTGCGAGACTGCAAATTAGCTCTCCTTATCCTCTCAGCCCAAGTGGTGGGAAGGCTGGCCCTGTCCAACAGGTTCCCCTTTTTAAATCCAGCTGTGTTCTTCTCTTTACCGTGATGGCACTGCCATGTTGGGGGGCGAACGGGTGTTCCTGGCTTTGCTCCGGTCCAAAGGAGACACGTGAACAGTACATCCCACTTCTCATATAAATACAAAGGCTGTGTCTTAGAAAAGAGACATCTTTACTACAGGGCTGTATTTTTAGCCTAAGGTCTATGTACGTGCCATAAGAAAGCAGAAGTTTTTGAAATTTACTATCGGTGGGCCTGCAAGTGTCCCAGAGACACTCTTAGGTTTGTGTTGGTGTCTCTCCCCTGTGCTGGCAGCAGTTATCTGTTTATGTTTGGAAGAAACACATATCAGTGGTAAAGACAAGGATAGAGCAGATTCCCTTCCTTAGCTGTTAGCCAAGGTCTGCAGATAGATATCAGGATGATGCTCTGTGTTTGCTGTAATCGATGGGAAAAGGTTTAACCTGGAAAGCCTTCCAAACAGAGCAGTTATTTCCAGAGGGATTCAGGACAACTGGGCTATAATGACTTTCAAAACTGTTTTGCCTTTCCCTTGGCAAAGGTTCCCCTTCGCCCTTGGAGCAGCAAACAATGTTGCCCAAGGACTGCCCTCACCCGGGGAGTCTGTGTGGGTGAGGGAGGGAAGGGCTTGTAGTGAGAAAATGTGGTTGTAATGCTCTCTGAATATGTAATTCTCCTCTTGAGTTGCTGCTCATGCTCTGCTGTGTGGGTAAAGCACCAGAGGAAACAGTGATCATGGAAATATATTGTTGGGAATAAATTCCACTTCGCTAGTGCAGGTGTTTAGTCTCCTCTTGGGGCTTAAGTGCTGTGTAAAATAGAGGCCTCGGAAAGCCAGGTAGAGCTGCTGCCCACAGGGCAGGCCAGCAAGGGCGGCGAGTCTGTCCACGTGGACAAGGGGATGCAGCCCTAGCCTGGGACACAGCCAACGGTGGTGCTCGCGGGAAGCAGGACAGGCGAGGGGGACGCTGCTGTCCCTCCGGGCGCTGCTGTGGCTGGGCCTGCGAGGCAGGAAGCACGCACGCTCCCAGCGTGACACTGAGAAAGCCGCGCCAACCATTGACTCTTGGAGGTCTCATTAAAACTGATCACTTAACTGATCGTTTGCGTTACTGGAAATTTGCACAAAATGTTGTGCCTTTTCTCCTGCCTAAAAAGTTGAGACCTTTCTTGTATTTTGCAAACCAAATGAAAAACAAAGACCAATAGATTCTTCTCAACTGGCTTTAAGAGCTCCATTTGTAATAGGCAGTGTTGTCTTTTTATTGCTGTCCCACTAACTCTAATACCAAAATTGTCTTTTCTCTTTAAGTACCTCCTTTCCAACCCCAGCAGACCAGCATGTTTCAAGTGCTAGGTTTATTGCCTGCGCTTCTGGCTAAGGACCCTGAGGATTCTCTAGTTTTAGATCATGCTTCCAGGTCCTGTTAAATCAGTTTTGCAACTTCAGCATTGCTGCTAGTTTTGCTCCCTGATGTAGCTTTTCTCCACTGATGGCAACCAGTATGGAAAGTAGGTGAGAGAGGGCATGTTTTCAGGAACAAGGTACTTTGTAGACTCCAGCAATGAGAGAAAATAAGTTTTAACTACAGAGTTTGTATGTATCAGCTTTGTGATGAGCTCAGTATGCTCAACTCCCCTCTGGGTTACGCTAGCACCTTGATGACTAACTTGTGAGACTCTTCTTTGCAAACTTCTGTCTGCTAGTCTGGGGCAATGGACATTTTAGTTCTTGAAATCCCTGTTTCCCCAGGAAGGCCACCCAATATCACCAATTCCACCTTGTGTGGGGGCAGAGTTGGCCCCGTGGGGTGTGAGGGGAAAACGTCAAAGGAGCTGCTTTGAGAGCTGCTTTGATCCTGGTGGTTGGATGGGCAAAGTGACGCGTGTGTCCTAATTGATTCCTGTGTACCTGAAAAGAGCTCTGGGCTTGCTGCTCCTCAGCATTAACTAGCAATGTATCTATAACTAGCTAAGCAGATGGATTCACAACGTTTGTGCAAACGGTACAGATGTGCCCATCAGTTTTTCCAATCTTTTTTTTTGTTTATTTGTTTAATAAGAGGACAATATCTGTGCGAGTCTGCAAAATACACTCTAATTTGCTAGAAATACAGTCAATTGCTTCTATCCCCTTATACAGTGCAGGATGCACCATGTGATGATGTCCAGTTGACTTCTGCAGGTGTTAGGTGTAATTTCGGTTTGTACTGGCTTGCCTGTCTTATCTGCCCCCAAGTACTTTTGTGGTTGGTTTTTGATGGAGTCCCTTAGACTATATCCAGACTCAGGCAGTAAGTGGAGTTTGAGTGGTGCCAAATATGTTGTGTCTTTACTGGCAGCGAGGGGGCTGTCGATGCATAATAATAATAACAAGGCATAGTAGCTAGGGAGGAGGAATTTCATAATGTCTGGAAATTATCTATGAGCAATAATGCTGGAAACGAACAGCCACCTGAGCAGCCCGTCTGCCTGATCGCTGAGCTTGGCGTGGCACGGCTTGCCGGGACGCACGCGGTCAGGGAGAGGAGAGGGTCTGAAGGGCTTGGTGTTCGGGATGCGCCCAGGCTGGCGCTGCGTCCTGCCTCCTGTAGGGGCAGGCCACTGCCTTGCCTCACACGAGCTTAGTAGTGAACTGCTGCGTAACTCACAGCCCTTGTGAGCAAGTGAAGACCAGTATGCGCCACAAACGTTGCCCACATGCCTCATCCCTAGCCTGCCTTGTGTGCTCCGGGTTACTGCAGTGTTCCCCTGCTCCTTCCAAGACGAAGAGATGCTTCTACTCACTCGCTGCAGTGTCACGTCCCCTGCCCGTGTGGGCCAGGGTCTCGCTCCCCACGTGCCTGTGCTCCAAAGCAAGCTCTTACACAGAGCAAAGCTCTGCAGATTGTGTGCTTTGGTAACACAGTTTGGTTTGGACTGGCAGAGGTCTGGAAGCTTTACATTAAAGCTGTTTTTTTTTAACACAGTAATGAAATATAGTCACTGACTATTTTTATCTCTACATGTAGTGTCAAATATAATAAAAGTGCGGTGATTGCAAGAAGGCAGCTTCCTCAGAAATTTGATTTCATATTCAGATAGTCATATCCTGTCGTGTTTCCTTGTCAAGACACAACTGCAGCCCAAGTCCTCACTTCAAAACTGCAGAGTGGTGTACACTGCATTTGGGTTACCAGGTATTCAGGAAAGCACCGCTCTTGCCCGTCTGCAACACACTTGTTTTTACATCCTCTTCCAGGTGACTCTCAATAACTTTTGCAGATGCGTTTTAACAAAAGTGACTGGTAAAATATTATGTACCGGAGAGAGTGAGTAGGTTTGTGGTTGAGTGTATTGTTGCCTGTCTGGAATAAGGATTCATTCTGTCATTTTATTTTTATTTCCAAGGTACTCTGAGTATTACATGAAAAGGGAATAAGGGCCTTCAGTGTTAACACTGCAGCTGAATAATGTTTTCTTAATCAGTGTACCGGTTCAGCTATCTTTGTTACGGAAAATATGCGATGTCTAAGGATGTGCAGCCAGTGATTGTTGGATATACATCGTTATTTTATCTGGGTTTCAATGATAACTTTCCTTTTGAATGCATTAGTTCAAGTTAGCCTGCTAACAATTTCTAAAGTATTTTACCCCAGTTCTACCATTTTTTCCTCAAACAAATGTCTTTGGTTTAGTTTTTGTTTCTTGCTACTTCTTGTGGCATTCTGTTTGTCCATTTCTCATTGATTCAAAGCATAAAAATCATCTTTTTTATTTAAGTCCCCCCATCCCCCTCCCCAATCTTTTAAAAACTGTTCAGGGGCTATGTGTGCACTCGGGTAATTCAGAAATGGTTTCTTTCAGAATTTCAGTCTTGCCATGAACTGCTCCCTAAAAGAGGAAAAGTGACTTTAACTCACTTGAAAAAACAGTTGTCTCAGAGCTTGCAAAGTTGGAGCTGGAGAACCTCGTGCTGTGCCTGTGCAACAGGCAACGCCGCAGCGCCAGCAGAGCCTCTCGCAGAGTCCATCTACCCTTCTGCCTGGGCCCCAGCTCCCACCTGGGTGAGGGCACCAGTTCTCGGGGACTTTCCTCTGATTGCACACTGCCACTTCCAACACCTGTCTGAAAATGTTGGCCCTGCTGTTAGGTTTTTTTTCTGTTGAATGCAGATAGCTCCCTGCGCATTTTGTTCCATAGCGTCTTTTATCACCCATTGCTACAAGACAACAGATTTCTAAGATCTTTGCTCTGACCTTATATAGCCACTTGTTTTTACGTTATGTGATTCTGTTCTCTAATCAAATCTTAACCAAGTTGCATTAGTGCCACTGCATCCGCAGACACTGTAGGTGAGTATTGGGGTTCCTAATGCAGAATTCCTGCTACAGGGCATGAAGTAGCAGCACATAATATGAGAATGAAAAAAATGAGCATTCTGAAACCTTTCTTAAATGTGTCCTTGCCTCCAAAGATAGGTAAGAACATCATTACTGACTACTGGCTATTGGGAAATACTTTGCACTAGTTAAGCAGTGGAAAGGTCCATTTCTGCTAGATGAGCAAATGTGTACTGAAACTGCTGGGTCTGTCCACGGGCTACTGTCCGTGGCTGCGTTCCCAGTCAGAGCTGACTATGCAGGAAGTGCAAGACTCACACGTAAGGCACTAGCAGTTTCTTTATTTTGTGCTGCAGACAACCTCCCTCCCTTTAAAAAAAAAAAAAAAAAAAAAAGAGAGAGAGAGAGAGACTACAACTAGTTGTTCATTTGGGTTTGCAGAGAGCTCTCCTAGTCAGTCCTACTCGTATTTGCTTTTGCAAATCACCACATTTCCCTCAGTGCCAGCTATTCAGAAGCCCCTGCTGACCACAGGAGGAGCTGGTGCTGAGTGACTGAGCTCTTTGCAAATGTTGGGTTTAAATACTATTATAAATCTGCAACAACTTCACTTGAGACGCAGACACCCAATTTCAATTTACGTTGATATCTGCATTTCCAACTCGTGTTGGAGGGAGTTTTGGACAGAATATCCCAGAGTGCTACTGAGTTACCGATAATGTAATCCTGAGGGATAAGCTGATGATCCTTGTCACCTGTCTTTTTCAGCTGGTGACTCCAGGCTGGATCTGTAATGTTGAAATGGCATTACAACGCACAACTTATTCTGTTGAAGTGTTAGTGGTAGGTGGTAGAAATTTGAGTGTCTGTCTGACGTGCTGAGATGAACCTTTGAGAGTTTCTGGGTTTAATAACAGGCTTGTTTCCAGTTTCACAGCTTCAGTGAGATGGAGGATGCTCCAGTTGGGTGTTTCTTGTTAATGCATTTCTGCTTCAAAATACAGCTGCCAAGAATGAAGGAAAGAAAGAAAGGAGAAAAACATCAGTAGCTGAACTGTGAAATGCAAACCCAGCTCAGTTTAGTTGAAGATTCTTGGTGAAGGCTTTGGTCTTATTTTGCGTTATCGGAGTTGGTATTTTGTCTCATTCTCACATTCACCACAATGTAATTTTACCTTTTGAAGTATGTGCAAGATATTCGGACCTTTTTCGCACCTAGAACATAGCAAAATCAAGGAACATCACCTCTGTACATTACATTTCATAGCTTCTTTTTACCTGGGAGTTTAAGCTAATGCAAAGGTAATACCGTGTGTTTGTGTGCTGTATGTGCTGTGGCCTTGACTTTCAGAAGTAGCTTCAAGGACTTCTTTTCAGCTGTAGTGAGGAGGGCTGAGAGCCTCTCTAGGTCAGGCATACACAGACCATGATTTGTCCTGATGGTTTCTGCGTGTGCCAGCCACGGCAGCATAAGTCTGTACCTTGCCCTTCAAACATGACCTTTTATCCAGCAATCGAAAAGAGATGTTTAATCAGGAAGCAAATCACAAGTTTTACTTTAGTAAGTGTACAGTGAGGAGCTGAGGAACAATCCTACCACAGCCTGTTGATGTTGCCAGGGACCGTGGGAAGTGCAGTGGGAGAGTTTGGCACCAGTCTGTGGTAGGTAGCAGATTACATGGTCAGTCTGATGCACCATTTACTTGTATTTCGTATGAATTGTGATATGGGGAATGCAACAGTGGTGTTTGTGGTGGTCACAGTGTGGCTTTCGTGTGCCACAGCTCGCCTAGGCTGCTTTGAAGAAAGCCAGCAGTAATGCAGCATTGGGAGCGCTCGTGCACCCCGTGTCCTGCGGCCCCGCACAGAGCTCGGGCAGAACGCTGGCGCGTGGCTCTGGCACAGCGGGGCTGGCTCAGCGTTCTTCTCCTGGGCTTCTCATCCAGAACTCGAGCTCTCCATCCAGGCAGAGAACACCTAGGGAGAAAGACTGTGAGGCTAGACATAAGCTACTTTATGACCTTGTTGCCAAAACACCTGCCCCATATTCATACACTATCTTGAGTTCTATGTGGAGATACTTCTATTCTGAGACAGCAAATAGAGGACCAGGCCTGGCAGTTTATTCTACTTGATGCCAACATGCTTACTTACCACTCAGGTGCTGCCAGCGACTCAGCAGCACTTCAGAGCGAGACATACCAATGGAACACCAGTAATTTACTGCCCAGAGCCGAGACTGTTTGGCATCCCTCCAATAGATATGCATTGTGCTATAATTTTTTTATACAGTTCCCTCAGGACTGTACAATTTGACATTTCCAATCAAGTCATGGCTTGATTGGAGAAGGCAAGATATTTTAATGAGCAATGCCTAGGGTGTTTAGTTACAAAGGATGCCTTTCTTTGGCTTTTTGATGGTGAAAAGGGCTTTAAAGCAATTGGAGATTGATAGCAAATAATATGTTGACAGTCTTAACCTTTTTATGATGACATTTCCAGATGCAAATCCATCCTTTCCAATGGGATCAGTATAGGGAACATCTCAGCTCTTGTCTCTAGAAAGATAGTGATTATGTTTGCTATGAAAATGTGTTTTTTCTGATGCTCTTCATGTGTGGACAGCCATACAAATAGAGGTAGAATTGTTTTAGGTAGCCTAGAATGCAAAGGAAGACAAGAAGGAATGAATGACTGTGCAAAACATATAGGCATGCTTTTAATACACAATTTTAACTTTCACAACAAAGAAATGGTCTATAGAATTTGAAAGTGTTTTGAGACTGTTGGGTGTGATAAATTCAGGAAGAAAAATACGTAAAAGTTAATGGTCATCAGAGCAAAAAGTCCTGCTGTGCAACTGGCTAGGACGTATCCTGGTCAAAGGAATATTAATAACTGTATCTCTGCTTTCATATGTAACCACCAAACAAATCAGTGATAAAAGTCTACACATAAAGCTACTCAATGCAAGTGCTGGAAGTGGTATCATAGCTTATCTCCTATGTAATGGTGATAAATTAGGGAAGATGACAGGCACAGCCCTGAAGAGGCATTCAGGGCAAAGTATGAACATGGAGGTGATTAGTGCGTTTGCATTTGCTGCTGATCTGTTAGTTTTGTTTAATATCAGGTTACGAAGAAAAATATTTTATTGTTGAGTTGTTTTATAAGTCACCTGATGTGGGGAATTTAGTCATAATAAGCGTGCCAGATTTTGTATCAGCCAAATTCAGGGTGCCAATAACAATACTGAAGGGTGCGTAGCTGCTTCTGAGACTGTAACTATGAAATGAAAGAAAGAAATATCCAGTAATTACAAGTCTGTACATGTGTTGGAATAGCTAAGGCTGATTTTTTTTTATGAGTATAGGATTCTGGAAGTACAACCCCTCCCTTCCTTTAATTAGTAAAAGTTAGATATACCAAAAATATCCCTAATACCAAACATTGCATACAATATTAATAACAGTGTTAAGCCTTGCTAAGTTAACCGCTGTTAAGCTGATCCACCTTTCTCTTCTTGATTCTAAAACAGGGAAATCTGTCAAGGAATAGCCAAAATCTATATGAATCGTTTGTTTAATTCTAGATCTAGAAATGGATTAATTCGCTGTTCTCTAGTGTTTTCTTGCTAGAGGTGAGGCTTGTATTGATTAACCTAGCAAAATGTTATTCATCATACCATTTGAGATGAAGATATAGATCAAAAATGTGGAAAACTATGAATCTGAGCTAGTGGGAAGGAAAAAAAAAGTTTGAGTTTTTTTTCAAGTCTTTTGGCAGCTGCATTAACATCAGCTATTTGTGAAGCTTTACATGAAGTGCTGAATAATGAGGATCAGTCCTGCTGTACAGTAGCATACCCATGACAGACAAACTGGAGAATTAATTGCTTTAACTCTTGTGCAGACAAAGCACAAGGATTGGATACTTTGTGAATGATTGAATTAATAATGAAGGGATAAGTAATTACAGAACTATTTTTTTAAGAAAGCTCCTATAAAACATGAGGTATTGTGCATCCTCCCAGGGAATTTTTATCTCGAATGCGGAAAAACAAGAAGCGAGACTGTAGATATCGGGGCAGTAGACACAACCCCTCCTCAGATGAAGGGGGCTGATGTGGCTGTGCAGAGGTCGCGGTGGGGATGTTATTCCCTTCCCGCTGCCCTTCCCTCGGCCGGCTCTGTGTGATCCGTCCGCGCGCTGGGTGCGGAGCCGGGCTCCGCGGCATGGCCAGGCGCGCGGAGGTGGAGGAGCCTCGCGCTCCCTGGGGGCTGCTCTCGAGTCCCTCATTTATCAGCATGAGCCGCACATTAATACAGTCAGCCAGGGAAAAGCAAATGTTGCAGCAGTGATTTACATGCCGTAAAAGGGTATTTCCATAGGTTCCCTTTGCTTAGTCACCCGCAGGATGCTCATTTATAAAGAACAAGTACAAAGTACGATGCAGGTAGAGCCTTCACAAAAGCTATTAGCTGCAAAAATCAAATGAGCTCCCATACCAGCCTCACAGAGCACAAGCATCCATCTTTGCACATAGGCTTCCAAATTAGGTCCTTTTTTTCCCTGGTGTAGTTTTTTCTGTGTAAACAGGCTCCCTAGCAAAGAACAATTTCTCTCTCTGAAAACTCCTGTTTTTAATGGTTTCTTTGAGGGAGGCAGAGACTTCAGTTTTGGGGAGTGTATCTTTTCTATTGCTCGACAAGTATAACCAATCCGGACTGGATTTTCTCCATTTATACTCCTTACACTTGCAGGAGATTTGTCTTTAGAAAGTTCTGCAGCATTGTGTCATGTGTGAATAGCCTGAATGACCAGTTGGAGAATCAGAGCATACTAGGGCAGTAGCCTTTGGACTAAAAACGTCTTTGCATAAATGCATCTTCAGGAGGAAAACAAATAATAAAACAAAGCAAAACCCCAAGAAAAACTATGGCAGGGATGTAAGCGGGGCACAATTTGCCTTTTGTAGGCTGCCCCCCTGTCCAGAGGTCAGAGGAACAGCCAGGGACTGAAGGGCCCGGCTTTGAGCCAGCCTGTAAGTCAGTATGGAAGGGGTCAGTGAGGGTGAGAGCTCCCCAGGAGCAAGGGAGAGTCACGTGTAGCTAACAAGTGACAGGCAGAGCCTTTGGTTCGCTTGGTGAAGATCGTTTTCTGCTCAGACTGAACTCCCGCAGATGGGAAACGTTTCCCTTGCTGAGGGCCTAGAGTGTTGTTCCCATCTACTTGCCAAGGTAGGCAACAGCAGTTACCTTAGTGCTGCCTTGGAGTAGCGCAAGGCTGATGAAGGCAGAGGCAGGGCAGGCTCAGGCTGTGCTTGGTCTCGGCCTGCCGAGCCCCCAGTCTGTGCCCAGCAGTGGAGCGTGTTTTGCCTTCAGCGAGAGGCCACGGGAAGTGGCAATAGCACAGATGTGTGAGAGAGACCACATTTCCCTGCATGGCTTCAGGGAGGTGATTTTGGCTGGATACTTCAGTCTCTGGAAAGTCCTTGCTGATATCTGGCTGCAAATAGTTTGGAGTAGCACGGCCAGCTCTTCCAGGCTCGTTCGAAAGTCCCAGCCTGACATGAGCATCCTGTCTTGGCACAGTATAACGTAGGATTGCTAAGTCTTCCCCTGCTTTTTGGCCACGGAGGTATGCCTTTGGGGAAAGGCTTCGCCCTGTGTTAGGATCGCAGTGCTCTCTTCAGTGATATTTACTAAATCGCCTCATATCCAGTGTCGGGGATACAGGTTCCTACCAAGCGCTGTGCCCCTCAGCACAGTTGGGTGAGTGCCCAGGGCTGGCCTTCCCGAGCACCAAGCTGGGTCTGATCCCACACCTGCACTGGGCTAGCGAGGATGTAGCACGTCGCACCGCACGCTGCTGGGCCTCCACAGAGGAGATGCAGTTAATGCTTTTTAATGGAAATGCAGTTCTATACCAGCTGGTGATCCAAAATGCTGACCAAAAAAATGGACTCTAATGAACTGTGCAATTCTCTTAATTTAGTTAGTTTACATAATTACATTTTTACCTCCCACTCAGCTCAATAATCACATGGATGCTCTGTCTTGAAAACCCATCGTTGCGCCTTAATGGAAGGGTTTAAATTATGCTGACTCATTTTGTTAATAACAGTGATCAATAGCACCACTTCATCTCTGTGTATTTTTAAAGGACAATCCACGTTGTTGTGTTACTGTCACTGTAATTGGGATCAAGAGTAGTAATCAGCTCTTCCAGGTGTTGTGGAGATGGCAAGATGTATCTGCTGTGACAGCTTGGGACAGTCGAAATTTTGTTTTCTTGCCTTTTTCTCTTGCTTGATCAGTGCTTGAGGAATCAATGAGCAGTCCCCTGTTGTTCTGCAAATGATTCCTGGTAGCAGCCTAAGTTTACAAAATAGTAGCTTGAGGCCGGCCAACTGGTGAGAGAGCAGCTTCTCTTATGCCACCTGGTGACATGCAAAGTCACTGGAAGGTCACTGGTTTACACCACATGAGCATCTGGCCTTATTAATACACCAGTCTGTGCATCTACTGGGGGTCTGTTCGCTGATGTCAGTCCTGTGACAGCAACACATCAGTGCAGACAACAGTTCTGTCTTTGCGAAGGTCACAAAGTCATCCCTCCAGTTTAAGAAGAAACAATTCTACTCTTGGCTCTAGACAGGCTGTTTCAAGACAAGTGATAAAAATATGGATGTTAAAATGCACTTACGAACCTGCAGGCCTAATATGCGTGTAGGAAATGTTAGTAGTTGTGTGTTGTCTTGTAACGTTCTGTACATCTTGCTGTTCTTGTTGCCTTTATAAACTAGGACAGCTTCTCTGTTCAAGGAAAAGATGCTCGGTAGCGGGAATCCTAAAGGTTGGGATCACAGTTACTTTATCTGTTTAATTTATAAATGGAAGTTTATTTTAATTATTTTTATTATTTTAAGGCATTGAAAAAAATGCTTAAACCCCAGAAGAGCTTTTTAAAATGTTTTTCTTTATTATGGTGCCTGCTTATGCTCCAAGTCATCACTCCAAAGGAAGCCAGGAGGAAATTCCACTCATGTTGAATCAGCCTGCCATCGCTTCTGCCAAATGTCCCTCGTGTTAATCGTGTCTCACTGCCACTAAAGTTTTGTTTTGCTGCCCCTGTTCCTGAACAGTGTGAGTGCTGGTGCCCCTCTGCCATTTGGGGCTTATTTCAAGTGCTTCCCCTTGGACGTCCTCACCCAAAGCAGAACTGTTTTCATGATTCATGGTGATTCATGGAAAAACATCTGCCCTTCATTTTTTTTCTGCCCAGATGTGCCTGGAGTCATCCAGGCAGCCTGGACAGCAGGGGTTGCTCAAGCTCGCTGCCCGTGACAGCAGTTTCATCAGCAGCACACAGGAAACTCGTCAACTTAAATCATGGCTTCGTGGGGTATTGCTAATGGGAGGAGACTGAGTTGGGACAGATGTGGGTGGTGTGGTTCTTGGGTTTGAAGGGATGGTAGTACAGTGCTGAGTAAAAAGTGCGTCCGTGGAAGATATTTGGGAGAACTGTTTCTTACCTTTGTGACTTTACAGAGATCCCAGTGCGGATTTGAGAAAGCTCATTGGGAACAGCTCTGGTTTTGGTGAATGTTTGGGAACAGCAGTAGCCTGTGAGGCTACGTCCACCAAGGCAGAGGTGTGCAGATCTAAGACTGGAGTCCTTCAGGGGTTCCCTTAGCACAGTTGTACTCCACTGGCACATTCATCCATTGCTCTGTACAGAGTGGCAACAATTACCTTCAAATTTATTATCTCTGGTGCCTGTGAAGATGATATTTCTTTCCTGTCTTCTCAGCCCTAAACCTAATTTTGCCCAGATCCAGGTCTGCATTTTTTGACTGACCATGAGTGAGTTTTATAGCTATGAGGTCTCTCGTGCTGCCAGCCTGTGCCTCATCTTTCCTCGTCCCCTGCCTGCACTCCTCTGTGCCTGCCCCATGCTATGTTTCCTCTACTCAAGGCCTTTGCTTTTGTATGAGACTTGTATTTGTGGCTACTTAACACTGTGCTACTGTGTTAGACTCATAAGTGCCTCATTCTACATAGAATAACTGCTCGTTGCTGCTGTCTATGGACCTATGGTTGTACAACGCAAAGATGAACAATAGTAAAACAGATTAAACATTGTCACACAGTCAGTTAGAAATTGCTTTCACAGCAAAGCCAAGCAGGGCAAAGCTATAGGCAGGTGTCAGGAGAATTTCAGCTAGAAGTGTCTGTTGAGCCTCAGTCCTGAGGCCTTGCAAACTTAATACAAATCTCATGGCCTGTTGCTAGCAGTGGCAAGACATGTTCCAGAGTTCTGGTTACATCTTTTCTGTCATTGTTAGGGGTGATTACACAGTGTGTTGTGTCGTATGAAACATTCACTCCAAAGAAAAAAATCCTCAGCTTTGAACTATTAAGTGCTTGCCCAAAATGCAGGAAAGGCAGAAAATCTCAGGGTCCTACCATGCTGGTACAGATGCCTGGAAGTAAGTGTCTTGGCAAGGCTTCTGGGAACACAGTAAAGCAAAGTAGCCGCAGACCCAACCCCATCTGTGTTGAGTGTCAGCTGGGTGCCAATGTCAGGGGTTTTCTTGGAAACCTCATTTCAGGAGAAATATATATATATTCTTTTCTCCTGAAATGAGATTTCCAAGAAAAAATATATATATTTCCAAGAATATACATATATATATATATATTCTTTTCTCCTGAAATGAGATTTCCATATGTGTGTGTAATACATATATGGACAAATGTATATGTATATATGTATGTGTTTGCGGGTATTTTTATATTCTTCTCATTAGAAAGTGTGATCCTAATAATAAGAGGAGGCTTCTGTTGATTGATTCTGTAGGTGGATTTGCATTGCATTGTGTGTGCTTGGATGCTAAAAGCAATATTCAGGTTTCTCCAGAGAGTACATAATTTTTGCAAAATCTATACTTATTTCTAGCTGACGATCTTCTGATTATACTGTATCCTTTTGCTGCAGAAGTTGTTGATCTTTGCAGAAAAAAAAAGACTGAAATGTGAAAACCGTAGTGCTGTTACTCTGCGGTGACAGGAAAGATGCACCAGCATGCAGATTTATTCTTATGTGACATGTAATTGCTCAGGACCTATTTTTAAAACAGGGCTGGGAGAAGCCACGGGGAGCACAGGAGAGGCTGTCATGGGGCAAACGCGGTGGGAGAGCCGCAGGGCCAGGCAGGCAGAGGGGCCGGCACGGGGCAGCCCGACGCTTTCCAGGTGTGCAGGGTTCCCAGGAGAAGCTTATTTCATGGGCCACACTGGCAACCGCGCTGATTTCACAGATGTCTAGCAAATAACATGTTCTGTTTCATAATGATAAGTTACATTAAAATATGATTAGCCTTTATAAGAAGTAAAGATGGCATCAGAAATGTGCCTTTTAAGCATATGTGCAGGGTTCCTACATTCAGTCAACCATGATGAATGATCATCTTGGAGTTCATCTGGCAGCAAACAAGCTGAACAAATATGTTTTTACATAATGCGCAAAGCCACAATGATGTAACTAAAAATCTGAATTATTATTTTTGTCCTCGCAGGTTGACTGATATTTAAATTTTCAAGTTGTTGGGTTTTTATACACTGTACAAAGTAAATAATTTATTCACTTTGTTAATTTTCAAATACAAATAACAGAACATGTTCAAAGGCACTATGAGAACAGACTGATTCAATTTAAAGAGCGAGCAGCTAATCCTCACAGGGCTATGCTTCTATAATTATCTGCTTATAGTTTTGGAAAATCACAAGCAAACATGGGGAAAAATGTTCGGTTAGTCTGAATTACTCTAATCTATCATTGGTATTGGATAGTCCCTAGAAACTCTGAATGATAGGTGATAATTTAGTTTTTTATGCAATGTCCTACATAAAATAATAACAAGAGAATGCCCATCCAAAATAACCTGGTGTCTAAGTAGCCAAGACTCAAAAAAGATGGATGAAAAAACATTGTTTTATCCATTTCCAAATGGGCTGCTGAGGGAGGGAAATGAAGTGACTTGACCAGAGGCATTAGGGAAATCTATGGGAGAACTTGCAACTGAACTGAAAAAAGCCTCCTAAAAATTCTCTGCTGGAACTGCCATGTTCAAAAATTGGGGCTTCTGCTCACGTATTTTTTTTTCTCATAAAAAATCTCCTTTCCATGTTGTCCTATCTCAAAAAGCTGAGTAAAATATGTAAGAAGTTTAAGCCGACATTTTTTTTTTCAGATAAAATATTACAGTTTTCAGATGTCCTTATTGGAAATTTTAAGGAAAAAAAAATATAAGAAACCTTTTTCTGTCACCATTCTTTACGGAGAATTCCTGTTTTTGTTAGCACTGGTGCTGCAGCCCTGTCCCTTCCTGTAAGCAGCAGGCCATCCGTGTGCTCCCTGAAAAGCTGCTACGGTTGCTTCAGCGCCGGTGTCCATCCAAAGGCAAGAGCCACTCGCACTTGTTTCGTGCCCTGTGTCATCTGTGAAACGACAAAATATTTGTGGAGTCAGTTGTGGGCTGTCCAGGAGAAACAACTTGCCTCCAAGGTTCTCCTGATGTTTTCAGTCTCGGCTGAGCATGTGATTGTGGAATCCACGTGGCGAACGTTGCCGCGGTGGGCGCTGGGCAGAGCTGCGCACCGGCTGCGTTTGGCCCTGTGCTGAAGGCATTTCTGCACAAGGCGACTTTATAGCCTCCGTGCGCAAGTGAAACGGCACGACAGGGGCTGTAATACAGCTGAGAACTGGGCCAACAGTGTCCCGCAGCACTCCAAGACAGAAACTGTCTGGCTTTATGCTTATATACAGCTGTTTCCTGTAGCTCTGGGAGTTATAAAATGTGCTCTACTTTCACTGTCAAAGACCCTCATTTAAAACCATATTCTTTAGGAACTGAAGGAGCTGTAAATAAAGCAGACTAGGACAAAGTAGTTTGTGCCCATACGTTTCTGTCTCATCACAGTAATAATTCATTGCTGTAGTTCAAAATGGCATGGCCTCTCAAAGTTCAGAACTAATATGGGTTTCAGTGACTGGTTACAAGCTAGGGCTGCACCTTGTCACCTTGTGTTCCAATCATTCACCTCTGCTAGCACATAAAACATAAGTTCTCTGGATTTATAGAATTTTCCAGAATTTTGGAAGAAGTATGTATAGGTAATGCTCCTATTTAAAATATAATTTGGAAAAAAAGAAGGGTTATGCCTTTTTAAAAATATGTATTTTGCATGCACAAGATAGTTGTGAAGTGCTGTGTTCTTTCAGTCAACTTATGTTTTATGTAAAAACATAACCCATTTCTAGGCTAGTCATCTAGGAGATTGCCATAACTGGAGAGGTAGTGAAATGCTAATACGAAAAGTGTCTGGAGGGTGAAAACTCCTGTTTATGTAAGTCTGCATGTCGCTGACACACCTGAGGGCCAGCTCTTCACAGGAGATGACCGGGACTTGAGCAGCACTGATTCATGTAAGTGCAATGAAATGATTCTGAAAACTCCTGCTCAGCTGCTGCAGAAACCTATAGACACCCGAACTCCCAGACTGTGCAGATTTTTACCTCAGGGCTGCCTAATATCTGGCTCCTGTGCAGCTCGGCAGGAGTGAGCAGTTCCGTCTTCTTCCTGGCGCTGTTGCCTGTGAGATGTGCATCTCTGCAGACTGAAGTAGCGGTATGGGGCGTTCTGTCGTGTCCTTATTCTGCCTCTGTTTTGTGTGAGGACAGCTCCTCAAAGCTGTACTCGCTGTCTCTCCTGGCCCACGCATGTGTGAGGTGCTTGCTAGCCTCTCTGTATTTCAAGGTAAGCTAGTAGAGGATTCTCCCTATTTTCTCACTCTCAGCAGGATTACATAGCTCTTTTCCAGCTTTTTGACTCTTTCTGAGGTGTAGGATACATAGTCAAGCATCTGTCTGGGCATCTGCTTTTTATTTCAGCTACTTGGTCCGGACCTGGGACCAAGCATCTGACCTGTGGTCACCCAGGTGCAGTGAAGGGAACTGTGGATCAATCCTAGAGTTTCTTTCAGTAGCATGTTAATTACCATAACCAAAACCGAATGTTGGAGCATGAAGGGATCCTCAGTGGGGCTGCTGATATTCTTATTGTTGAGAAGGATCAGTATGATTTTGTTTCATGCCTGTTTAGCTTAAAATGACTAATGGCAAAAACAAAGATGATGACAAAGACTCAGATACTTCATAAATCACATTGGGACTTGCAGTAAAGATAATTAAGACCATTCTGAGTCTAGAAACAAAGACAAAACTGCATTTGGTACCCTATTATTTCTCTGGGCCATAAGCCATGACAAGCAAATGGAAACACCAGTAAAAAATCCCTGACTTTTAAATATGAAAAAACAGGAGGCACATTTTCAATAGTTTAATGTAGCAGCTCCAAGTCAGCTTTAAATATCTTAGAAGCTGCTGTAACTCAGGTGTTTATGTTTCCATTGCTTACCTCAATTAACACGGTGATTGGCTGTAGAAAGCACTACAGCTGTGCCAGTTTTGAGGAACATATGTTAAGAAAACATCAGTTTGCCTGGAAGCTGGTTTTAATAGGGGTTGTTTTGTGCTGATAGCAAAATAGGGAGAAGATTCAGAGCTTTCTTGTTTAGATTATTTTTTGCGTTGCGAACTTAATTTCCTTTACTTGCTTTGTGAAAGGTATATAGAAACCTCTGAGACTAGAGAGGGAAATGCAATTTAGTAAGATTGCTTAAGGTTCTCTATTACATTAAGAGAAAGGTTATAGTGTTTCTATACTTTGTCAGGTTTGTGGGAAAAGACTTAAGAAAAGAGGATGAGAGATGGGAGGAAGACAAGACAGCCGTAAGGATAATATACTTATCCAGAGATTAAAAACAAGAGATCGCTTACTCCCAGTCAAAAGGAGATGGTTACAAATGATAGACTGAAGCCACTTCAGTCAAATATTAAGAGAAAACACTGTTATTTATTCAGAGGGTGGGGAAACTAGAAAATCGGCAACCTGTGGCCTAGGCAGGTCACCTCTGTTCCCTGAAGCTGTCAAAAGGTACTCGGACTTCCTGAGAAAGAACTGGTTGAGTATGTGGCACTGGGGGCAGGTGACTTACCCCTACCAGGAGATGATTCAAGAATAGGAAAGGGGCTTTTGTGGTTTGTATTCTCTCTTTTTTTTTTTTTTTTTTTTTTTTTTTTTAGTTTTTTTTTTAGTTTTCAGTGAAGTATTTGTCTTTAGAAACAGTCCTTGGTTGGAAACTGCTGATTTCAGGTGCAGATTTTAATGTTTCTGATGATGGAGTAAACCAGGAGCAAGTACCTGTTCTGAACTAAAATACATTTACAATTTTTGAAGTAGCTTAAAAGTTGCTACCACAGGTTTACTGTTGGGCAGACTAGTGAAGATAGACACCTCACCATTGTCTCCACTAGCCTTTTTGATTCTGTAATGCAAATCCTTAGTATTTGGAAGTTAAAAAACCAAAAGCATTAGTTATTGACGAATACAGGTCCAAACCTCAAACGAGCAAGAGAAGACGAAGGAGGAAGAACAGCCCCAAAGTTGCTGTGTCTAAAAGAAATGGCCTTCATTAATCTGTAAGATATTTAAAATCCTGGGAATTCTGGTAGAGTCTGAGATGCAAGTGGAAGTGGAGCTGCTCCATGGCTGATGTGAGGACGTTGTAGCACAGGCAGCGGGGTCCCTTTGCCATGGTAATCAGTCACACAGAAGCAGTGACAAAGCAGCACAACTTGTCAGCATCTCATAGAGGTTGTCAATTAGGTGAGCATACCGGAAGATTTTAATGAAAACTGACGCTTGTCACTTTCTGGCTACAATCTAATATTGTCTATTTAAAACATTTGTGTGGCAGGACAGTGTTGCAGTTAAGTTTAGCTGTTTATTTTAACTTCTCCTCCAGAATGAATTTGACAGTGCACTCATCCTCTGGAGAAGAGAAAGAAATAAAATTACTGCAGTAGAATTGTGTTAACAGGGAAGGTGTGTGTTGGCAGGGGCTGTGTGGAGCTTTAGGCATGCATTTATCAACAGGAGTTGACTCAGTTAATCCCCTTCCATCCCACTGCTTTTAGACCTCTCTTATTAATGTAACCTCAGATTAATTTGTTATTCATATGGAAGGTCTGGAAATCTGAAATATCTGTAAGAATTAATTTTCCGAAGATGGCACTGTAAGGCTGCTTGTGGATTTCATTTTAGCTGCTAAGTGATTAAGAAAGGTGAACTGCAAAGAAATTAATAAATAGAGTACATTGGTGGTAGATTTTACACCAGTTGAAGTGAAATGTGACCCTCTGGGAGAGTTGAGGGGAGCCTTCTCAGGGACAGCTTTTCATTCCCACGGTTTGTGGAGAAACAAGCCTGATCCCCTCCAGCTGCCTCTCTCCCCAAAGCCAGGGACGGGTGTCCTTCCGCATGCTTGACATCTTGCTTTCTGTAAAGTTAGGCTAATATTTGCTTCATTATTTCCCAGTGGTGGGCTATGCATCACTGCTTCGTATCTAATGAAAGTTAACCATAAAGCTGCAGTAGATGCTCAACTTCGCCAGGGCAGGGAAACAGGATTTGTTTTTGACAATCTTGTAGATGCTGCATTCTAATATACAGGGATAATCAGGACTGTAGCTCATATTGACACTAAGAAAAAGTAGGGATGATAATTCATGTGAGGAGGTGTAGGACAACACAGCCTTATATCTGTTCTTTTCTTACTGTCAGTCATCAAGGAAGCTGTCAGGATTGTTGTCTCATCGTGCTAGGCACAACATAGGAAGCTCTATGGAAACTGCAGAACCATAGAAAGGTGGGCTGTCTTGACAAGAAGTGACCCCTCTCTAAGTAATTTTGACAAGACAGAGGAAATGAATAGGAATTGACTTGGTACAAGCTGTTCACTCTTCTCATGTTTTTTCCCTTTGCTCTGCTAAGTCTCCTCTTCCCTGTCACACAGCATTTTTTTCCCCCAAGAATAACACAAATCTGACATACATTCACTTCCTGAAAACTGTGTGATATTATCATTCACAATTTTTGGAAAAAAATCTGAAAGGTGTTTTCTTTTTTATGTCCTCATCATAAGCTTTTCTCTTGGTTTCTTCTGCAACTCAGAAAACTTGAATAAAACAGTAATTTTAGAAGAGGTTTGTAGAAAGCTCACCTAGTCCCAGAGGAAGACCTGGCGGAGTGGACCTATAGGAAAAGTAGTAGACATAGCAGCCAAAAATTAGAATTAATGAGAGAAGAAATTTAAATACAGTTGGGACCCTTTTAAGAGTTACTTCAAACAGAAACTTTTCACTAGGTTATAAAAAGTTTGCATCAGTTTTGCAAGGATTTCAAAACTTCTTTTCTGGTTCTGGTGATACAGAGATATTGCAAGAGTATCGTCCTATTCCAATTGGTGGAGTATCCACCCTAGCTTGAGGGGAGAAGATGAGGAAATGTCACGGGAGAGCTCCATACAAGATCCCCGAACTGCTTAAGTGGAGCCAAGAGATTTGTAAGTGGCTTCAGTGTAAAACATGACAGTGACAACCGAAACTGCAACTTACAAATGGTTTTATGTGGACGAGCGGCTGTAGCTGGGGACAAAGCATGGGCTTGGGAAAGGCTTAATGCAGCTTTATGCCTGAAGCATAGCTGGGAACTTCAGTGTCACTGCACTGATGTCGAAGTCAACACTGGAGGTGGAACTTTTCATTAACAGACTTTATCTCCAAATATTAATTTCTTCATCTATCCTGTTTTTTTTTACTTAAATTTTAGATGCAGAAGGATTTTTTTTTTCCATTAAAAGCAGAAAGGCTTTTTCTGCTGCTGCTTCTGTGCTTACTGCAGGTAACAGAACTCCCTACTTTTCCTGCTAAATAGCGAATGAACAGACAGCAGCCTTGTCCACTGAAGGCAGAATATGTAGCCTAGCAGCCGCTCTGTTTTTCAGCGGATAAGGAAGCAGCTCTAAGGAGTATCCAGGTCAGCGCTCGTTGCCGTGGGGTCCTGGAGCGTCGCAGGCCGGTGTGTCTGTGGGAAGGCGCAGGCTGCTCTGTTCAGAGCCCTTCCCTGAGAGCTTCTGTAGTGCAGCTGTGCTTTGCAGGTATGAGAGTACAACCAAGGGGCAAGAGCCAAGGGATTCAGTGGAATATGAGAACAGCTGCCTGCCTTCTATGCTGAGGAGATCCTGCCCTGGCTGCACTGTTCATGTATGCACAGATTTCAGTAAAACACATTACCTTTAGCATTGGGATGAATCTGCCAGAATATTTCTAGTCTCTCCTGCCAGCCACCTCCAGAGTTCAGGGCCTGCACTGTGACTGAGACCTTATGCAGTATGTGGTGTGCACAGAGCCCCTCTGACCAGGGCTCAGCAGCCAGGGGCTGCTGCTGCCACTCACAGTTACGCTGAGGTTTTGGGGAGCTCTGCTGTAGCTTGCTGCGTTTCCACCACAGCCTTCTGGGGGCTTCTGCTGCTGGTTCACCTGTCCTTGGCAGCAGCTCCTTGGCTAGGGTCGCAGTCCAAACTGGAGCATGAAGTCTGACACTCCGCTTTGGAACAGCTTTGTATCATGTTCTTTTTAGATGTAGCCTTTTCTAAAAGCAATGCAGTATTGATTGCTATATAGCCTTGTTGATTTTGGAAAATGCATTTTTCACCCTATTTATATGGCATTTTTCTGTGCTGTTTGTACATAAAATGGACATAACTTAGTGAAGATGGTAAAAAGGTTAAAGGTGGGATTTTGAAAATCAGGTGGGGTTGGAGGTGCCTCCAAGGGAGCCCTGTGAGGGTTTAATGCCTCGTGACCCGTTTTGGACTGAGGCTGCTCTGGTGTGGCAGGAAAGGAGGCTTGCGCAGGACAAAGGCATCAGGGCGCTCTCTGAGTGTGTCAAGGTTTGCACTTTGAGCAATTACAAACATGTGAATAGCTCTGAATCTCATGCAGTTCAGTCCCTTCCAAAATGAGTAGTTAATTTTCAAACATCTTCAATAAATTCTCAGTATTACAATGAATTTTTTTATCAACCAAAAATGTTAAATTGCGGAAATTGTGGAAAATTAGAACATGATAACAGAGCTAAGACAGAGGAAATGCATCCTTCAGTTAGTTTATTCACATATGTACTGCTCTTCTTTTAATAGGCTATTGATTGCAAAATAGTCTTCGTTGTAGGTTATTCTATACCTCAGTGACGTTGCATGTGAGTCATGTATTAAAATATTAAAGAATAGGAGAGAAATAAGGTTTATCCCAGATTGATAGATAGATCAGTGATGAGGAATACAGTTTGATCTGTATCAATAACAACACTCTAAGTAGTGTGAAAATTGTGTATTCTCCTCATCGGTGTAGATGAAACAAACAGGAGCAATAAACGTGCAGCTGTTTTTTGCCAAAGACCTTGAAGCATATCGCATAAACGTGGATGTAACATGCTCCTGGAAATTCAGCAGTGCTCTGTCCTGCTCAGGTAGCTTTAGCTTTATTGCCTTAGAAAATGTTTTTAGTGCAGGCAGTAAAACAAGAGTGCTGACTACAGGTAGTGGCTTTCCTCTCAGTTTATGCATGCTTTCCATTGCACAGATGCCTAACATGAGAATCAGAAAATCAAACCAGAAACATCACAGGATGTCTGCAGCCGTCCTGGCCGTGCCGCACAGGCCAGGTAAAGTAGGGAATGGTTTCCTTGTGGAGCTGCTCGGCACAAAGCAGTGCATGAAGGCCTGAAAAGTCAAGGCCTTTTCCATAGTACAGGCCTTTCTTAACCGGTGTCTCCAGGCCTCTTCATGCTGGGCAGTCTTTGCTCTATTCGGCAGATGGAACCTGCTCCTTGGCACCTAAAAAGTCTAGCTCCCTGGGGAAGATGTCTCCTGTTAACAGGGCCTTTCCCCAGGTAACCGAGGAGGAATCATTGCTACAGGAGTATAAATTATTTCAGTCTCCCGTGGATCTCACTGGATTTCCCCAAACACGTGAGGAATGACACCTCTTCAAATGTTTAGCTATCTTTTTTTTTCCTATATTTAGCTTGTACCATGCTACATGCCTTGGTTTCTGACCAAATTCAGGCAGCACCTGCCAGACCACCCTTCAGATATTTGAGAACTTGAATTTATTTCTGATTTTTCACCCCTGCAATTTTGCTCTGATGTTAAATGAAGAGGCTTGGGCGCCTGGAGTTGCTGGAGCTCTGTAGAAAGGCAGCGCCCTTGCGTGGTGTGTGGCGTTCTGGCCAGCAGGGGGTAACCGGGAACTGTTATTCCCATTGGAGATGCTGCTAACTCCCAGGCAGATCATTTGAAGCATCGATATTCCATGAGAAAGAGGAGCTTGGAAATCATTCATACTGAAAAGAAGAGCTGGAAGTAGCCAGCAGTAAATTAGATGTGATTTTGTAGGGGAAAAAAAGCCCGGTAGGATTTTATGCTTCAAATGCAAGCTTCTTGATGCACAGCTGAGACATGCTTATTCCTCTGTCTTTAACCGTAGGGGTGATAGTGCTTAGAATAATTCGCTGTATTCTTGTCAGTGGAATACACTCGAATACACCCCCAGAGCAAGAAGAGAACCTAAGGTGCGCAGTTAAGAAACAGTGTATTGCTAAGAGAGTCTGCAAATACAAGGCTAAAAGAAGTCCATATGTCCATAGCAGAACCAAGTAGGGGTAGAAAAAAAAGTAAGGGTTGAAAACCTTAACCTATGTTTGAATGATGTGAACCCATGAAAGTGAGAAGTTTGTGGATTTCTAGGAGAATGAATAGACAAAAGGGACTAATAAAACAACATCAGGAGGCACCTAATGAAATCAGAAAGTTTTCAGCAGTCATTGAGAGGAATTATTAGAAGTTCTCAAGACTTTTAAAGACAGATCAGACATACACAGCCAAACAAGCTACCAGAAACACAGGCAAAGAGGATATATAAGGTATTGAGGTCCAGTTCCTCTATTTGCATTCCTTTGTTGAGGAAAGCAAAAGCCCTAGCTAGTGACACTTTGCTCTTCAAAGCATGTTCTGAGAGAATTATGGCATGAAGTACTGTAATGGCTAAGATGCCCATGTAATGGCCCAAGTTCACAACTAGCCCTGTTTGATTCCTGAAATATGCTAATAAGCCAATTTTTTCCTAAACCATTGATGTCAGGGCAGGTGAGGCTATTCCAGAAACTGCTATTAAAACAGTAAGCCTGAGAAGACCTGCTGAGAGTCTAAAAATTCAGCTATGGCAAAGGGGATGTTGCTCTGTCTGCACGCAGGCGTAGTTCTCTACTGTGAAGGTTTCACATTCCCAAGCTTAAGAAGATGGCCATATCAGGAAAGAGAATTATTCAAGGGACCACAGGTTTGCAGAATAACCTAGTCCAGCCTCTCAGTCAAATCTGGAGGAATGCTGAATTACAGTGTTCCACCTTCTTTACGAATGCTTAAGAATAAAGTCTTCAGAGTTTTGACACAAGAAGTATTTTTGTAATCAGCAAGTCCTTTTGTAATTAGCAGAGGAAGAAGTGTGTCTTCTGAGAAGTCTGAGAAATCTGATCTTAGAAAAATCTTCCTCTGTAATGCTTAATTATTTTATCTGAATGAAAAGAGAAAGACAACTTCTGAAAACTGTTAACATTCATATCCTCTGTTGAAAGTACTACTTTTGGGCTTCTTGGCTAGGTAAGAAATTACTTGGGCATCACTTATGTTGAGGCACATCTTTTACGGGGATGGAAAAATTATGTCTCTGGTTAAAAAAATAAAGTACTATCTCTGATAAAAAGATTTATATAAAGGCAGAGTTCAAGGTGCCATGCGGGAATTTGCTAATCTCACAGTTTTATAAACTGGCCTATATTACAGAATCCAGTGAATCTGTAGTTTGCCTAGTATCTCAGCACCAAAAACTTTAAGTAGTTTTACTTAATGCTATGCTTTAAGACCTCTTTCTGCATTCCCAGCTGCATTCTCTTTGCTTATTGTATTTTGTTATTTCTGCTCCATCTTTCCTTCTTCTTTCACTTCTCATTTTCTTGTATTCTTCCCTCTTTTTATCCCTGGGGGCATACAGTGTGGCAGCTACTAGCAATTCTTGATCTGAGGTTACCACAGCACAGTGAATTGTTTAATTCTCCTAGACATTTCCCTATGGCAGCTATCTATAAAAATTTCTTTTGCTGAGGGCAGTTCATGTCATTTGATGAAGAATTGCAACATGAAATCTTATTTAGGGTAAGAAGGCTGTGCATGTCCCTTATCAAAAGTACAATGTTGTAACTCATTTTGACTATCACGAATTTTTAGTTATTCTCTGTTTGGTTCTCCTGTTTGGCCTGTATTCTAACAGTTCTCCTACCACTGAGGCGAGGGAGTCTGTGAAAGAAGTTTGTTTTCCTCTTATACATACTGTGTTCGACAACAATGTTCCCTTCCCTCCCCCAGAACTAAACCCATCAAGTGAACAATTTTGACAATATCTTCTCAGTAAGAAAGACCACAGCCAGTGTTTGCATCAGTAGTGCGAATGTATCTTGCAAGGCCCATGGAATAAGCCTTTATTTAGAGATGATCAGACTGTACAAAACCTGTTCAGGTTCTCTGCCTGAACATGAGTTTTCTTGTGATCAATGTGGAGAAAACTCAGCTTCTTGTATTTATTTTTCTCCTTGGGTTATTCAGTAGTTCCCAAGGGTCTTCCTTGTAGGAAGTTGGAGCCACTATGGCTGTTACTTTTCTTAACTACGTAACACCTACTATGCATCTCAGCTGCCCATCTAAACTTTATTTATAGCTGGCGAAAACAAACAGTCATTTTTAAGGTATAGTTTAGCCCTTTCTAAGCAGATGACTGTGTCAGGGAAAGCCTTTGCTCAGGAGTAGGCATCTTATCTCAGAAGCATGCATCTATCTCAGACGTTATACTTGGATATTTGAATCCTACCCTATGTATCTTAAGGCTGTTGCTTGCTAATTTTATCCAGCCTTAAGGCAAGAGAAGCAAGCTATAGATTGTCTTTAAAATGTTTTCATTTGACTTCTTGAGTTACACTGTGAGTACTAACATGATGTAATACTAAAATGTATGTGTATCCAGGTGCATTCTGCTTCTGTGAAGAGAGTTTGAGTATAGGACTTTGTGCAGTTAGGGAATCATGGCATTAGATAGAATGCTTTTTTCCCATTTGTTTCTGACAAAATTGACTTTGGGGAAGTTTATATACCAGAAATAAGGAATAAATAAGAATAGGAATAAATGCAACACCGTATGTATTATTAATTCTCATATATAAGCCAATGTACTTCTGAATAAAAAAAATAATAATTTTTTCAGTTGGATAAGGAGGGGGAAAAACAGTTTAAGTTTTTATAGAGATTCAGATCAGGAACTGAGGAGTAAGTGATTCTACTCCTCCAGTCTATAGATAAAATACATCCCAGATGGCACAGGTTTCCATGCTCACAACCTTAGCTTTTGAAATCAGTCAATTAGCAGGAACTGTTTGTTTGTTTGTTTTTTATTTAAAAGAAACACACACATACATTCTTTTAATTTTTTGATTGTAAAGAAAGGCGTGAAAATGTAATCCAGGCACGATGCAAGCCACCTGCCTGAGCCCGAGGACAGCTGAAGAGCAGCTCTGAAATGAGCGGCAGGTTTCCTAGGCAAGACAGCTAATGGAGTAGGCTCTCCCAACAGCAAACTGTGAAACAACTAAACACATGAAAGGAAAGAGAGCGGTCAGTCATGCTGTCAAAGTGGAAATGAAGCCTGGAAGTCAGGGCCCAAGTCCATTGTTTCAAGCTGAGTCCAGCATTTCCCTCCCTGCTGGGGATGGGCGATCGCTGCCTTTGCCAGGGAAGCAGCAAGCCTGGAAGATCTTTTGGGATGGGCAGCTGAGCTCGTGTACCAGATTATCAGGCTACTGACTTCTCTCTACTGGTGGCTGGAGATAACACAGTCAGCCTTGTTGGAGGTATGAATTGCTATGTTCATTTTAGAAAGAGTATTAAGTAAACATCTTTGCTTCAGAGGTAGGAAGGCTAAATGTTCTATTAATCCAAGCACATGAACCTGAGGGGTTGGTTGGTGAATATGTATGTCCTCAGATTGATAATTCTGCTGTTCCTGAACAAGCAGAACTTGAAAAATTCTGTTGAAGGCAACCACAGAGTAATGAAGAGACTTTCCACCCCCAACGTTTCCCAGCTGGGTTTGCAGGGTGTAGAGAGTGTTTGGGATTTATTCAGATTAACTTCTTGTTAGGTATGGCAAACCTTAAAGGTTTACCCTGTAGTAAGCAATTTGGTTCATTTTAGCATTCTTTTCTGGATTATTACTGGGACAGCTGCAGGGCAAGTGTGCAGATGTAAAAAAAAAAAATACTTAAACTGAATTCATTTTTGAAAATATTTTCAGAATACTCCCATATACCTTGATTAGCTTTCTGCTGTGCTTGTCTAAGCTGATGGACATTTAGAAAGGAATAGAGAAGTGCCCCAAATGGTGATCTTAGGCACTATGTAACTGCGCTCCTTCCCAAGTTATCCTACTTTCAAAGATAAAGCTGTGTTCTTCGTGGCTGATGGTTCATTTACAGCTAGCTTTCTGCAAACACTTCTGTGAACAGTTTTGGAATTTGTTCTGTGCTGATAATCATGCAAATAACATTGATTCTCTCCCATGTTTTCTGGAAAGCCAATGTAAACCAAGTACAAACATGGCAGAAGTAAAATTATGTTCACATGTGAAGAAATACTCTTCAAAAAATCACTTAATTGGCATAGTAAGCAGGACATTGAAAATTTGGGTTAGTTGTATCCATGAGAACAAACCTCTACCTGCTGTGTGTGTTAGTTAACAAATGTCTGTTATCATCCTGCCTGTAACCTTCCCAGGTTTTTCCAATTTGCAGTGTCTTCTGGAAGAGACATTTGTTGCTTGTGACTTTACAGAAGTAATTTCAGTCTTTTAAACACTTATCAGCGTGACTTCACTAATAATTTTATGATGAGAAATAACAGTAATGCATACTCCATAAGATTTGCCATTAATCCATATTTCCTGTCTTTGGGCCTGAAGCTGCAAGTTTGTTATTTCCGGCTTACAATTTAGGAACTTGCATGTGTCTCTGTTGCTCGGTGTTGACTGGAAGGTGTCATTTGCTTGCCTGTTTGTTTTGTCTTTGATCTAGATTTAAAGAATACTCAGTACTTCCTGTACCTTGTAAGGGTCAATACTCTTCTTTCAAGAGTATCTGTTTCACCTATAACTACATCCAACAAGATGGTTACAGGACTCCTAGAAGGAAAAAGATAAAGGTGCAATAGTATTTTGCTGCCAGGAGGTATCAAAAGACATGGAATTTCCCTCTCTCCGCTTTGCTGATATTTTTCTCAGTTCAACATGCACTTGGGCAAAGTGTATCCAAACAATATTTTGCAATGCCCCCTAAACCTTATACCATCTTTGCTGTATCTGGAACTTGGTTCTTTTCATGTGTGGGAAACTTTAATTCCAGGCACTAACTGCAGTGCAGCCCATGATGCCTGTAAAACTAGGTCTTATATTTTCCCCCAGTCAGAGCTTCTAGATGGTTCTTATATGAGAGATGGTTATGGTACACCATTTTTCCTGAGTAATTCTGGTCTAGCTGACAATGTTTCTGTCCTTTGCTGTCCCTCTTCAGTTTTCTACATTTCCCATGGGGTTTCACTTGACTTCAGGAGCACAACTGGCTGGAAATCTGCTGAGGGAAGAACGTGTCTTTGTCAAACTCAAGAAGCCAAATTTTAAATGACCCAACAGAACACACAGATCTGCTTTACTTCTTGTGACCTGGGCTTCCTTGGTTTTGCTGAACTCTGTGATAATGGTGATTTTGCCACCAGATTTTACTGGCATGGTTCTATACACCACCAGGATTTTGTGAGAGCACAAAAATCCACCCCCTTAGATTAATCTGGTTTTCCCTCAAGACAAACACCATACTGCTTGTCCTTAAATGTGCATGATCAAACTAAAGTACAAAAAAACAATGCTGAAGAAATCTAGAATTTTCCATAATGCATGCCACCTTTCTTTCCTATCTCCTCCTTAAAATCAGTCGCATTTCTGTTTCCAAAACATACTGCCTTAGCACAGTAAGCAAATCTTTCGAGTTGCTGAGTTTAAACGTGAACTAAAAAATCATGATTGATTTAATGGCCATCCTTGAAGCGTTAGAATATTTGTCAAACTTCTCCGTGTGGCAGCTTGAACGACCTTTTCTGAATTCCCTGACCTGTGTGTCAGCAAACGCAGTGCATCTGCCCCAAGCATATGTTTTCTAGGCAGAGACAAACAGAACCATCGTGGTGATGGTCTCCGTGCAGATATTCCGTCTATTAGTACAGATATTTCAATTCACTGAATTAGAACAACAATCTGTTTTCAGTATTTCAAAATACTAAGCTCACCGAGAGGGATACTCAGGTCTGTGTGTGAGTTTGTCAGCACGGTCAGCAGGCTGGTGCTGGCTTCCTCCTGACCTGTGTGTTCAGGGAACTCATGAGCTACATTTCATTTTTTCATTTTTGTCTTTGATAATAGCAGCATGTAACATCTGCAAGGCATTGGTATCTTTCTCACACTGGTTTTCTCAGCATGTGCTTGGACAAAATGGGTTTGGCAAGTCAGTTTTCAGTCTTTCTGGTAATAATTGGCATAATCACCCTGAACATTTTATAAGCCAAATGATGTTTGCTGTGTCTCTCTCCTGAAATGAAGTGCCTGTTAGACAGTGCACAGTCATTTGCTGTTTTCATTATCCAAGATATGCCAAGCTGCTAATCTATCTGTTAAGTCGGTACTGGTACGCACTGTTGTGCAAGAAGCTTGAACTGCAAAATCAAGCTGGAGCAAATGTGTCAGCCTCTAGGAGGTCACTTGTAGTTTATATTACTGCAGAACACAGAACCGTTCCTGTAAGAGAGCCCACAGCTCTGAAGTTGTGCATCTGTGCAAGGTTAGCAGCATAAATGCCTTCGGTTAAAAGACAACTTATTTCCTTAATGGATTGTTGTTTTTAATGGTCTGTTTCAACTTGATTTGGGAATCTTATTACAAGAAAAATGAGAGCAACCTGATGATCAGACTAGTTTCTCTTTAAGTGCTGAAATATGTCAGGTTATCATTTCTTTTACTATGACATACAATATTTCTTTTACTATGACATACAATATTTCTTTTACTATGACATACAATACAAGCTTTACACATGCTAATATATAGGCAAGTATGCAAAAAGCCAATAAACTTCATTTTTTTTTCTAAGATTCTAAAGATCCCCAATATTGTAGAAAGTACTCACTTATAAAGAAGAAAGTTGCCATCCCCCCAGAGCTTTGGCAAAACCTTTTCATGGGGGCAAAAGTGCTTATGTAATGGAGGAAGGAGAAACTGGGGCAATAATATATTTTAGAAATTATATTTCCCTTTTGTCGTGTACCTTAAATATTTCCTCAATCCCAAGACATTACAGTCTCATACTTTGAGTCCGTAGCTAGATAAGCATTTACAATGACCACCAGTTTTCCAACAAACTCTCCTCCTGAAGGTTGATAAAAATGCTGACATTCTGCCAGCGCATTTAGTTCTCTGCATTTTCATTTTTCTTTGCTGATGTTTTTAAGACATTCAAAGAGCTTAGTCTTTAGTGGGAGTGCTTCTTTTTGTTTTTGCTTTTGTTCTTTGCTTTGGTTGAAAGGATTAACAGCTTTAGGGTAGATGTCCTCAATATTTTGTGATTAAAAGTGAGACCTCCAGTAAACAGCCTGTGCTATTTCTTTTCCAATTCACTCAGGAAAATTACTGCAAAGATCATGTACTGCAGCAAAGAAAAGGTTATCTTCCCAAGACATGTCACCTATTAACCTGTGGCTAACAATATGTTTTTATTTGTGTGTCAATATTTCTGTTTTGGATCTGTCCCTGGGTGTCATTTGGGAACTTTGACAGAACAAGCTCTGCCCATATTAAATGCTTGGCCTTAAGTTAGCACTTTCTATGCAAGAATATTCTAGTGCCTTGCAAACATTAATTACACTTTACAGCCCCTATGAGGAAAGACCAAAAGCTAACTCTGGGTTTGGAAGGCATGCTGGTTTTGTTGATTGGCTGTGTGCTGCAAGAAATGTAAAATCAACCTTAGTGTTGCCCAAATATATTACCAATGTAAAGTTAAAAGAAAAAGCAGCAAGTTTCCACAGCCTGCTGTTCCTATGCCAGAGCAGAGGAAATGGAAAACAGTTTGTGAGTAGCAAGCAGTGCTTTCATGAGTTGGAATCTCACTTTACATATACTACCTGATGGGTCTCTTTCTGTGTGCGTATACATATACGATGCTGTTTTGTCTAATTAGCCCTGGTGTTTCTTTTGAGATCTCTTTTTTTTTTCTATATATATATTTTGGAGAAGAAAGCTCTGCCAATCCCTGGGAATCATGTTTAATTCAGAATAGCTATTATTCCTTTGGTGAATGGAAAACATATTTAAAGTATAGGCATAGAGCAAAAAATAAAATGAAGATACAAAGAGAAAAAGGAATGCAATTAAAATGCTGATTATGTCAGGAGCAGATCTGTGTCCTAATGTTCAGTGACAGTCTGAAAGAAGACATGTTATGCTGGGATGTGGGGCACGTTGAAGGGCTTACAATTCCTCATACATCTCTAGAGAGATTCCTCTAAATTCCCCTTCTAAGATGTCCGAACTTGTCTTCATAGCCATCCTGTGGTAGGGTAGGACATGCTGTGGTCCCCACTCTTTGGTATAATAATAAAAACTGTAATTTGTATAGTATAAAAGCAACAGCTTTTGTGAACCCTAGGTTAGCGTTGCTGTTCACACAACTTCCTCTTGGGTTCTTGCCAAGAAGTCTGCTTGAATTCAGCTGAGGGGATTGAGTGTTCGCGAGGCGCAGAACAGGGTTACAGTGAGGACGGGAGTGCGAAACGCGGGTGTTCGCCTCCTGCCGACTCTGTTGTCAGAGCACTAACTTTAGGCATGGTTTTCTCAAAGTCAAAAGAGGAGGATCGCTACATGAGCTGCAGAAGAGCCGTCTCTCCCAACTTATTTGTGAGGCTGGAGATAGTAATTAATGAAGAGAGCAACACTGAATTTTAATTGGGCTATAATTATAACACGGCAATTACATTGTGAGACTTTCAAGACTGTTCAGCCCCTACAGCATTTTGTTTCTTAGCTAAATCTAGCTCCTAAAGTTCAAGATGGATAAATAATTGGTTGTGAAAGATGCTTCCACTAAGTAGGGTGTGTGTGTGTGTGGCCATTTATTTTAATTTACCTGAGGGAAGCACCCTTTGCACCTTCCTCCCCTCAGCTCCGAGCCTTTCCACCTCACGGAGATGTCTGTCTGCCCGACCTGCCAGGAAAGAGGGCAGAGGGCTCATGTGGTTCTGGAACCTGATCTTCCCAATACCGTAGAAGGAATTGCTTTGGCTTGCTTAGGTAGTTGCATTGACACGGACTGTGGTGACGTTTTGCTGCTTCCAAAACGGCTGTAGCAGTCTCAAAACTGCCCGTTGCTGGGCTAGCGTAGGCAGCAAGGTGCTTATTTGGAGCATCTAACTATTCAAAGATCTTGCTCTCAACTTCTCATGTGAGAGCGCTGATTTTTCTTGCTTCCAGCTGAGCTAGAAGTGTCAGAAGGGCAGATTTTCCTGTGGTGTGGAAGAAAGATGTAAAAGTCATGCTCTTGCTCGCTCTTTCCACTATTTGTAAAATTCTGCCTGCGAATCGTGCTTCACCTCAAATGAGGACGATCTCTAGAAGAAAAGTCAAAAGGTGGCCAGCTGGTCACAGTAGGGACCAGGATTAAGGATTTCTGCAGGAGGAAGGTACAAAAAATTACCTGTCCTCAAGCAGAATAACATTCCCAAGAAAAATAATAATTAAAAAGACCATAATTCAAGCTGAATTATGAAGTGAGTCAGGCCCAAAAGTCTGTAACCCACCCCTGCTTTCAACTAGCTCATTAGCAGGCCCTGTCTCTGGCAATTTCTCCTAGTTGCTGAAGTTTCAACCCTAAGACCAGAAATAATGGAGGAAAGTAAATATACAAATATGTTGAGCAGACCTTTTAGAAATTTTGCTTGTGAAAGCACATTGAGGAAGCAGTGCAGGTCTTCTGATTCAGTTGAACAAAGATCTGATAAGGACGAAGTAGTTGATCTTCCCGTGCAGTAAGCGAGGCTCAACTAGGTGACCTCAGTCAACTTGGTGACCTGCGAGGGACCTTGCCAGCCCTACTTTTCTATGTTTTGTGGCTAACCAGAACTTTGCCACTTCACAGACCTAATAAGGTCCCTAGATGGGACCATTAGTTTCCACTGGCAATTAATAATAAAGGGAATTCTGGATGAATTTGTCAGGAAAATCTGATCTGGGAGAGGTTCTCAAAAGGGATGGGGAGAGAAAAAGAAATAACAATAAATGCATTAGTCTTTTTGTGACCTAAAGATCTCCTACTGGTAAAAATGCAAGAAACCTTCCCGAAGGTCGGTCTCTCTGTCACACGTGCATACGTCATGGATTAATGAAACTTTTCAAAAGTTTGAGAAATGTCAGCATGAAAGTTATTGGTTATTGTTGAAAAGGAAAAAGAAGATGATGTTTTAAAGAGAACTTCATGATTCAACTGCCCGAAAATATTCTGAAAGATCCAGCCAGGGAATCACAACTGTGAGCATCTCAGATTCAATCCGCCTTCTACCACTGATTCTACATTAGCTGTTTTTGCTTCACACAGAGAAACAACTAAGTAGGAGACATGTATTCAGGGCATGTATTCAGGGCTGAAGCTTTGGATATCTAGAAAGCAGCTTGGGTAGGTGTTACATGTTAAAATGACTATGTTTTTTTTTTTTGTTGTTGTTGTTATATTCATAGAAGCTAATAATTTCAGTACAGTGTGGAAGTTAGAAACACCTTTTCTATGCAAAAAAAATGAGAACATGCTAGATGACTGGCATTTGGTGGAAGGAAAAAAGCATGGAGCATGCATTATCTTAGAGCTGAAGCTTATAACTCAAAAAAAGAGTTAGGGAAATGTTAGGAAAGAAGAGGATGTTTCTTTTGCCACGCTTGATTATGATTTCATTATTGTAAGTTGACAGAGGGGGGTTGATATATATTGTTTTGTTTGGGAAGGGATTCTGCCTTTCCTATGTCTGTAACAGCAAAATTGAAAATTATCTCAATTTACTGCAGAGAACTTAATGAATTCAAACTGCATGAACATGCCATTTCCAGCAAAGACTTTTGTTTGTGGTGTCATGAAGCTATCACCGTTGTGGAAGCTATCAAGAATAGCCAATTTGGCTGCAGTATAAGAATTTGCTTTCATTATGTTTACCTTCTCTCATGCAGCAGCCATGTAAGTTACTGAAATTAGTAAGAATGCTTTATTTTTTTCCTTCAATATACCGGTTAGCAACAACTCAATTTGCAACTGCCAGTCATGTTTAACCAAGCAAATGAGCAAGCAAGCCAGCAAAATAAGATTGAGGTGGTGTGCACTGACTGGTTTAGTTTAGCTCTACAGCTAGAAGGAATAGTTAATGACCAGAAAAGAGATTTGTTTTGTCAAACCATGCTACATGACCAGTTTCTGTTCGTGTTCTTGTTAATAAATACTGCAATTGTTATTCTCACCACTTATCGCTATGAGAATTAATCAGGCATCAACACTCTGGTATGAAGATGCATTTTACATCCGAAGAAAAAGCCTAATTAAATCACAAGGAGTGGGAGCCTGTATTTCACTGCTCTCCACAGTAGGTCACAGTGTCTTAAACAGCGCTAAGGCTCTGGAAGAAAATGGGGAAAAAAAGTTGGAGCTCATACTATCCTCTATTACGACAGTAAGATTTTAGCACTGTGTGCTGCATAGCCAAGCTAACCACGTCAGCTCTTCCTGAGAAGAGTTTCGGTAATTATATTCAGGAACTGGTCTAGGCTGGATACACTGAGAAAGTGTTAACCCACTGGCACTTGTTAAACACTGGTTCAAGGGGTCTCGGATAGGCCAAATGGCTCCATGGGGCCAAATTCAGCAATGCACCATGACCCAAGAGCTCTTGAGTCCAGACCTAGAGAGATTACTCATTAATCAGGATAATGAGGATAGCCTGAGGCTATTATTAATGAGCCCCAAAATACTGTTGGCAGGTGGTGTCAGATCAAGTCTTGAAAGAGCCTGGAACAGAGTCTAGCGAGGCCGATGAGGCGAAGATGGGCGCAGCAAGTGTGCTCTGGCAGTGTGTGGTGGACGGCCGCGCTCCTGCCGCTGCCAGCATGGCCCGCAGCTCTCCTCTCCCTGCCTTTGAACATCGCGGTCCCCAACATGCTAAAATACTATTAGAGCCTACCGTGCTTACAACCATGGAAGTAGTGCTATTTGCAAGCAATAGTAATTTCGCTTATTACAGAATAATCACTTGGGTTATTACAGAATAACACTGAAGAGCTTCCAAAATGCATGTATTAATAATCTTGTGGGTATATGCATATATAATATATTTACTGAGGGGGATTATTTGTTCCATGCTTGTGGGTTTAGGATGTTTCTAATTGTTCCTTCTTTTTCTTTAAAGCTGCTACAATTTATAGAAAAATTAGTGGCATCTTTGGCTAGTTTAATAAACACAGCACACATGGAGAATTTAATTGGCTGCAGTTTCATATGTGAAACGAAAACCAGCAGGAAAACCCAATACCATGGCAACTTTCTAGCAACAGCATATCAGCATATGACAGTTTTTCAGGAGTTTTTTAGAGATCTGATGGGGTAGTTAAGCAAAGATTAATAAGATTTTCTTTTTTTCTGCTAATTTCTTCCTGATAATATTTGTTGAAAGTATTATTCTTGCCTAAAAGTTTTTGGTTTTGTTTTTTTCTGGAAAAATGTAGCTGCTTTCTGCAGCCTTAATTTTGTGGGTTTTTTTTTTCTTTTGGCAACATGGCTATGAGGAATGGATAGTGTTTCTTGTTTCCTTACTAAAACAGTGTCCTAGAATACTGAATTTATTTTAGTGTGCAAACTTAAAATTCAAAATACTACTCTCATTTTATTTAATGGCAATATTTCAAACATCTCTACTGATCACTTTTTTACTATTACGTTCCCTAAAAAACATTGTTGTATCAGCTTTGTTGAGGGCTTTGGGATTTTCAGGAAAATTTCTTGAAGAAATGCAAGTAAGGAAGAGTTAGGCTTGTGCAGCTGTTTTTTCAGGCATTCTGTATTAATATTCAGAAGCTACCCTTTAACTCAGAAGGTTACAATGACTCTATTAGTTTAGAAATCAAAAGGAAGATGTTATTTCTCTCAACTTCCAGTGTTTGGATGGCTGCCCAGAAAATATATTTTATTTCTTTTTTATTTGTAATGAAATGCAAGATTAATTTGCAATAATTATCTTACAGTAGTAATATGTGCTGATACTGGCTTGCCATAGGTGCAAAGACATGATACGTGTTGTCAGAATTGGTGTGAATCACATGCGAGTTTGGACACAGCTGAGAACTGAAATCTAAATGTAAAACTGAAGCTATCAAAGGAAGGCGTATAAGGGCATATATTCGGCAAACCATTTTTAAAGCTTTCCTTGGGGTAATATTTTTGGCAGGAAAGAAAGAGCTTAGATTTTAGTAATAAAAGAACATTAGCACCACGTCTGCCTTCCGCTGAAGTGGGGCTGTAATGACTTGTGATCAAGTCACATGAGGGACAAGTCCAAATCAAGCTTAGTGGAAGGAGCAAATCCCACCTCGGTCCCTTCCGCCCTTGCAGTCCACACTGTCCGGCAGGAAAATCGTGTTGGGCTTCCCGGACCTGTCTTGGTGCCCCTGGTTGCTCAGAGATGCTGCTAATCAGCACGTTACGCTGGAGCTCCATGGAACCAGCCTATACAGACTGCAAATTAATTAAGGATAGGACCAGTTTGGCTGCAGGAACAGAAATGCACCTTCCAAACAGATTGTTCACGGGCTGCAGCTTCTGCCCCCAGGAGCGGCATTATTTTCTTTCTGAGCTTACTGTGAAATTCTGTCGTGAGTTAATATTCTTGGAATTTAGTTTAAGAAGCTGGTCTTAGCAGAAACTGTTGCTATGCAATAATATCCCCCAGATGTGAAGTGTGTTATAGAAATTAATAAATAATGCATTTCTGTGAGCCTGGATAGGGCATACAAAATAATCTGCCTCTGTCACCTCACTTTGTAAGAACCTTAAAACAGAAATAAAAAGTATGGCAAAACAATATGCAGCCTGGAGCTCTCACAAAGCTTTGACCATGTCCTCAACAGCAGTATTATATGGAATTGTTTTTCTAATAACTTCATCACGCAAGAACGCAAATTGTTCAGGAAAGGATCCCCCCATGGACTGCATAAACCCATTCTGAGCGTGGGGAGAGATGGGGAAGGAGACCTGTCCACTCAAGAGCTGCTAGGAAAGCTGTGCTTGCTGTTAGCCTACAATGAGTCAGACAGCTGTGAAAACCCTCAGCCTAGGAAAATAAAAAGTGAGGTCTTGTGCATTGCAAAAGTCTTTTTTTATTACGCAAGATCAAAATTGAAAAATCAAACTCTGCTTATTTGTTTATAATGAAAAAGCAATTCAGTGTTCTGTGACAGGTTTTGTCTTGAGATAAAGCAAGGACCCCGAAAATATATACAGAGAGCTTCTCTTTCAACATATGAATAATTTGATCTGTTTTTGCAGCAATTATTATGCTTTAGGAAGAGGAAGAAAATTTATTATGATCTGGGGATCTTCTTGGGAGTATAGAGAGAGCCAATAGTACCTGGGATCTGCTTTGCCTTTCTTTCTGATGTTCTCTGAAGGGGAGAAGAAGTGGAGTAGATGGAGAATGAAATTATTTGTTTACCACTGGTTAACTGTGTATGGCAGATTATGTATGGCTGTTCTGTCAGTAACTGGGCTTTGTCCATCCTAAAAGATGTTCCTGTACTTCTGTTATAACAGGGCTCAGGAGGTCTGCGCCGTGCACAGAAGCCCGAGTCAGGGGAGAGGCAACCTTTAGACAACAGGGATCAACATGGTAAGGGCTGTCAGGGTGCTGCAGAGGGAAATGAGGAGAGGTGGCTGGGAAACACGCAGTTACAGAGCATGGCTTACTTAACAAGCACCAGGCACACATTTGCACCTCACAGGACTGGTCCTTGACACCTTGCAGCCACATGTCCTTAGTTGGCAGCAAAGGAAACTTCTTAAGGGGGCAGATTAGATGGAGATGTAAAATGTATATATATATATGTATTTTTCAGCTGTAATATTTAGTTTCTTTAAAGTTTTGCCAGGCCCTTCAGTGGATCTTTAAATGGGACCTGCTATTACATCAAAGATCATAATGCACTTCACTATAGATCCAGCATTTTTTACAAAGGTGCTCCTAAGCCATCACCTGGAATAGACACTTGTCTTCTGCCTTAGGAGTGTTTTATTCACCTTTACATCATCACTGAAAACCTTCCTGGGCATTTGAACTTGTTCCTCCCTCCCCTTTTTAGAGCAAAATTAAAAGTTCAGTAGTTGTAATTCATAAACACATTTTTTTAATGCCAAGTTTTGTATAGTTTATATCTAGAAAGCACTAGAAAGCTTTCATTTGTTTTTTTTTCTTCTGTAGGCATGAAGCTTGCTTGTTAAATATAATAATAATAATAAAGTGGAGATAAGCTTTCTTAGCTGGCATTACTTCAGCTTCCAATGTGTTTTTCCCCAGCCTTACTTCATTACAGCCCTGTTTGGTAGTGCATAAGCAGCATGTGTCACACTGAATGAAGGCTGGCTGCAGAATAACATGTCAGGAAGATGATTGCGTATGGAACACACAGTGCCCTTACTCTATAATTAAATGCAAACCTGGGTGGAAAAAAATTGATGTTAAAAGTCTTAACTTAAACTCACGAGAGAAGGGTAGTGCAGAGACAAGCACCGTTACAATAACCCTTGTTGCTGCCACGTGTCTCGGTACAGTTGTGTGGAGCCCCACACAGGACATGTGGGGCTCAGCCCTGTGTGGAGGGACCGTGGGGACGGAGGGGTGACGGGGTCACCTGTTTAAACACTTCTACCAGGTTCTCCTGGGAGCAAACAGGTGTGCTTATCCAAATACTCCTGAAATGCTGACTGGAAATTTAGAGAGGTCACTGATCTCTCTTCTCACATTCCTCTTGGCTGTCCTCTGGCCTTCTGAGTAGAAGTGGACAAAGAGCATGTTCCTCCACGACAGCTTGTGTTTAGAGACTTTCAGAGCAGAAGTTTCTATCTTTCCTCCCCTTAACAACCCATTTCATCTTGTAAAGTTACCTTCATGCCTACCAGCCCTTTCATTTACTCACTTCTCATAAGTCACAGTCGCATCATCTTTCACATCAGTCCGGCATTTCAAGGCAGCAAGGTGCAAGCTCCCTAGACAGCCGACAGGATCTGTTTGTCTGATACGCTCAGCGCGTGTCCTCTCTTGAACTGGCTCCACCATTTCCAAAGCCATATTTTTTTCTGTCCCCTGAGACAAGACGCTCACTTCCGATCTTGTCCCTGTCTTCTTTCTTCAGATACAACTCTCAGCTCTTCAAAGAGGCCATCTCAGTCATCTCTCATTTGGAGAAGGCCACATGATTTCCTTCTTGTCTTAGCTTTAAAGGAGAGTTACAGAATAATATGTCAAACAGCAAAAACAGTAATTTCAGTCAGAGAAAAAGACCCTGTGAGAGGTTCATTGAGAGTTTTCTACTGTCTTCACCTTCTACTTTTTGGCAATTTCAATTTGGGGAAATCTAGTTTTGTAGCAAATATAGTTCATAAAAGGATGATGAAAGTGACTGAGCCATGCAGCCAGTAGGAAATATGTTGCTCTTCTCCTTTGGCTTTCTTGGCTAATGAAAATAACAACAATGAAAGAAATGACAAATGTGAACTTTGGCTGGGCTTCACTACTCTCAGTAGTGACATTTACATAGCCAGAGCACCTGGATAATATTCTGGTAGACACCAGGCAAAAATTATGAAAGTTTCTGCATCATTTCCAGCTCCTTTCACTCCCTTCTCTCGTGTCCCCAGAGTAGGCTGCAGCAGAATCGTGTGACTACTGGGGTTTTGGCAGTCTTCTCAGGACAGTTAGCTAAGCCCTAAGGGTCGTATTGGGTCTGCTCCTTAAATTGCTTTTCAGCATTAGGAAACGTGTTGCACCTGGTGCACTGTTGTATGTCTGGCAAAGCTGCATTTCTCCCTCAAGGCTCCCGGGCAGGGCTTCTCCTGGGCCTCTCCATGGGATGTAGTGGCACTGAGGAAGATGCTCACCATGGTGAGTGGCAGCTGCCTGTGTTGTATGTCCTTATCCTATCTTACTTTGAGGGGGGTTGTCCTCTTTCCTTTGAATTCTGTGTTATCAGGCCATTTTCCAAAAGGTTTTCAGTTATGTTTTACAGCAAAGGTACATACAGAAAATGAAGAGACCATAGGATAAAAGGGAAGAGACTCTTATGGATTAAAAAGAAGTTTGAAAACTGAGGTTGGAAAATGTTTGAGTAAATGGTCAATCTACAAAGTGAGCAGAGATCCTGAGGACAATCTCAGAGTGATGTGTGCTGGGATCTGGGTGACCAAACACATTTGTAAGTTAAAAGGAGCAACTTGTAAGGTGACACATCTTGATGATAATAGAAATTGCTGAGGGTGAAAAGATTAGGGCTGACTGAAGAATTTTATAGAGTCTTTACAAAAGTGGTCATTAACTTAGCAAGTAAAATCCAGTGAAAATTATTGGGAAATGGTGCAGCTAGGAGGGAATAAAAACCTCATCTTTGCATATAAAATCAGCTCTAAGCAGGCCATCATTGCTCAGGAACATGACTCTGAACAGCAGTCCAGCACAGATGAAGTGTTGGGAATTATAAGGAGCACATCCTTACGCCTTGTATGCTATCCAGGTAAGCTTGCATCTCAAATACAGACTATGTGTCTAGTTCTGGCCCCATGTTTCAAAAAGGATAGAGCAAAAGTGAAAAAGGTGCAGATCTTTTCCATACAGTTTTGCTATGTCTGTCAGACTGAGGGGAAAGTTATTCAAATTAGTTTACAAGTGTTTAAACTGAAAGCCATCTTCAGCCATTCTCCATGTTTCAAAATATGGATTTTTTTCTTTTTTTTTGGTCTGTAATAGACAAGAGTGGGTTTGTAAGCCTTTAGGCCTCTCTGAGAGTAATCGCTATTGTCAGACTTCATTTGGATTTTCAAGAGCACACGTGGCTATTCCTGAAGTATTTTGATTCTAAAGATAGAGTATGTCTGGGGCTGTGGAAGAACAGGATAGAAAGCACTCGTATTTTACTCTGTTTTTTACACCCTGTACGTTTTACTACACACACATCTCTAATGTGTGTATGCAAGCCACATGTGTCAGCGGGGCGAGTTCTTCACTGATCTCCAACAGCATAATATTTGGGTAAATCATTAAGATACTCTGGAGAGGACAAGCTTACGAGTAACAGTATTCAGTAGAGGTGGCATCTACACTCCTCTACCGCTTCTTTCAGAGGTTTTTCCACTCAATAATAGTTTCCAGAATATTGAAGTAGTGACTTCGAAGGCTTTAGAGGACAGACAGTAGTGCTCAGATAAATTATACATGGACAGTAGAAATTGGAACTGAACAGTATTTACTCCAGAAATGCAAATCTTTTCCATGTGGGCTAAAATATGTTTCCTTTTATTAATATCATTAGTACTCTTTATTTTCCTTTCCCAGTATTAGTACCCTACTACTGTAGTATCTCACCATCTTCTCTTAAATTGCTAGCCACTAGCAAGATATTCAAAGATTGTCACCTAAATTTGCCCTCCTGATTCTCCATTTAGCCCCTGCAATCAAGGGGCCGGTTATCCAGCAGCTCTGCTGGAATTCAGTTGGATGCTGTGAGGTGATGAGTCCTCACCTTAGGAGTTCATTTGCCTGCTTACAAGTAGGTGCGGGATGTAGCAGCCCCCATGAAGGTTTCTCTAGTTAAACGTTGCCTCTTCCTTTCCAGGCAGCAGCCAGTAGAGAGCAATATTGCTCACACATGTGAAATTACTTCCCTACCTTGTAGGGGAATTAGCCACCGTAATTGTTTTCTCCAGTACTGCTGTAATAACTAAGCTGTACATAGGGGAATTTAGGCTTCACTAATTTCTTCATTCTTCTCAGTGCTCACTTTTTATCTTGTATGTAGTCAATGGCCTGTCAAGCCTTAAGCAAATTTATTTGGTGTTATATATTTAAAATGTTTTATTCTCTAAGAACCCACTAATGTGATGTAACACATCAAAATTAGATTAAACAGCTATAGAAAAGATCTTTCAGTTACTCAGTAATCAGTCTTTCAGCAGTCAGTTATTTGAATAAAGCATTTAGCTTCTGTGATGTGTATATCCAGACTCCCTTTTCTGTAAAAATGGAGATTATTTTTATTAGAAAACAGAATTCAGTTTGAACTATATCACTATGAGGGTCACAAAATGGAAATGTGTCTGTATATGTGTATTACCATTCAGGTATTACCTAAACTCTTCAACTATTTTTCTAGCATCTCCTTTTTCAATTTTAGTGCTAGTTTTTTCTTACCTAATATTCATGTGATATTTAAGAACCTACAGGAAGACTCCATCTCTCAAGTAAAATACCTTACTATGTTAATATCTGTCCATATTCACAATATTTAATCTAGAGTCTTCCAAGTAATGAATAGACAATCAGACCTGAGTAATTTATCCAATATTTGCAGAAGTCTCTGAACTTAGTGATGTAAAGGAACGCTCGGTAAACATTGAATATAATAGTATAGTTGTAATAAACATTTTCCCTCTCTTTGAGTGGCCCTCAGTAACTATTGCCCCACATTATCCCACACACCTTGGATCACCTCATCCTGCCTTGAATCACCAGGGCAGACTTGCTAGTCCTTGGGACAGAGAAGAGCCCTTGTGCTGCACTGAAAGATTAAAACTTCAGCCTGGCACTCAGCTCTCGACTTGTGGTTCCTCTCTGTACCCTCCAAGGGATCCACAGTTAAAAAGCTAGTTCTTAGCAACATCCCATCAGGTGAGATCCTGCATGTTCTGAAATGTGCTTCAGGTGGGGTGGAGCTGCAATCTCTTCGTTAGCTAATGTGTGTCTTATGAACACTTCATCTTTGTTCATTGTGGTGCAATGCAGATTTTGCTTGTAAGGGTGGAAAATATGTCTTAAAAATAATCAGCCAAGCTGCTTCTGTTCTCCATTATTTGATGATGAACATTGATTAAATTTCCTGAAGGCTTTCAGAGATTTTTAGAAAACTTTGGAAGACAAGGTTTAAAAAAAAATAGTTGTAAAGTGTGCTGCCCTCCTTGGTTCATGAATTGGAAGGAAAGTCACATGGGAAGCTGGATATTTTCAGCGTTGGGATAAACTTCTCTTGATAATACCCAAAGCCTCGTTTACATGCCCTAAGAGTGACAAATGCAATTACAGCATTAATACCCAGCAGAAAGAGAGGTAGATTTGGAACCAAAATTCCTTCATCCTCTTTATGAAAAGGGGATCCTACTTTCCATAAAACCAGATTTTTTTATCTTATAAATTCTTAGAGACTTCCTTTATGTATGTGTGAATGACACCATCTAGGTGCTTATGAATGTGATGGAGTTATGTATCTGTAGATGAGCTTTGACAAACACTGTTTTAAGACATGCACTTCTTTCTGTCAGCCTTATCTTCTGCCCAGATGTTTTGTAGCAGGGTTGGCAGATAGGAATATGGGCTTCACGTGCACCAACAGGAGCCCTGCCCATAGGGACTGCCACATCACTCCCCTTCATTCTCCCTCCTGCTGTGGGGCAGAGACCGCAGGTCTGCCCTGCGGGGGCACTGACCACTCCAAAAATACGCATGAGGAGAGGGTCAGGAGATGGCAGTCTGGAAAGGAAGAGAGGGTGCAGACCATAAACTAGGTCTTATCTTCTTCTGTACATCTGTTCTGAAACAGAAATGGTTTAGAACCAAAAATGCCAACATCACTCCTTGTTTGGGTCCAGTCTCTGCAAATGGCCTCTGTCTCCATGATGAGTATCTCAGGTCTAGCTGTAGGACTTGAGCATCTGCTCCGAGGAGCTGAAAGCCTCTCCTTGCCTGACAAGAATACAGTTAATGAAATAAAAGAGCAATAAAATGTAGCTACATTAGTCAAGATTATTACTTTCTGCCACATTGTGAATTCATACTATAATTTACCACCACAGGATATCACAGGAACAACGTCTGGGTTTTACAAAGGCCTTTGTGATGTTGGGGCTGTAATCACATCTCCAGGTAACCAGCCGCCGTAATGAGGGCAATCAGACCCCATGCTTCAGCATGCTGCTGGGTCAAGGATGAAACGGCTCCCACCCCACAGACATCACACAACTGGCCACATGAGTTTCCTACATCTAGGATTTTTATTGAAGCATCAAGTGCCAGGTGCTCCAGAAGGCAAGGGGGAAAGCTTCATAGGATAACTGTCCCTCAGACGCAGAGGAAGATTTCTTCTGCTTTGGGAGTTCCTGCCAAATTATTGAAGAGCTGTGGGTTTAACTGATCCTCTGCCAGGAAAAAACAGCCTAGTGGCCCTTGAAACGGAGAGATAGAACAAAAGGAAGGAACAAAAGAGAAGGGAGGAAAGAGCAAGTTTGCATCTGTTAGTGAAACAGGCTCCCTGTTTTTCATCGTTTCCATGGAAATCTAAATCTTCTGCTGACTTCCATGGCATGAAGGTTTTTTTTGTTTTGTTTTGATTAAAGTTCCAGCTTTCAGGTGAGCCCTTCCAATTTCCATGTGTTGAGATATACCTTACAAGACATCATTCTCTTTAGCTTGGTGTAAAAGTAGTATGCATGAGGATACCTTCCTTGCTGGGTGTGAGGGGAACGTTTTTCCTCTTTATAGAAAGAGACCAGCTTGCCCAAAGGGACGCTCGTATTAGATGTTACTTGTCACACTAGATGTTCACTTCCAGCTGACAACTGTAGGGTTCCCTACCTGGATTCTCCGAGCTGGACAGCACTGGGTGGCCACCTCAGTGACCAGCCTCTGCTCACGGTGGCTGGCAGCCTCTGCCACATCTGTGGATAAAGGCAGCTCTCTTCTGCTATATTTGCTCTATTATTCAGACTGTTCTTTTTTAGACAGTGGTCTTCTATTAAATTTTAATCTTCCAAGACATGATTGATAGAATGACTGGAGAAAATAAAAGGAGACGCAGAGCTTCCTCCTTCGGTCAGAAAGCTGTGATGGGGTGACTTGGTGATGTGGAGCAGAAGAGCTAACGGATCTCATTCTCTCGATGCTCCTCCTTTCTGCTGACCCCTGAAATGACCCTTTCAGAAGCTCTCTTGCTAAGCCCAGGCATTGCTGTCTTCTCCAGCAAAGCAGGATCTGGAAAGCACCGCAAGAAGGGTTGCTGGACAGCATACCTGGAGAAAACGGGTCAGCTGGAAAGAGTCACTGCCTCCTGTCAGCTCTATGAGGCTTTCCCATAGCAGTGGGGGTGTGAAATTTGAAGTCTCTCCTGTATTTCACTCTGCAGCTCAGTCATTTCTTGCACTGAAAAGCTCTGGCTCCTCCTTCTTTCTCAACATTTCCCCCCCTCAAAAAGAAAGATAAAGGAGAAGCATTTTTAATATTTAATAAGACAAACCCATGAATAAGGAAAGAAATAGAGAGGCTTTTGGTGGGGGGGAGAAGCATATATTGGGGGTGTGTGTGTTACCTTCAGCAGTGACCCTGAGACTACGAAACACATTCTCAGGGCCTCCTTATTTTACGTTTTGTTTTCTCCTAGATAGTACTTCCCACTCTTGCCCTTTAGAACCAATTAAACCACATAAAATTGTATGAAGAGAAAGAAATAGGTCAGGAGCATCTGAATGCTGAGAATAAAACCCGACAAATATTTATCATCCCAAAATAAAGGGAAAGTAGACCAAATGGAGGGAGAGCTGCTTGGTGGGAAGTCCCAGGCATTTTGGTGTCAGGAAAGAGAACAAAGTTCTTGCTGCTTTCTTGGGCTGTTTATACCAATGGTCTTTGCTCAGCCTCCTCATTCTGCTGTTTTTCCTTCAGCTGGAGTTGTTACTCTGTCACCTCCTCAGGTGCAGCCACAGTTTGAGCAGTCGTTTAATTTGTCTCTGAACAGCAACAACTGGTTAACTTGTGTGACATATGAAGTTAAATAAAACGGTCCCCTTCTGGCCTTCAGCTCTTTGATTAGTTTCACTAGCATTTCTTCCCACTGAAATTCCTAGGGAGCTGGAATCTACTAAGAGGTGACTATGTCCTCTGCTCCTCAGACTCACAAGGTTCTTGCTTTCCTCCTCTTTTTAAAGTGCTTCAGTATAGGTTTTTTTAGGGGAAACGTGGTGAACCACTGAAAATAATTCAAGATGGCTTTATAATAATTGTAATTTATGACTGAGCCAAGTATAAATTAGGATGAATTTCTCAGGGAAAATTAATGCTTCATGGAGGGGAGAGGAAAAAAATATATATCTTTAAAAACTTTCTGAGAAGTTGCACCAAAGACAAGCCTTCTCTTTGTCCTGGTTTCCATCCAGGCCAGTATGTAATTGTACCAGATGCAGGTGGTGAGTGTTTAGCTGTGTCCCCAGTCATGTGAAATCAGCCGTTGTGCAGTCTGTATGGGGACACCTTTATGTGAGGAAAGGTCAGGTACTGTGTGGTTTGAATGTTCCCAATTCACGTTCCCTTCAGACGGAGCGAAGGGTTCTCCAAACCAAACAAAAGCCAACAGCACTCCCAGGAACACTTTGTCTTTTAAATATTATTGTGTGGCATTACAATGACCTCTAGACCTCTATTTGCAACCTTGAGACTAGACCAAGGCTGTCCAGTGCGTTTCTTTTCACATGAGAGCTTGCATTCAGTCTGAATGTATTGTGGATTCCAGGTAAAGATGCGCTTGGGGCTGGCAGTTTGGTGCTGAGAGTGGGTTCATGGCATCAGTGTTGGCATCAGGTGTAGTTGTTAGCATCTTTCTGACTGCTCAGGAAGGCTCCTGTGCGCGGAGGTGGCAGCAGGTGCCTCCGCTGCCGCCCTTGCCACCCCGCTGCGCTGCCCACGTAGGGTGCGATAGCCCTGCGTGTTGCCTTGGCTCACGGCGCCCCATTTAGAGTCAACTTATGTGCAAAAAGCAAGTCGGGTTCTGACCACAACTCTGGTTCTGACGCGCTTCAGGAGATTGCAAAGCAAGCCCCAGAAACACACCGCTGTGTCCTTCGTGCTCTTTGCTGCCTTTTCCCATGTGTGCTTTCTGAACTGTGTTTAACAGCATAACTGGCTCATGCTGCAGCTTCTCCTTACCTCTGAGGAAAGCTCCAGGGGATCATCAGGACCAATGTGAAAGATCTGTTGTTGTGGAGGTTTGGGGAGAGATTTGAAGGACTGAAGTCCCTAAGCACATACAATTGCTGAGAGAAGCAGAGCTTGAGAGACAGAGAGCATCCCCAGCATAAAAAGAGCCAGGGGAAAGAGAAATCCTGTCCCTGGTAGTGATGACACAGGGACATACAGGACAGGGGAAGGAATTGCACCTGAGCAGATATTTGCTGAGAGAAGCAGAGCTTGAGAGACAGCATCCCCAGCGTAAAAAGAGCCAGGGGAAAGAGAAATCTTGTCCCCGGTAGTGATGACACAGGGACATACAGGGCAGGGGAAGGAATTGTGCCTGAGCAGATATTGGCTTTTAGGTTGTGGGGTTATAAATGGTTGCTTTAACTTCTTAATCAAGTTTAAAGTAGTTAAACTAATCAAATGTGACCAATTGGTAAAATAAATAGAATTGTGCCGCTGTCACCTACTGGCACAACAGCTAGTGCTAATTTATTCTGATGATCATCTGCATATCAGTATAAGTAATTGTTGCTCACAATTAAAGCTATGAACCCAGTAGTTAATCTACATAAACTGTCATTTATTTTTCTCGCCCACAAGTAAATCCAGTGCTTTTTATTTTTCTTCTAATTTTCCCTACTTGTTTATCTTTCGCTGATCCCCTCTGAGAGGCATCTTGTGACCGTCTCGCACAGCAAAGAGGCTCCTGGGCCTCTGCCGTTTCCGAGCCCGGCGCGCTCCTGCTTGCTCCGCGCTCAGGACAGGGGTTTTTCCACCTGGTGTGTCCCCATTCCCCCAGGGATTGCAGAAAGGCAGCTCAGAACCCTAGTACGAAGAGAATAGGAAGGAAAACAGCTACTGCTATCGACTGAAGGTTAGATACATCTACATAATCTTAATTTTTTAGTGCTGTGACGTCAGAAATCACTTTGACTGCAAGAATCTGTGTGCTGGTGTGCCTTCCTGCATGCCTTCTTGTACAGCCTTGCATGTGTAATAGGAGTACATTGTGCAACATCAAAATATTTCAACAAAATGTTTAATTAAACTTTGTGTGAAAGTAGTATTGAAAAAGCAGGGCATTAAGAAGCATGGGAATGAGCAGCTATGCAGTTGCACACATTAATTCAATTCTATTTACAGCTCATAAATTCACTTAACATTTTTCCACACTTCGGACTTTGCACATTGCTGCAGCACTTCAGCTGGTGCTCACAGAAGTGCAAGCTCTGACAAGGGTGTGTGAGGAGGTACTCGCGGGCCCTTGTCACAGCCTGTGCCTCCCTCAGTGGTGACAGGAATCTGTAAATGTTGCTGCCGCCTTTCCAAGCTCTGTCCTTACGGCGCGGTAGCTCAAGGGGAGGACCCCAGCGAGCAGAGTCCAAGGACCCACGTGTGTGGGACCCCCATCCTTGGAGATGGGGGTTTCACAGGACAGGTGGTTTCATCCCATGCTCCTTTCCTGGGAGGGTGGCAGCGAGTCCTGCTGATGTGGGCATCCACCACGTGGCAAAGTGCACCTGGATGATCGTAGGCAGATCTCACCAGCTTTAAAGCAATACAGATGCCCTAAAAATAATTCTCGGGTCGCATTTTTGACATCATGTACTACTAGGTGCCTCTCTCTGCATTACACAAACCTCTCTCCTTTGTGAATGCCTTTGTCACTGTCAGCAGTCTAGAAGGGTGCGAGCAGCACACCTGCCATCAGCCCCAAGCCATGTAAATCAGGGAGTAGCTGGGTGGAAGATGTAGCTGTCCATGGTCATTGCAGAACTCGGGCATGAGGTTGAGTTTTCAATGTGCGCAAATACGTGCTGTGTTCAGTGGATGCAAAATCAGGACCCACGACACCAGACTAGCATCTCATCTCGTTTCTTGTAAGAAACTATAAGCTTTGCTTTTACTTAACAGGTGGTTTCGCAATGGGAATTGTGGTAGTGATGGGAATATTATGGTTTTGATGTCCACTTTAGGAGGAAAGTGTAATCAGGTAAATGCATTCTTTTATGCAGAATGTAAAGAGAGTAAAAAAAATAAAGTAGTTTTCCTAAGATTCTGGGGAATATCATCTTACGGTTTTCTATATCCAAAATCTTAATATGCATCCACAGAAGAGTCTGCAAAAAATCTTTCTGCTTATTTCAAGTATACTTCGCTTGTTATCGTAAGAGCAAGATACATTGTTTACCACAGTGTGAATACATTAATATATTTGTAGTTATTAGTTGGAAGATTAATTCCAGAAAAGATTACTTTAGAAAAAATAATTTTGGCAAAATAAATTAATGTCTAAATATTTGAAGGTATTACATGGCAAGTACATTTTCCTATTTGATAATGCCTATAAATTCTTTTTCAAAAGAGCTATAGTGAACAAAAGAGAAAAGTTACATAGTTATAGCTTCCAGAGCAATTGATTAGGAGCAAGGAGGTCTTACACTCAGGGAGGTAGCAGAGGTCATGAACAGAGATTTTGAAAGGCATCAGTGGCCCAGCTCATGGGTGGACCAGCTATTGCATCTCCAAAACCTGCTGTTCCCTTCTTCCTCAGGTTAAATCCATGCTAGAACCTCTTGCTAGTTCAGTTTTGTGAAGTGTGGGTGTGGAGATAAAACTAATCCTTTGCTCTGGGCTGTTCCTTATAGGTGACAGCTAAGGAACTTAATGAAATGCTGTAATGAAAAACATCCCAGTAACTATGTAAATTTTTTGGTGTTAGCGGCTAAACAGAGGTCATGATGAGTGGACCCATTCTGGCAACTTTTGAAAGCATAATTCACTTTGAAAAGGAGAAAAACAAGTGAGTTGCAGTTAATGCTGTCCTTTTAGTTGCACACCGAGTAGTCTCTGAATCTTATTAGTATGTGTTTATGGGAGAGCATACAGTCCTCGAGGAGAAAAAGCACTTAAATTATTATATCTTACCTCTCTAACCTTTGTTGTTATGCAAGGTCAGTCTGACTTATTTAAAACGTTCCCTCTCCACACACTTTCTTTAGAAATGCTGACGGCTGCGCTGCATTCGCTGCCCTCAGCAGCCCGAGGTCCGAAAGCCGCCCGGGGCCGAAGGGTCGAGGCGGCCCTTGGTCTGCAGGCAGCAGCAGAGCTTGTGCAGGGCTCGCATCCCCTCTCCCCAGGGTCCAGTGGGAATTACAGCCAGCAAGTGCAATGTAGAAGCAAATGAAGCCATTTAGCTGCTGAATATGCTTCTCTTGATCAAACCAATGAGCTAGGCATAGAAGCAGCAAAGAGATGACCAAATAATAATGTTATTTGTGGAAGAGAAAAGTAACCATGAGGCAGATAGAGAAAGGGAAGCATGGATGCACAGGGAAAGGGGAGAGGTAAAGGGGCTGGGAGGAAACTTGATTTCTTATCTCTCCCTCACAACTGTTTCTGGATCTGGATTTCAGATATCAATTCATAATAAAGTTAGAAAGAGATGGAAGCAAATTCAAGTTTAATCTGATTTTGACACACAGTAATTAGGCGCTCCCCAAGAAGCAGATGTTGTTGTACTGTAATTACAGGGACCCCAGATGATCACTAAAACAGTACTCACAACTCCCCTGCGACAGGTCTTGACAGATTCATAAATTGGAGGAGAGAAAACTTTCTCGAGTCCTTTACTGTTGCTTCATTCTTACATTTTGCTCAGTAATAGCACTTGTGCATACCCGCTAATGACTTTTCCTGCTTGAATTCAGTTACTGGAAGCTCCCTGCGAGAACAGAACCTTATACTCTCCCTCTCCATGGGCACCTGGGACCTGGTTCTGCAAATGCGGTGTGGGTAGGATTCGTATGTGCAGGGCAGAGTGCACCAGTTTCCTAGGAAACAAGTACATTGTGCTGGGAGTAGCGGAGATCTTGGGAGCATGAGAGTGGGTAGAATAGTCTTCTGTGTATCAGTTTCCTCACGGATTCGGAATGTAAAGCCGACCCACGTCACTTTCGAATGGCTGAACAAGTGGCGGGCATTTAGCAGCAGCTGTGGTGTGATCAACGCAGAGCCGCTCTCCTTGCAGGCATCTTCTCGACAGAGCTGCACGCGCAGGGGCTCCTTCACATGTGCTAGGAGATCGGCGGGTTGTCCGGGGCAATCCGAAGGAATACCCGAGGTGCGTGTTTGCCTTTGCTCGCCCTTGCGCTAGCCAGTGCGACGGCACTGCATGGACCCCAAAGCCCCTTGCTGTTCCTGCCTCCCTGACCCACTTTCAATCCAGAGTAATCTCCAGCAAGGAGAACAGCAGTACGTGGCAGGGCTTGAATTAAAGAAGCTTCACTGCTCTCTGTCATCAGAATCAGAAGAAAACCCCAATGTAGGCAAGGCCTTAGCCATGGGAAAGTCCCCTGGACACGCATTAGAAGCAGACTTAAAGTGATCTCACCAGAATTTAAATAGAAGGGCTATCTAGTTGTCTTGCCCTGAAATCGGCTTTCATTCTGGGAGGAACTGGAAATGATCTTCTAGTCAAATTTCATTCAGCCTGGATTTGGTTAGGTGCCTAGGAATCTGCTTTTAATAATATGCAAAACTGGAAACCCCAGTCCTTCAAATCCTACCTTTTTTTTTTTTTAAGTTTTACCTTAAATAACGAGGTTGCGTGGTTTTTTTTTTTATAGTGTGATAGGAGGAAGTGTGTAGAACAGTGATGATGTATTTGTAACAGGTAACAGCAAGAAGTGTTTGCACATGACAGATAGGGGCTTTAGAAACACCCGTCACGTTCGCATCACGAGAGAGGCTGCGAGCCCTGGGCTTTCCTTTAGACTGTGAATTCGGACAGAGGCCCTGTCTGGAGCAGATCAGGAAGGAGCCACCGAGCACATGCTCGGTGTCTGGTGCTGCTTCCCATTCCTCTCACGCCCCTGTCAGCTTATCCATTCCCCATTTGCATTGCCCCCCAGAGTCCAGCTGGACTGTACATAATGTAGATAATTGTGTTTTTTGTAGCCTGTTGATAATAATGGATTTATGAAATGAATTATAAGAAATCAGGTCTTTTTTATGCACTGGCTTAATAGGTTAGCGTAACAGCTCAGTTTCTTACACATGCCCAAATGGCAATGCTGTGAATAAGTTTTCCCTCTAAACTTAATTCAAGAATCATTTCCACAGTTTTCTACTCTTAGACCTTCTCCAGGTATGATTGAGGTAATAGCCTGTCAGAGAAAAACAAATCAAGGCTCACATTGTAAGTACATACTGTATTTTGTACAACCTAAATCATGTATAGTCTTTTAAAGACATTTTTCTTCCTTAAAGAATAGTAGGAGGAAAAGACAACCCTTGCTGGAACGAGGAGGGGCTAGGCACAAGATGGAGGTGTGTGGGTGGAGGAAGAAATGAACTTCCTGACCAGAGGATGTCAGGGTGCGTTAAAATGAATTTACCCTGCGGTTTCAGCGGGGCTGCTGAACACTGGTCGTCACACAGGCATGCCCTGGCAGCTGGGCACGCTTAGAAACCCCGTGCCGGTTGCTCTCATGGCTTTTGGAAAGCTGCCGATCTGGAAGGCACATGGGGATTCAGGGGTGCAGCTTGGCAGAGCCCTGCAGGGGCCGAGGTGGGTCGTGACGGCCGTACGGTTGTTGCTGTGTCATTGTGGCCCAGTGTGCCATGGGCGTGCTGAAAGGCTCTTGTATCTGAACACTTAACTTCAGGAGGATTTGAGACATGCCAGGCACTACTGTTGTTCTGAGGTGTTCTGATAGAAAATGTCTTCCCAGTCATGTGAAGTATTTCATGGCTGCAGCATATCTTCCACAGAATTTCATTGAGGAAAAGGGTGTCATTCCCACAAGATCAAACATTGCGATGCAGCATTTTTAAAACACAGCACAAATATCATCTTAATGGGACAAAAATTAAATATTTCTGTCAGGGAAGGGAAGCATCAGAATGAAAACCCAGCTGGAAAGTTGGGATGAGAAGCAGTATTCCAAACCCACTCCCTGTCCCAAACTTTGGAGCTGTGCTCACAGCTGGTCTCAATTTAGAACAGAGATGTCACATTTTTTATTACCAAGAAAATGTGCATTTTTAATTAGCCTTAACAAGAAGATGATATCCATTTATGTGCTTTTGAAAGTGATGTCACTAGTCTAGCCTACAAACATACCTTTCGGGTTTTTATAAATGGAATTAAGTTCTGCCTGCTGTTTGCCTCTCCCTTCTAGGAAGACAGCATAAAATTTAGATCAGCTCATATGTGCGGTCCCATGACTGGGTTTTTGTGCGTTCAAGTAGCCAGCTGTCAAGAGCTGGGTTTCCTGAGAAGCAGGACATGGAGACAGAGAGGGCGCCTGGCAAGGCAGGAGGCTCCAGGGCCCCCTGCTCATGGCTCTTGGGCACAGGGACAGCCGCCATCGCGCCTCGTGGGGCAGCAGCGGCCTCAGCACTGCCTCAGTTTGCTCTGCAAGAGATCTCCAACGTGCTAGTTAATCAAGCCGTGGCCTAATTAAAGCCCATTACTGCTGTTTTGTCTTTCTTCCTGCAGCGGCCAAGACAATAAGCTGCATTAAAGGAGACCTGGTGCTGTGGTTTCATACGGCTCTTAACAGGTCAGATAATTTTGGTATTTGAAGTGCTGCTAATACAGAGAGACAAAAGGCTAAGAGTAGTTTACTGTATCCCTCCTGCTGAGTTAATTTTAGTACCTATTTGATATACTAATTAAACCATATTTCATTCTTTTGCATCCTATAGCAGCTAAGTGCAGAACTATTGAGCAGACCTGCAATTTCTCCTGAAACTTATTTTAAAATATTTCTATTTTGTCATAAACAAACACTTATAATGTACAGAACATTGTAAAGTCAAAACAAGTTTTGTTTTAAAGAAACTAAATATTTTTATACTATCAGTCTTTCCAAGATTTTAATCATCACTTGAACACTTGAAGAACTAGAACTATGAAGGCTGTTTCATTTGTACTTTGTAAAGGAAAACAGAGAATTGAACAGCATTGAATGACTGCTGTAAAAAATAGCAACTAAAATTTGCCTTTATTCCGTTCGTATTTCTGTTTATAAGCAATAACTGAAACAACACAACATATTCAGGAAAGTAACCTAATTTTGGACAAACATCGACTGGAAAGGCAGAAATCATTAGTAAATAATAATTAATTGTTCGTTTATTTCTTTTATTTCTTTTTTTTTTCCTTCCCTTGTCTTTGTGCTCATGGCTGCAAAAAAAAAAAAAAAAAACTAGGATAACTGAACTACAACTAAATAGCTAGTAGACTAAAAAATAAAAAGAAGTCAAATCATCGCTAGTTTTTATTATCGTGCTCTCATGCTTTGAAAATAATTTTATTCATGAATTTTAACTATTTATACAGATACATGTAACAGGATAAAACTGAGACCATTTTTTTCTTTATTAAATAACAGAAGAGAAATCTGTGTGAATTTTATCTTCAGTTTTGCACCCACGGACATCTTAGAAGTGAATCATAGAATGCTTAAGGTTGGAAGGGACCTCTAGTCCATCCCCCTGCACACGCAGGGTCACCTAGAGCACGTGGCACAGGGTGACGTCTAAGCGGGTTTTGAAGATCTCCAGAGAAGGAGACTCCACAACCTCTCTGGGCAGCCTGTTCCAGTGCTCTGTCACCCTCACTGGTAAGAAATTTTTCCTTAAGTTCCTGTGGAATTTTTGGTGTTTCAATTTGTGGCCATTACCTCTAGTTCTGACAGTGGCCACCAGTGTAAAGAGGCCAGCATGGGAAGTGACTTAAATTATAGGCCTGATTCTGGTGTTATACTAAAGTAAGTCAGGTGCAGTTATTTGGAAAGCAATAAAATAAATATAAGATACCACATTAAGATCCCATAAGAATTGATGGGATCATATCGTGGTCCTATATTTTCTTTTTTTTTTCTGTACTATATAAAATATGTATTTTTTAAATTTCTTTAGTGCATTTGTATTTGTAATCTGTTATCACTGCATATAAAAATATCAGAGTATCTTGTTACAAAGGTGATTCTGATTTTCTCCCTGAAGTAAAGCCTCCCTTCTCATAAAAGATCATCACAAAACAAACAGAAATAATTCCCCCTTTTATTATGTATTTATATCTATATATATATAATATGTATATATGAGGGTAATCAGAACTCAAATTCATTTTCCCTAATCACACAGGACACTGTGAGCCACTGTCAGCTATCTAAGTGCAGGAGTTATGAGGCAGAATAAACTGGCACTACAGGAGCTGCAGGTGACTTCTGGTTACTTCCAGTTTGGGCTTATCATACTACAGATTGAGATGATGTGGCTTTTGCAGAGCAAATGCTCATCATTTTGGGAAGAAACCAGGGAAATTCCTATCCAAATCCTCTTTTGGAATTAGTCAAACTTCTTGGAAGTCGAGAGGTTTCTAATGAAAGGCTTTTGGTTGATTAAACAGCAATTAGAGTATTTTTGACTGTCTGATTAGCCAGGAGAAGAGTCCATCAAATGCTGATGAGTCAGTCCGATAATGAGAAATAACTGTATTGAAAGGCTGATCAGCTTGGTGGCAGGAAGAATTGTATATGAAAGTTAGAGCATTAGCAGGTCATCTCCTAAGTATTCAAATGACTTATAATTTAGAGAGAAGTGTTTTCATATATTTTATTAACTAACTTTATAGCGACCTACTAAAGAAACCTGGCTTCTCTGCTTATGCTCTGTGCCCGTGGCTGTGCCGGTCAGCTCCTCCTCCAGCAGCCTTTGTACCTGGTTAGGACGCAGCAGGGCCGGGGCCTCGGGCAGCTCCGTGCCCATGAGTGCAGGTGAAGGATGTGCCCAGGCAGATCCGTGCCCCCTCGCAGGGAGGGCTGCAGGGGGAGGCCCGGCTGCGGCCAGCGGCTGTTGCCAAGGCTCAGCACTTTACCACTCCAGCTGTAGGCGTATTTTGATCAGATTGGTGGCTGTTGGGTCAAGACAAGTTGTACAAGTCTTTCAGTGACAGAGGGGACTGGATATTTTTTTGTCAGATGGTATTTTCTTTACTCTTTCCTCCTCCCTTTCTTTGACCCCTTCTCTAGCTTCCAGGATTATACAGTGTCTGAAATGACAGTGTCTGAAATGACACAAAATTACATCCTGCAGGATGCTCCCACCGCAGGAATTGATGGCCCGGGAAGGCTCAGGCTGTCTCAACTTGCACAGAGCACTGCCATGTCTCCTTCATTCTCTGCTGCAGGACCAGGGTTTTATATCACTTGTATTTTGGTTTGTTTTTTGATAGATGGCTCATTTGCCTAGTAACAATAATACAAAAAACAAGTGATGCAAGAGAGAGAGGTGTTTTCTAGCCCTGCGCATTTTTTTTCCTGAGTGGACTCAGGATAGTTGTTTTTTTAGCCTTTCCAGCTTCTCTGTGCCTGTGTGCTGGCCGCGGAGATGAGACAGTGAGGTTTCTCTGCTCCATCCTTTCCATGGCTGAGTCCTGGGTCATAAAGCCAGGAGATTTCTTGATGACAGTATGGCTTGACCTTGGGCATTGCACAAAGCTACTGCCTGCCTGTTCTAACCCATCTTTTCTCTCACATGCGAGTGATATTTGTTGCATTGCTGCTTTATTCTGTAACACATTTTCTCTTTGTCCTTTACTGGCTGGGCTTGTTGCGCTCTTCCATGGGCTCAAGGAAGGAGGACACAATAAATTCTAAAGGAGATGTCATGGCCCTTCTGCACATTAATTTGCAGCAAGCTTTTGTGCAAGAAGTGAGAAAAGGGCCATGATCTGTAGAGAAAATACATATGGTGGGGGAGTAACATTGTGGCTACAAGATTCATTAGCATTTGTTGAGGGAACACTTTTCAATTTGGAGAACTGGACAGTGCAATCTGTAAGGATACAAATCTCAAGGGGGGAAAAGAAAAAATGCCTGTGAGATTATTCTGATGGTTTTCTGATCAGGAAAAAAGATACCAAGTGTCTAATGTTGAAGAAGACTGAGGAAGTCCAATAAGCCTGTAATAATAGGTGGCTTCAAGTATTACACACACACACACACACGCACACACACACACACACACCAAAAAAAAAAAAAAAAAGATGAGCCAGTTGAACAAGTCTTACTGATCTTATTTCTCACTCTTTTAGCCTGCTGCTTCTGCAAATAGTCTAGTTTTGCAGCACACAAGCAAAGAGGCTTCTGTCATTTTAAATAAACTGAGGAAAAGTGAGATTTACAAAAATGAGATTAAAATAATATAAAAAGGAAAGAAGACATGTTTTTATTCAGCTCATGGGCTCTCATGCCCTTCTCACTGTGCCTGGACAAGAGTTCCAGAGAAGTCAAGATACTGGTTAAGTTGGAGAGGGATGCAGTCACTTTACTTTTCATTGCCTAATGCAGTGTACCCCTCTTTGGAGGTAAAATATGTTTGTGAATAAAGGGAAACCTGCAGATCTGACCATGAGTTTCTAGATGGGGTGAAGACCACCCTATCATGGTGCAGGTGCAGCACAGCAAGAGCCCTCCTGCATTTCATGGGTCGCAGAGACACTGGCAGCGCACACTCCTGACCTGCCCGCTGTTCCTCTCAGCACCCCTTTTTTTTTTTTTTTTTTGGTCTTTTGTAAAAACAGTATAATCTATAAAGTAGCAGAATATGGTTTCCTATGAACTTGTACCTGATGCTCTTTTAGTCCTTCTTCATCTCCTCTTGCCTCACATGGCTACATGTGTGTCCCCCCATTGCGGGGAGAGCCCAGCAAGGGTGGCTCACTGGCTCCTGCCTTGCAGTCTGAGCACACACTGAGTTATAACTGACTTTCCTCCAGAAAATCATTAATGTCAACAAAGTCACTAAAGTCTCCATTTGACACTGTTACTAAAGATATTTTTTAGGGACTGGATGTATGCAAAAGTCTTATCTCTCTGTGAGATTTGGTTGGAATTTCCCCGGTAATCGAAAATTACTAGGAATGGACTGGAATGGACTCACAGAGATAGTCAGCGCAAGTCTTGATTCTGCTAGATTAAAAACTATGTTAACAACATGTCATTTTAAAGAAGGGCCATCTTGGGAATCACTGATTATCTTCTCCCATGTGCTGCTAGTCGAGGATTGCTCTTCCAAAAAGAAGAAACAGGTTATTAATGAGTTAGCTTTGTTTTGCTCATCACGTATATATATTAGTTAGGGACTAAAATAAAATATTTAAGCTATCCAACTAACAGGAGGTATTGCTGTGACTTCCCCCAGCAGACTTTCTCCAGACTGCTCGCATATGTTGGGGAAACAAAACTGCCTTTTTGCTGAAGTAGAGGAAAGCGTCGATGCCAGAGGGCCACAGAGGACGTTGCTTCCTCCCGTAAGATTGCACGCTCCTCACTTTTTTGTCCCTTTCCTTAAATAATAAATGCAGCTGCTGTAGTTGTTTCATGGCCTACATGGCTGGGACTGCTGGGTTTTCATCTGAGGTAGTTTTGAGCCAACTGATGAGCTGCTTCCGTGCGACTGTGCTTATCGATGGAGTCATACCTTTCTTGCCTCCCATTTTTTAAATACAATCTTGGCACACTTTCTATCTTGCAGGAAAAATTATTCTTGTCAGGAACAACTTTTTGAAATCCAATTTATAATTTATCTTCTTTTTGTTTCCTGCTCAGCTGTAGTAAGTTTGAAATGATCCTAGTGTAATGTAGTTATTTTGACTATTAGTTGAGTAGTTCCCATGAATAATTCTCAACTTAGGAAATGTTGTTGAGCTGTTTCACAAAGGAAACATTTGCAACAAACCTGGGCAGCCTTGGTGACTGTCTGCTCCTGGTCCAGCCTCTTCAGCAGCAGCCTTCTGAGCAATCTAGGTAGAGTTCCGAGTTACCTCTTTGGGCAATCCCTAATACTTGTTCATGATCCATTTTGGTCACCTGTTTAGAAAAGCTACACAAGAAGCGTGAACACAGTAGAAAAAAACCAATGTATTCGTGCAAATAACTACTCAGAGTTAGAAAGTTGTGCTGTGTTGCATCTTGAGCTTTATGTTTATATGCAATGTGAGCAGAATAAATGACTATAACAGAATGAGAACTCTTGTTAAAATAGTCAAATCAAGAACTAGATGCCTTCTAGGAGGTACTACTGACCTGAATATGAGCTGCTGGGATCTCTAAGGAATAACTAGGTTAAATGAGGTCAGAAAAACTGATCCAGTGGCTTAGGGCTAGTGATACCTATATATCTGAGTTATGCCTTGCACTTCCCAGTGGCACTTAACATTAATGGGAAAAGAGCATCTGCATCTTTAAAGTGGTTTCCACCATGTGTTAGTCCTGGTACGTATACACTCCAGTGGTCTATCCATAAACACAGTATTTGAGTGTAGTAGGGACAAAATTCTATGTTTTTTGAAGTTAAGAAAATATGTTTGTGGCATACTGTGATTAGGAAGAACTGACATTTTAAGATGCTTAGTGGTTTGGAGGGTTTGCATTAGTCCTAGGAGAGAGGGATTGAGATAAGGCAATTATAGATGCATGCTAATTTAATTAATCCCACCGCTTTATGACACAGCTGGGTTTTTGAGAAATAATTTTCCAGAAAAAAGTTTCCTCTTACCCACTCACTTATGGGAGTTCAGTGCTAATGAACGCTGAGTCCTGGTTAATGTCCAGGATACTGAAGATTAATTCCTGGGATAATAGCTAGTCTATTGCTATATTGTAGCTTTTATTGTATATTGTAATTGTGAGATTTGTAAATTATGGAATATATATTTGTATTGTTCAAAGGACCCAACACTTTATTCTGGTTCCAAATTACCTCAGACAAAATACTTCAAATTTGATAGCTCTGTGTATGTAGAAACAATATGTTTGACTTTTTTTGTATACAGAAAAGATTTTGTGGTTCTCTGATATACAGTGATATGGAGATTTAACTCGCCTGATGTTAAACATCCAAATACGAAGCATTTAATGCACCCAAGTTTAAGATGTTTAAGCCTAAGTCAGCTCTCCGGCTAATGGAGAGAGATGGGAACTGCCCAAGCCTTGCGGGCAGTACGTCATAGGTACTCATAAAAGGTGGAGATGATCCCCTGCTGTGATACTGTATAGAAACCACTTCATACAGAAATAAAGTCATATTGACATATAGACCTTACAGAAACTACTGCAGACACCGATATCTGTCTTAGCTGAGGGAAACAGGACAGTTCAGATTAGTGTTTTTTATCTCTTTTTACCAGAAAGGGTAAGGGAAAAAGAGAACCTCTGTGTATTCCGCATATACATCTTTACCCATGCTAGAGGCCTCTACATGCCTCTGGTAGAGGCGCCTGGCTCTGAACCAGTTACCGTAATTGTGCTTTGCCCAGCAAAGGGGCTTCGTGGCTACATGGGGTTGTGACACACTCGCGCTGCTCCCAAGCTTCCAGTGGGTACAACGGAATCTCATTTTTCATTTCTGTTCCTGCTGCGAAAAGTAAACCTAACTGGGAGAGAAAAAAAAAACACTTAGGTACAAACAGATACAGGAGTGTCCACCCACGATCACAGCCCGAACCAGCATCACTGAGAGGTGTGAGCTGGCCCTTGCTTCCCCGGACTAGCTTAGAGGTTGTGTGAGAGTAGCATGGGAGCCAATATTAAATTCTGCCGTGCAAAAGAGTGGGAAAGAACCACATCAGAAAGGAAGAGTTACACATGTGTCTCTGAATTATATGTAGATCCTAGCTGCAGTTGCAGAGGTTATTTTGAGGTGGGGGCTTTCCGTGATCTGGTTAAGACTCTGTTAAGACCCTTTCTGCATCTACTTATTATGAGCTGCTTTTTGCCAGGTCTTAAATTGTACTTTGTTATAGGAAAAAGTTCTCTTTTGTTATCCTATAAATTTAACTTCCATGCCTTTTTCAGTCTACATACACTTTTTGTCATGGATGATTCTGAAGGTATTAAGTAGTCCATTTATAATTATGTTTAATTAATTTTATTGCATTATCACTTAGACGTCCCTGCCGAGACAGGAGACCTATTGCACTGGGCACTGTAGGGACACATGAAAGAGTAAACTTCTGCTTCAAAGAGCTAAAAATCGAAGTAGAAAAGACATGTTTCTCTTAGCTTCAAGGGAAACTGAATAAGGTCTTTTGTGATATTCCTGAGCAAGCTGGAAGCCCCATGTTTCATTGAAACCTCTTCTTTTTTAATCCCGTTTCATAAAAAATATATGATGAATGAACCTGAATTCAGTATTCAATTAAAAGGCTCTTGGGCTATCTGCTGCTGCGTCTCCCCGCCGTCTGCTCCTTTTGCTTTCTCCATTCTTGTGGTGCAGGAGCTGTTCAACAGCCTGGTGCTCCCTGCTCAGCAAACCTTTTCACACAGCTACGTTCGTGTCTTGTCATCATGTTCTGAATACCAAATTTTCACGTTTCCAATTTTTTTTTTGCTTCCCATTTTTGTTAGCTCTGTAGTTAGCTGAAAATATTTAAAACTTTCAAAGTAGTGGAGAAGCAAAGGAGGAAGGAGAGAAAGGCCTCCCTTCCACGTCCTTTGTCCTGCCAGCTCTGTTAACAAAGGAGCTATCAGCAAGTGCTGCAGGAGAAGTGCAGTGGGTAAAGATTGTGCTCCTTTTTACCGTGGGCTTGGAGTCAGTGTTTCTTCATTTCACAATAGGAAATGGGGGAATAAAAGGATGAGAGAGCAGAGTTGAGGATTAGTGCTTTAGTTGAAGCCCGGGCAGAGAGAAGTCCACCTGAAGAAAGAGGAGCTTAGAGAGTAGCCAGTTTCGCAAGGTCTGTGAGGATTTTGCCTTAGATTTCCCGTGTTTCCGCTGTGCGCCTAGCAGTGTCCCTCTGAGCGCTCTCCTGTCCGCTGAAGAAGTGGGAATGAGTCGGGCTGCGCACATGGGGATGGCCCAGCGGGCGCCGCGCTGGCTGTGAGGCGGCGCGGAGCAGCTTCCAGCCAGGCCTCGTGCCCGTGAGGGGCTGCGGCTTTGCTGTGCTTCAACCTGCCTCTCGTTCCCCGATAAGCTGCAGAGCTGCACGGGAGTTCAAAGCACCACTGATTGCAGCATTAATCAAATAGACAGGGGGTCTTTGCAACTTGCTCTGATCTGTTGTGTCTTTAATCTTGCAATAAATTTTGATTTGGTTTCTCCATGTTGTGCAGCCCCGGCCAAGGAGAGAGGGCATGAAGGGAAGCTGCCCTGCCCCAAAGGGCATAGAGGGAGCCTGCTTGGGGCCACCTTGAAGAAAAGAAGAACGACTTGTCAGGCTCACTAATCTGCTTTCCCATATGAAAAATAAGCTGATGGTTTTAGATTGAGTAAATCAAGTGGCTAAAACATGTTATGAAAATGAGCTACTGAACAGGAACAAAATTTCTCTCTCCTGTGAATTTCTGTAGCTGACAACCATGATCCCCTGTAGGGTCTCTGACACACAAACCTGTTATTCAGTTTTGCATGGAATCTGGTAAATTATATTAAGCCACCAAGTGACTCCATGTGGGCTCATGCTGTCTGCTCTCAGCACTGTCTCGCGGGCCCGTGACAGCCGTTCCCTGCGGCGGGACGGGCGCTGCCGTCCCAGGTGAGCTGCGAGGCCGCGGCGCTCGGGGGCAAGGACCAGCAGCCATCAGGGGAGGCCTGGGTCGGGTGATGCTCTAGGAACCGGCTCCTCCATCCTTCAGCATCTGCTTTGGTGGGGGCTGTATGGCTGGACCTGTGTGAAAGACGCATTGGCATCTTCCCATTCCT
>NW_010584010.1:0-20983 GCF_000705375.1 Tinamus guttatus | reverse complement strand
TATATATATATATATATTTTAAAGAAAGAGTTGCCTGGGGGGATTTCTGACCAGCTTGCTGTAGACCACAATAATTCAATAATTTTGCCAACCAGCTTCTAATAAATAGTGTGATCCAAGAGAGGCAGAGTCTGAATTGCACCTGCAGCAAAGGTGGAGTAGGATGAAGTAGGCCCAGGTGTACAAGACTTGCAGAGGAGGCAAGACAGGTAGACATGGCAGGACACGCGGATTATTTAGCTCATTTATTTGCTTTTCAGAGGCCCTAAATACTTGGTGCTGCTCTGTTTCTGTGTGCCTCAGTTTAAATTTTCATAGTACTCATTTCACCACTTAGCCGCGTCGTGTTACATTTTCCCCATACACCGTGCATCAGAAGTTAATCTGGGAGCAAACACAGCACTCGCTTCAAGCTAGTGCTGCCCTGCTGCATTACTGAGGGAGTCTTGTGAGGGGGGTACCAGAGGAGAGCCTGGGAGGAGACCAAGGGGCCGCCCTAGGAACGGAGTAGGCCGAGGGGGAGTCTACTTGGGGGTGTTTTTCTTTCTGTGCTCTCTCCACTTGAGAAAGGACGTTCCTCATTTTGAATGTGAATGAAAGGAAGAGGGAGCAGGCGCAAACACTCTTGGACTCTTCCAATATCGCTTTACGCACATAGATTCCATCTTTAAACTCTGCCGTTTTCTCACAGATGTACATCAACCTCTTGGTTAGTGTCATATTATTTTAGAGCAGTGATTTCTGATAACACAGTACTCTCATAAAGAAGGTAAAAGGAGGAGAGGAATAGTCCTGGCACAGCAACCTGAAAGCAAGATCATTCTGGTATTGTACAGAGAAATATTTACAATTAGTGGTGTCCTGTTAGAAAAATAACATAATCTCAATGGCCTTTTCTTGCTTCACGTAAGCACTGAGAGAACTACTGTGAATGGCAGAATTTGGCAAAATATTGAGCATGCAAAGAGCACAGTAGGAAGATAAACAGCAAACTGATCCCTGTATGAAGTCACACTGATCATTCCCTTGGCATGTGTGGGTTTAGTGCTAATTATTTATGAAACATCATACTGTGGTAATGAATAATCTTCAGGATGTTTTGGAAGGCTAATGAAGTCCTGCTGCCAGATTTTGATACCTTTATTTCTAGTTATCTATCAGGTTTCATGTGTATGGCCCCATTGACATAAGGAAGAGTACCATGTATCTGGGCATGGGGAAGGGGAGCAGAATTTTGCTCTTAGAGGCAAAAATTGGACATATATATTGCATAGGGCAATCTGGATAGTGAAAGGTTTTGTACTGATGCTCCATGGGAGAAAGAAATACATCTATTTTGATTTCCAGAGGAGTCTTGCTGGAAGAGGTTATCAAAAAGGACTCCAGCAGAGGACACAAAAGCATTTAGAAAAGGCACAATGAATTTTGACTGCCTTTGAATCTATTTATCAAAGCCATTGCTGTTCCCATTTCAGCGCAGGTGGAACAATAATAAATATCGAACAAAGCAACTCAATCTGTATTCAGAGCATTTCAATACATGGAAAGCTAAATGCAGAGAAAGAGAGCTTGCTGAGGCAGACCTATTGACTCCTGCTACTTCTGTTCCTCATTGAAAATGAACGGTGGATGTGCACAAAGATCTGCAAGATGTTTACATTACTGAGATTCACATATAATAAGAAGCATGTTCAGTAATGTGACTTTAATATTTAACTGAATAAATAATCTTTTACATCATAGGAACTTAATTCAGCTGTGACCCTTGAACCCTGTGAACTTTCTTCCATTTAAAGCGACTAACTTTACCTGTCAGGCTCACTGCAGCCCTGTTATTGCACTGAGCCGCTGTTCATCTCCACAGGAGGGTCTCTGGCACACGGGCCCCTGCGCGAGCAAGGAGAGCTGCCCGCTGCGCAGCGGGCGGGGGGTGGCAGACTGGACACCCGCAGCACAGCAGCAGCTCGCAGAGGGGCCCACTGCGGCGCCGGCAGCTAGCTCTCGCTGCCACTGCTCCCTTATAATCTTGCAAAGATTACGGTGTCTGCACATCCCTCCTCTTTGGATTTTTCCCCATATTAGACGCTTAAAGAAAATCACCAGAGGGAATTTCACTTTGCCCAGGCAAAGTGGCAGCTGAGGCTGAAAGCCTGCCAGGCACTCAGCAGAGGCTCTGGTAATGAACCCTCCTTCAGAGGCAGCCTAGATTTCATATAATTCCTACTTCAGCCAGAAATCCAAAGCAGGTCCTTAGTGATATAAGGGAAAAGCAAACAAACAAAATCTGAACATATTGGGTAGCTATAAAAAGCAGTTGAACATCTAAAGGACATCAGAAGATCGCACAAAAAATGCCTGATGCCCAGTTCACCCCTGCTGTCTGGAGGGGGGGAAAAAAAAAAAAAAAAAAAAAGAAAACCTAGTCCATTTTAGCAGCAGATCTCTCTTCTGGGCAGATCAGAAGTGCTCTGTGACCAATGGCAAAACCTGTCATTGCCTCTGGCCTTTTGGTCAAGCCCATCTAGTATAAATGAGTCTTTTATCTCCATGGTTAGTCCGTTGCAGCAGATGATAAAGATTCCATGTATCTATTTTGTATTAAAATTTCCAAGGCTGTCTGGTCCTGTCTGTTTTCACCTGAGTATTAAGCAAACAGCATATCACTTCCCTGTTTGCTTTTGGTCATTTGATCTGCACTTTGGGCAGCCGTGCAGGCGTTTCTCGTTTCAGGCATCCTCATTCACAGCGCACTACAGCACTTTCCCTAGGCTAGATCAGACCCTTAGAGCAAAGCAAAGAAGTGGATTTTAATTTTGAGTTGTAGCTGCTGTTGTCAAAGTTCAGTGCATTAAGCACAGATTTTGTTTTCATTGTTCTCTCATAACATCAGGAACTACATTAACTACAAAACACGTGTGCTTAATGTAAGTAAAGTAATGGAGAAATTTATTGTTATTTGAAATGTCACACACAATCTTGGATTTGTTTCAGTAGCACAATGAGGCTAAGCTGCACTTTTCACAAAAACACGCTTTTAGATGCCTAAAATGAATAGACGAAATGTTCTTTTGTTTTCTTGTGCTGCTCACAGCAACACAAGGAGCCGACTCCATGCTGGAGTGGTGATGATCGCTGCCTGCTCTTTCGTGCCAGCCCTGGGATAAGGGGACTTGATGACATCGCCCTACATCTCACTTAAGCTGTATCACCTCTGTTCAATTTGATATATTTTGTTTCCTTGTATCGTCATTTACTCATCTGTTTTCTCAATTCAAAAGCTACTGCACTGCAGCTCACAACGATATGAGATAGAACTTAAATAAACTCACTTGGCAAATGCAGTGGGTCTGACAAAAATCCCTCAATATGTGTGAAATGCATCAAGCATGCACTAAGGAACAGCTTGGCCAGGTGGTTAATGCAGAAAGAACAGGTCTGTGTTGGTCACATTTTTAAAGCTGTTACGAGTAAAGGTTTGCAAACTGTAATGTCGACCTCCCTCTTTGCCCCTCTGTGTTATTTCTGTTTCCATTGGCTAAGATTTTCATCTTTTCTGCTCTACTTTCTAGAGGTTTTTCTTGCTGTCTTCATTCCTTGACCTTACTATTGAATGGGTAAGATAATATCAGAGACAAGCTTACTGCCTGGCTGGAAGAAAAGAAGGAGAAGGCTCGTGTTTGCTATGGTGTAGTGTTAAGGCTAGTTCAATCCCTTGAGTATCACTTTGGCTGCAAAAGGGTTGCAGGGGAAAATGATTTTTGAAGGCAGCAATAATCCTGTTATTTCTTCTTCTTTTTTTTTTTTTTCCTCTTTCTCTTGATTTCAAAATGTAGGCTCTCCAGGACAAATATAAAAAAGCAATAATATATGCTATGAAGTTCATCCTGTTTAATCTGATTCTTCTCTTCCACACTGACTTATGCAGTACAGCTCTGTCTGTGGGCATAGATGCTGACATACAGGCACATACATATGCATGTTTGTACCTATATATATTTATTATGCATATACTTTTTATGCATGCCATAAAAATGTCAGTGTATTTACAGAATTTCAAGATCTCACCAATCCACTGAGCTCTCTCTTTCATGCACTGCCCGTAGAGCATTTATAGCTGTGCTGCAAGCATCCAAAGTGTTTTTAAGAGAACAGCAAGCTCAAGCTGCTAATCTTGTTAATAATGTAGGACTGTAGAAGGACCCCGGGTTGCTCTTGTCTCTCCCACATCCTGCACAAGCCAACAGCAGTCCCCACTGGTTCTGCCCAAACCTTTCCAAGGTGCTGGGCTTGGCCCTGGCTCCCCCGGCTGCACCGACGCTCCCTGTCACAGCTCCCTGGTGCCCACCAAGTTTACCCTCTACAGGATGCACAAGTAGGCTGATTTTCGCCCCCAACTCTGGAGCAACAGACCAGATTTCGGACAGGCTTTCAACCGGTTGACTCCAAGTTAAAAGCAAGGCCATCTCCGTGACCAGAATTATAATGCAAACCAAAGACAGTCACTGCCATCCATTTCCAGGGGCAGTATTTAAGACATGGATATTATGGATACCTTTCTAAAGTTTAAAGTGTTGACCTGGGTGTTCACTCCTGGAATCTTATGCAATTAGGTATCTAAATCTTGTTAGTGGTAGATTCCCTCATTGTAGGAGAAGTATTAAATCAATATTTGAACAACTGGCTACAAATGAGGAAATGGATATTATTGTATTACCAAGCAGAGATTTATAATCAAATGAAGTTCTTTTTTATGGCCTATAAAAGAGGATTTCATGGCATCAAACCAGTTCCTACTAAGCAGATGTTCATGGTACAGAAAAGAAAATATCTTTGCATTTGGCACACTTATCAGAAGCATTAGTCCAAAAGCCAACAAATGAATACAGAAGGCAGAAGAATACAAATGTTGCTGCAACTATTCAACTATTATTTCTGAAGCAAGTTTTCAGCACAGGCCAGCTCAGCAATTCTGCACTGCATTTAGGGAGCATTTATTGCCATGGGCTGCGCTGCTCATGTTCAGCATTTCAGTCTACAGTGCTTTCTATCAGGCAGCATAAATCATCTGTAATGTCACTTACAAATCAAGTAGTCTGTCAAGCAATGAAATGAGCTATAAAAGTTGGTCCAAATATAAAAAGACCCTCTATTCCAGACTGCACAGACCTATTCTTCCTAGTCTAATTGCATGAAGTGCAGAAGCTGCCTTTCAGATTTTCACCGAGCCAGATGGTAGCAGAAGAGTTTCTTCTTTGTGATAGATTTTGAAGGCCTTTGCCAGAGTTGAGTTCCTGACATTCCCATCTCCATGTCTTCTAGATCTGAAGGCACATTCCCTCCTAAGTGTTTGAAAGCTTTTTTGCAAGCCTCTGTTTTCATACCTTTGTTTATCTCTTTCTTTTGCTGAAACCCTTCAGAAGCGCTGCAAAACCAGAAAGCACTTGAAGGCCATAACTGACTGTAAAGTCTCCTCAGCAGCGTGTGGGCTTCCTGGAAGCTGGCTGCAAAGAGGGCTTTCAGTGAATGATGTCACTGCTTTTCACTTGCTTTTGCAATACCTTTCTAACGATCAGAGTCTGAATGCTCTTTTAGTCAGATCCCAGCATTAATGCTGTCTGATACCACATGCATAAATCCTGTGGAAGGCTGTCAGTGTGCAGAAGTTTCTCACTCTGATTCCAGCTGTTGCAGACAGTCCTGTTTGTAAGCTATTTTAAACTGCAAAGATGTGAGAAGAAATGGGATGTCCCATAGACTCCCACACTAGTCTGGACTAGTGCGACTGAAATGCAGGTGCAAGCAGCTAGGAAAAGATATATATGCTTAGATTTGTCCTTTAATTCCCATTCAGCTTTGCCTAGTTACAGAGCCTGGACAGACACATATGAAATATGAAGAATGTCTTGCCACATTCTGAATAAATTACTAGTCACTCACCTGGGTGATTGAGTGAATGCACTGTTGGACCAATACCAAGAACTCGATGCCCCAAAGTATGGAAGTCCTGATTTTAGGAACACCACAAAGGACAAGTCTCTTGCCTTGTCCAACATGAATTATGACACTCTGCAATCCAGATATTTTCAAAGCCTGGATTCCCAAATAATGGCAGGGGACTACGCAAACAAAACATCCCAGAGATGTTTTTCCATAGAACAGGCAGCATATTACCAAGGTCCTGGTGTAATGTAATTGTTGAACGACAGCTCTTGTGTGCGAGGCAGTGGATGGAGAAAATTAGGAACTGCATAATGAACGACTTGAAAAAGAGTGAGGCATTTTCATTTAAATGTAATGTTGAGAAAAGGTGAAAGGTAGATGTTGGGGAGTAAACAAAATCCTTTCTGACTTGAGTAAAAAGACAGTAACTCTAGACATGATGAGACAGTGGTCAGATTTAAGCTATCCTCTCGAACCCATAGTGTCTTTCCTACTGTGTGCTCATAACCCAGTATACGGGAATTAAAAATGCTTAAACTAATCTTCATCTCTTCAGTGTATAATTTGCAGAGTTGACCGAAAAATAGGAAAGTGATGAAATATGGGAGCTATAATAGAAGAACATAAACAGGTTAAAAGGAAAGAAAATAAATAATTATTCTGAGGAGATTGCTTTTTTAAAAAGAAATTCAGATGTTTTATTTCTGTTTATTATCATTACTCTTATTTACTGTATCACAGTGGTACACATAGATGCAAACATACATCCTTAAGTGCTGCAGGGCTGAAAGCTGCACTAGATATTACTGTGTTCTCTTGCTTACAGCCAGAAAAAAAAAAAAGAGTTAACAATCTTTTCTCTATTATTTATTTAATGTTTGTTGTTAAATATTGTTAATTATTCATAGTATTGAACTATAATAATGGCAACAATAGAAATTATACTCATGAAGTTACCAAACATAAAAACGTTTTGATGGTAGGCAGATCATACTTAGTTGCTTAAAGGCTTTAGCATTTATTTAGTATTCATGAGAAATGTCTTTGTTTGGAATAAAAGCTATCACTGACGATATGATAGTAGACAAAATGCCTACGACTCAGAATGAGGGCTCCATGCAGGATGCTGATTTAAGGTTTGCCGCTGCTTGGCTTCATGCTTTAGCTTTCCTACTAAAAATGGGCCATCTGGAAGAGGATGTTTAATCTCGCTTGAGAAATTACCTCTGGGAAAGTAGAAAAGAAAAAGAATGACCTAACTGAGTCAGAACTGATAGCGAAGTGGAAGAAAATGATGGAGTGTATCTTACTGAGGGGTTTCTCATAAATGTGTATATATATGGTTTATACACATACATATACATTTGTATATATACATATATATAAGCGGGTAACGAGTGATCTGAGAGGGAGGAGGGAATGGTGTTACACTTTGCATGTGAATGCCGCTCACCTCAGGATTCATAACAACTATATCCTTGGTCGTTAACTTTTATGAAGTGCTGATTTCCCTCTTGGCTTCTGCCAGTCTATCAGCCCTGCAGCCAGGGCTGCCTTTCTGCGCACAACTGAGCCAAGTAATTGCTCCATGTGTTTCTCTCCTACAGCACTTTCTCCCAACCCACCTTTCACCATGTACCTGATGGCTTTGCAGGCAGCTCTGGCTGCCTGGCTGAAGGACTACGAGCAAACCAACTGTCCTCAAGAAGACACACGCCTCATCAGGTACATGATGCAACGCAACACCAGCGCAAAGCAGACGGTTGCAAGCCAGAGGTGATGGTGTTCTCTACAGTCATTTGGAACGGTTATTTTGTTGGATTTTAGGAGATAAAATGGTTCTGAGAAGAGTTAATTTAGACTTTACCTTGCTGGGTCTTTTCTGACTTTCCTGACTTTTTCAGGAAGAGCCCAGGTGGAGCTAAAAACTGAAATGCCATCTTTAATAATTTTATGACTTACTGTGTATACAGTTTCAATTGCAAGTCCATGCTAAGTGCTATGTAAATATATAGGAAGAGAGAAGGATATTCCAATGAATGTGCATTATATAGAGATGAAAGGAGGTTCTGCACACCTCTTTCTAAATTATTAAGGCACAGAAAATGAAATGAATTGTTGACAGTGACACAAGAACCCCATGAAAAAAAAGAAAAAAAAAAGTGGAACAGAAAATGACACTCATCTCTAGAGTCCTTTGAGGAAGCCTTTCCTGTCAGACCAGGCTTTCTTCGGTTTGTTTAGCTTAAATTAGAATTTCCAAGTGTTGGAAGGCACAAGAGCAGCACAGGGTTTAGAGAAAAGTGGCTCGAGTTCAGCCCGCCCCAGCAGAGGCTCCCAACACAGGCACCTGGCCGGTGCTTGGGCTGGTTAAGGGAAGGGAAAGGTAGATCTTGGACCGTTCATCGCAGGTCGCGACTTGGGCTGCAAAGGCAGGGGGCCTGGTCTGTCTTTGGCCTCACCAGGAGGTCAAAGTCCTCCTCAGGTGGCTGTGGGGAGAAGCAGAAGAGGAGCTGAAGGTTAAGGAAGGCTAGAGGTCCTTGGCCAGAGCGTGCAGAAGTTCAGTCTACAGCAGTTAAATGGGAAGCTTTAACAGAAGGGGTTTCTGTCAGGAAAATGGCCAATAGCTTTTCACCAAACATTGCAAGAAACATCGGATATTAAAAAAAGAAATCGAGGAAACCTGTATAGAGCTTTGAGGAAAGTTAGTTTTACTTAATAAGGATTTGCTCTAGAAGAGAAAGAGGGAAATGAGAAAAGGATGTGTTTTCATACGTAGAATTAAAATGAAACTCTTGGAAATTGGGTATTTAAACAATTTATATAAATGTCTCTCCCACAGTTTTCATTTTTGAAACATTTTAATTTAATATTGTTTCTCAGTTACTCCTAGAAAAATGAAAAAAATGCCCTTCTTAAAGACAGTGCTATTTTTGCATCTTAAATGCTAAATTTGCTTCTGTAGCCTGAATGCTAAATCTCTACACTGAAAATCAGAATTTGTTTTGGGCTTTATGAATTCGAAAAGTAAGCAGAAAAAAAATGTAGGACGGTTAAAACTGCAATGGATCAGAAATTCATCCCGCGATGTGTTGAGTAGAGCCTGCTGTAGCACTCAAGTCAATACTCAAGCACTCAAAGGCCTCAGCATCTATCTGTATGTGTGTATGTAATACAGCAATGTATGAATGACTCTAAATGAACCAGTAAGTATAAAAATGCTGTTTTTTTTTCTAAAAGGAGAGGCATTTCTCCAAATTGTGTCAGATCAATTCCTCTCAGGGGAATTGTCCCCACAAGGAAGGGATCCAATGATGCTGCAGTCCTCTGGCAGTGGGAAGAAGTTGGTATTTTAGGCAACTTTCCCTTTTGATACAAGCTTTTACCCCCTTCTGTGTTGGAGGATCGTTTACATGTGTAATAAGAATACATCCTACTTCCATATCTAAAAAAAAACTTTTTTTTTTCCTCTGTGGGCTGAGAGCTGAAAATAAACCCAGCTGGCTGCCTCTGGGGATTTATTGAACTTCAAGTGCCCGTGACTCATTCCATGATTAAAAAAGGAATACCTCAGCGTCTATCCAACTTTTGAAAGATTTGAGAAATAAGCAGCATGTGAACCTGAAATAAGGAGGTTCTCAGTGCTGCTGCCTGGCAGAAGAATGGAGGGGCTATTCCAGCACCAGTGCAAAACACATCTCTGCTCTACTTCCCACCTCTCTAGTGCTCGATGGAGTCATCACAGGATGTCTGAAAAACGGTGTCTTCTTTCAAGAGGTTACATGTAAGAATTTGGAGTTAACTGTGCAGGCACTTAGCAGTGTTGAATGCTGGTTTTGGAATATAGAAGGAAAAGCAGCACATACGATGAGACTCCTTCCCTCTGATTCTGGCAAGGAAGAAGAGAAAGGACTTCACTCCTAAATGAATGAAAATTGGGTAATGTGCAGGGAGCATTTCTAGATGAAATGATCAAGAGTGGTGCTCAGAAACCAGGAATGCTCAGAAAACCCTGCCTTACACTCTCTGAGCAGCCACCAAAGAGTTAATCCTGCTTCTCCACTCCCAAGGAAATCAGGATAAAATATAGCAGCTGGAGGAGACCCTGTTTGCCAGGAGAGGTGCTCCTATATAGTGTGAGAGTGTGCCCTACCTTAGCTGTGAGGCTTTTTCTTTGCAAAGGTATCTGTCTCACTTGCTGTGCTCAGCAGAGCCTGAATCTCCTCTTCTGCCAGGCAGCTCGCGGTGCTGGTGGTATGCAGGTGCGTGAAGCTGCTAATGAAACCTGTAAGCATTTGAAAATTGTTTGAAGCTTTACAAGTAGCTGAAGGTGTCAAAGCAATCAGACTAGACTGAGGAGATTAGAAAGGTAGAGAGAACTTGAAGAGAGAGCAGTAAAGGGTTTTGCAGTTTGATACAAGAGCAGCAAGGGAGCGAAAGGATTGTGCTTTAAGGAAGGGTAGCCCACAGCTTCATGGGTGAAGATGTCTGATAAGCAAGGGCTAGTTCTTCCCTGGCAAACCTGTCCACAGGTGCTTAGTTTTACATGTGGGACAGACTCAATGCGAGTTTCTTGTGAGCAGTCAGCTAGGTCTAAAAAGCAATGTAAGAAGGCTGGTGCCTACCTGCCGTTCTTGTTCAACTGCTTTTTGTTTATTTGGGGCAGCAGAGGCACCTTGTTGAGAACCCCTAGGAAAGAAAATGCGAAGAGTGGGTTTTTTTTGTTTGTTTTTTTTTTAGAGAAATAATATCTTGCATTTTATGAAGTCTTGAGGGTACCAGAAGAATGTTATGTTGATTACTCACAAAATAATTCATAGAGGAATTTATGAATAAAGGAACATGTGGAGTGGGAATAGATGATAGTAGGAATAATCTGAGGTGGGCGTTTTGGGGTTTGGTTTTGGTTTTGGACAGTGTTCTTGATCTGTAAACTCCTGAGCTTGATGCAGTAATTAGGAGGGAGGGAAGGGTTGGCTAGGGAGCCAGATCCTGTGTCTGGTAAGGGTGATAATATCCATGATTGTAAGTACCATCTATAAAAGTTTTGATCCCAGAAAATTGAGAAGGACTGGAAGAAAAAACTAAGAGAGGCTGAACTGAGGTCTTTTCTCTCCCATTCCTGTCCAGTTATTCAGTTAACTGAAAATGTGACTTAACTCCTCTCCTGTCTTTTGACTTTGAAAAAATCACTTCTGAAAGACAATCATGGGTCTCTAACAGACAATATGATTCTCTGTTTTTAACAGCTCATATAATGGAGTCGTCTTGATAACAAGAGCCATTAAGCCACGAAATCAGCTCTCCCCTACCTGCCCTTCTGCTCTGAGTCCAGTGTCTTTGAAAAAAAGCATGTTCTACCCATCTGGCATTCATCCAAAGACATCAGATGTTCACTAATTCTGTGAGTAGTTTCTTCTGACTTTTATAGCACACATCTATAGAATCTACTAGAAGAGATATTATGCATCTAATTGTAAAAGAAATCATATAATACCTATAGAATGCAGAAATAAAATATGAAGTCATCAGGATAATTAAATGAAATTAAAATTCGGGTCTAGCTTGTTCCACCCTTATTTCAAAGTCTGTTGTCATAGCTACTACCGTATAAGCTTGCTCAGTTTGTTCCCCTTGTCTTTAAAGATATACTCACTCTTTTCAGAAAAATGAAGGAACAGGTAACTGGGGCTGGAGGGAGAGGAAGGAATTGTCATTTGTGCATCTGCATTTCAGTTGTGAGCTATTACTTACACGAGTGGTACTCCACTGTTAGCAGATAAGATCTATTTAGTCCTCAAGAACAGAAAGATAGAAAATAGGTACATATTGTTGTGCATGTTAAATGCAAAACAGTTGCAAACTTCAAAAGGCTCAAAATTCAGCATGACTAATCTTTAGTTGTTGATAAGAACTATCTAAACACATGGCGGTTTCAAACTTCTGGCTCCTGGGAGCAACTTGGCACTTAAGTTTCTAGGCTTAGCAGGGCCTCAGAAGTTTAGACATCTCTGAAGATACAAGTCTTTTAAAATAGGTTTAAACTTTTGACAATTATCTGGGGTTGCTTCGATCTTTGTTTGTACTGCTTATCCTATTATCTGATTTTTAATTTATCTTTTCCCTTCTGAACTATCTCCAGAGTTAATTCTTGTATCACATTATTGGCATTCCTTGAAAAGTTGATCTGCATAAAACATATTTTGCTTTGGTAAAAGAACTTTTTCTCAGGTCAGATGCAAGATGGAAGTTAATGATTACTTTGTTGCAAGCCAAGCATAATTCATCTCTGTCATGTCTGTCTAAATCAATGGGCATGTTTGGCCTGGAAGTTCTCTCTTCTACCATATTGCTCCACTTGTCACTGTCCTCTGCCGGGCTAGGGTTTCCTTGAGGGAGTTCCTTAGGAGCTTGTGTTATGGATGCTGCCTCTTAGCTGTGCTGTGTCCTGTCTCTCTAAGTTTGGGGAATTCCCTCCACTCAAAAATCAGTTTCCCAACAATATGGGGAATAGTAGGTCCTGGCAAGTATTTTCTCTATAATTGCTCCAGTGATGTGACAGATGGCTGCCTCAGTATCAAGAAGATACCAGAGAAGGAATGTCTTGCTGTGCAAATTTGATGTACCGTGATCATCATTTTAGCTTAGAAATACCTCTAAAACCCATGAGTAATCCATGTGGGGATGGCATACGCTGCTTATGGTTTGTCCATGCCAAGCACTTTGAATCACAGTTTTGTTAGACTTCAACTGTTCCTGAAAAAAACATAATTTTATATGTATTATATTCAACATTTTGCAGTTGTAATAGCTGTTTGTATCATCTGTAGGGGAACCAGTTCCTATAAAACTAACCTTGAGAAATGAAGAGGAACAAAACGAGAGGTTAAATGGTTTCAAGGCGGTTTTCTATAACTTCCTAGTAGGCAATTTCCTGATAGGAGACAAAATGGCGATTGGGCAAAATACTTGCAGGCAGATAGTCCTGAGCATATGAAAACTCACATGTTGAAGCCAAAACCCATGCTGGATTGTAGTTCATACCTGCTCAAAAGAGGTATTTTAAATGTTTTGAAGTCCATAGGCTCGCTCACTGGCTTAGAGATGTATATGTGTACCTCTCTGGCACTGGACCTAATGAAGCAAATTCAATCTTTTTTTTTTTTTTTTTTTATTGCTCTTGCCTTTTCTGGCTGATACTGCCATAGTAATTTGTGTAGACTCCATCTCCTCAACCCTCACTCATTTCTAAAAAATGAGATAATTAACTCTGCTTTGCAGTATACTCATTCGGTGTGGTTCTTCGCATGTTGTACAAAGACATGGAGAGACATTAAATTAAGCTTTAATGCAGCATTTTACATACAGCAATAATTACATGTGGCATTTCACTGTATGAACTAACAGTCTAAGAGTAAAATTTCTGTAAATTTCACAGTTGCAATGTTCTCAATTCACTTGGCCTTCCTTTATCACAATACAACGAATATGCTGAGTTGGCTGGCAGCCAAGGAATCTTTCTCTCTCTCTCTCTCTCTTTTTTTTTTTTTTTTTTTTTGGTCCAATGACAGTATAGTCTGTCTTTTAAAAGGCTAACTATGCCTTATTGTCCAGTACTATAAGTAAAAGTAAGGAAAGATCAGATCTATGAAAACAGAAATAAGCATGTTCTTTTGGGGGGTTTTGATGTGTGTGGGGTGTTGCTGAAATGCTGTCTTAATGAACAAGCTTTAAAGGAAGAATCATGTGCTATAATGGGACAGGAAACATTATCCTACCAATGCATGTACTGACTTCTTGAGCAGAAATGAATATTTGTTGATGTTAAATGAAATTTAATTGGAAAATTGAATTGTTCTAGCAAAATCAGGGTGTTGTGGGTTTTTTTTTTTTTTTTTGATGATGATGATGGTGGTATCAGCTTTTGGAGGACACAGATCGTGGGCCCTATTTTGATTTCAGTGTTGTTAAAAGCAATGAAACTGTTTTGTTTCCATCTGCACTTTCCTTCCCTCGGACCTCTCTGCGCGCAGCGCAGCACAGACGAGGTGGTTTCACAAACATCTGCTGCCTGAGCTCTAGGCAGGAAGAAGGGTTTAGCAGCCCAGGTCGCCCTTCCCGCTCCGCCTCCCTGTTGAGGCCGCGTCTCTCCAGCCTTTGGAGCGCCCGCTCGCGAGGCCTTCGCGGCGCGTTAACGCGGCTGAGAGGCCGCTGCGCTCTCAGGAGGACGGAGCTAATGGAAACCCAGCCAACCCCGAGAGCAGCTTGATGCAAAACACTTGTACCACACAAAACGGTTTTGCATCACCTGCGAAGAGGGCTGGAGGAGCGTATGCTTGGCTGGTACCAAATGACGCTGGGAACTAGACAACTGTGCAGGGAGGGCCCTCGAGGCCCAGCGCCGCCAGGCTCTTCTCTCTGCAAGCCAGCAGGCCCTGGCTGCCACCAGCAGTGCTGGTGCCTTATAAAGAAGCGTCTTTAATTTAGCACTATACACTAATGCATACTGTGCCAAAGCTGCAGTTTCACGGGAAAAGCTTTAGAGACAGCTCTTGACGAGGGATTTTCCTTGCCAGCTGTCTTGATGTTCTGAAAGAAATACTGTCCCACCAAAAAATCCTTGAAGGAAAGCAGCTTACACTTGGAGGTGCAGGCTTTGGATCAGTGTCCCTCCAGCTTTTCCAAAGGGAAAGCTCAGCCCCGTTGCCTCTCTGATACGGCTCCCAGGCACATCTGTGTTAGCCACCTCCCAGCACTCGTGAATGTTGGTTGATATGTGAGATGAAGAAATCCCTCTTGGGAGGGAATATTTTAATAGGGATAGTGGAGGAGAAATGTTTTAATTTCTCATTCTCCTAAAAAAATGAAATGGACAGACAAACTTTTGACTGTATCATTTTGGCCAGTATTTTGCTCAAAATCTGTCCTTCAAGCAAATTATAATTGCTGTAATAAATCCTGTGTTCTGCCTGATTTAGCAGCATTCAGTCTCCTTGGCCTTACGAGGATAGACCGGTAATCCGTAGTGAGTCTTTCCTGTAACATTCAGCGTAGTTCAGGGGTGGTGCTTTCTCATCTGATGCTTGTTTTTTAGCTCATTGCTTTTCTGAACTTTTGTATTACTCTCTGAAATTCTTTGATTCTCTCCTACCTTTTCTTGATTTTTCTTTCATCTTCTGATCACATTCTGAAATAATGTGCTGCAAAGGGGAAGGTGGCCTCCCCATCGTATGGATATGGGATGGCATTGCTGCATTGAAAAATGGGATAGCTGGGGCAAAGGGAAATCAATTCTGTTGCTTGAATCTGTGGAGAAGCTTCCATGAGTTGTCAGCATATGTTTGATCTTTTTCTTGCTTTAAAAACAGTCTTTTCATGAACATGATTTGTGGTTTGTCAGCAAGCAGCAAACCAGCTCCTTTCCCTCCCGCTTTGAGAGCTTGTTCATGGCATACTGTTCATGAGGGAAAATCCTCATATAGTTGACCCAGGTAGGGAATTTTTTTTTTTAAGGAATCTAAATATCAGGAATAAAGAAATATGAGAACCAAAGGCCAGCTGTCTAGAAAATGATACCGACCATACTTTTGGTTGAGGAATATAATGGATTCTTCCCTTTTTCATGCATTGCTTCTAATTTAGTTACTTATAATGTCTTTTATCGTGCTTTTTTTTTCTTGTGTTTTTTATTACTTTTTTTTTTTTTCCTTTTTCTGTTTGATTTTCTCTCCTGGATGTATAATCCAGTATTTTCTCTTTTGGTTTGTTTGTTTGTTCTCTGTTTGGTTGTTGGGTTTTTGTTTGTTTTATTATAATAAGATAAAATATCTTCTTGTGATTGGCTATATCTTTACTTTTACAGAAGGAAGTGCTTTTTTGGAAAAAAAATAATTGGAAAATTATAAGTTTGTTAAATGTGTCAGTGATGAAGCCATTGATGATGGAAAGAAGGATGTTTAAAGGGTATAAAACAAATGCTCTCTGGTTAGTCTGTAGAAGCTTTTTTTTTTTCTCCTATCTGAGGTGTTTTGGAACTGTCCCACTAGCACAGGGAGCCTAGATTGGTAGTTTAAGTACATAAGATAACCAACAAGAACTTGGCAAGTGCTTCTAGATATTTTCAGTAAAAAGAATAGCTTTGAAAGGATGCTTTTGTGGGATATTGTTGTGTGTGTTTGTTTTTTCTATAGAGTGATTTTATTATGTCATAGTAAGGGCCCTCCTCAGTTTGAAGAGCTACTGTTCAGTTCATTATTATTATTTTGCATGGTTGTTTACCATAAATTTAAGTTCTCTTTCTAAATGGCATGTCCCGACCTTTCCTTTTCAAATCCTGTAGTATTTTATCAGAGAGTTATGTTCTTTGAGCTTGCACATCCACTAAATACTAAGTGTGATTGGTATACACAGGAGTACTCACCTCCTGTGATCCCTACACAAGTATAAAACAGTAGTTGTTCTGTGCCAGCAAGAGAATCAGTGTTCATGTCTCATTTTCATGTGCAAGTATTAGTGCACTTTCCATTTTTTATCTCTCTAATACAACAGAAGTGCCTGTTATTCCTTTGGGGAGCACAGAAGTCTTCTCTCTCCATGCCCGTGCTTGCTTCTGCTCAGAAGTTTGCATTAGTAGGTGCCTAAAGGTAGTGGCTGCAGACAGTCTAATAAACTTACCTGCTAACCTAGAGACAGTAGCCCATTGCAGAGGCACCTGTTTGTCTCTGTGCAGGTTCATTGCCCCTTTGAGGGAGGTGAAGGTGGTCTTGCTATGGGCAAGCTGCACAGGGGAGAGGTGGGAGCGTTTAGCAAGGCTGCACTGAAACTTGTTCAGATCACTCTGTCTTCTCATACTCTCCCTTGCTGGTGCTTGTCTCAATCACAGTAGCGTGTGGCATGAGAAGGAAAAATGAGCCAACGATGTCATTCGTGCAGGGACAACAAAGTGCAGCCTGTGCATTTCTTTTAACCAAAAGCGTCACAAAGAACTGATGCCTTCAGAAGGGCACTAGCTGATCCGATCCTGAAGCAAGTGGGTGGGCAGTTTCTCAAGGAAATCTGCTTAGTTTTGGAGACTTACTGGAAGGAAAAGCAGGGATAGATACAGAATATGAGTGCCTTGTGAACAGACAGGAGGAATCCCGATAGACTGTTTGATTACTTGAGCTTACTCTTTTCAGAAGAGTAACAGCTTTACAAAGTAAAATCTGAGGGAGGAATTGGCACCTGAGGTAACCAATAAATGTGTAAGTATGAAAAATTACTCTCTTGCTGGTAGGTATGATCCTTTGAAGAGCAGGATCTTAATGGGGAGTTTAATACTAGAGGAAGCTATCTGGATAACTGAAGGATATGACAAAACCAGAAGAGATATAAAGAAATTCTCATTAGCGCTGTTTCTAATGTATATCTGGTGCAGTCATTAGACTGGCTCTGGACTAACTCAAGTTAGGTTAAGAACAACAACTATCATTCTTTATGACCTTTGAAAATCTGATCAAGAACATTGATAAACTGTCGATATTCTAGATAAGTAGAGATCACAGCACTTCTGTAACGAACTGGGGAGAAGGGGTTGTGTTTGGCATCTTGAAGGAGTAGAGATAAAACAAGGTTAGATAACAAAATGCTAAAAAATGTCTCAGGAGTGACTGCTGGAGAAGTGTTCTTGCAGGAAGGCTCTTTGGTGGCATTTGGCTCTAGAGTGCTGGTGTCAGCTCCACTATCCTTAGGTGTTGTTGCTCAATGTCAGAAATGTGTCTGTGTGCGGGAGGGGATGTGTTGTGTGGCCACAGTTAAAATATCACAGAACTTGCGAAAATACTCTCAACAAACAACCACCTTTTACATCATTGAGATTTCTGTGTTTGATCTAAGTGCCATGAAGCTGAGGCTTAAGGTGTAATATTGTCTTGAAGAGAATTTGCAGCAGCAGAGCAACTTTTGCTGAGGTTTCAGAGGCTGAAATAAAACAAACAGAACAAGAGGTAACCTGGAAGACTCAGAGGAACAGGTGAACAAGATATGACAGTAACTGTTTTGTATAAAGATGTTACCAGAAATAGCAAAAGAAATGGGGTAATTACCTATATAATTACTGCAAAAGCAGTGATGCAGTCAAGGTTACCTATAATGAGCTCAGATCAAAGTGATACTCACCAGGTGCGTGTTCATTATGGCTAGTGGATCTGAACATGCCCCTGAAAAATTTCATAGGTTTTTCAAAGGTTTGCTGCTTATCCTCCCATGGGCTAGCAGAAAAATCATCACACAACCCTCAAAGCTGATTCTCAATGAGGGTAAAGGAGGTGTTCAAAACCTCTTGGTTTTCCAAAGCACCTGGACCTCCCCTGGGGCAGATTTTCTCCCCCAGGGACATGGTAACCACGGTGCTGAGCTTTGGAGCACAAGGCCCTGCTCCTGCACGGGGCCTGGCGAGGCCCGGCCCAGAGCACGGAAGCGCCGTGGTGCTTCCACGGGAGATTGATACGCAGCTGCATTAGAAACAGCATCTCCTGCCTGCCGGGGTGCTGAGAGCGGATGTGCTGCACTTATGCCCACTGTGATAACTCAGGATTAACGTAATCGGGTCTGCAGTTTTCTGTCTGAGCCTTAGATCAGCCCTGTTTTGCTTGGTAGCCTGGTGTCAGCTTGCTTGCCATGCCTGGGCCTCCCAGGCTCCCGGGGCTCAGGCTTCCTCTTCCTGCAAGGGGGAGGATTTGCGGCCCATTTGGTAAAATAGAAAATAAATAAAAACAATAATAATAAAAAGACTATGGCGTCCCTAACAGTAAAGATTCTGCTATCAGGAAGAGCAATATATGTATATGTTTTAACTGAAAAATATAAAATATTGTTAAAAAGGGGCTGGGTATATCAAGGCTTGTGGGGAATTTACATGGTGATGTCTAGGAAAGCAAGTACCTTCATTAAGGATAGTTTTAAGAGGTAGGGGGTGAAGAGTAGACAAGAATCTTGAGTTATGAAAATTCAGATATTTCTAAGCTCTTAGGGCTTCAGTTAATAGGCTTATGAATATTTATTGATAGTCTGATAGATAAAAATGAAAATGTAGTTGCCTCACCATGGCTGAGTTTAATTTGAAAGATCTACCTCTCCTTCTGTTCTTCCTATAGACTTTCATTTACACATATGGAAATCAGCCCAAGCATAAATGAATATGTGAGTGGAAGGGCTTTCTACATAACCCATGTGCCAGAAGCTGCTGTATCTGATAGGAGCGGAGGGACCTTTTGGAAGTTACCTTGTTACCCGAGGTTGGTTGCAGGGAGGGAGACACTTCTGAGCACTCCCTTGGCCGGCTAGTGCTGGGAAGCTCAAAAATTAGGCTTAAAGGAGAAAGGAACCATTGGGAATACAGTGGAAGAGCACGTTATGGTTAGTGACAGGCTGCTCTGCAAATGCTGTAGTCAGACGGGAAGCGGCGCTGAGAGGTGACCTGGACCAGTGAAGACACCTTTGTGCCCTTTCTTTTAAGCTCTGGTACTGCCTCTCACAAGTGGGCATAAAACTAGTGGCACAACCCCAAGGTAATGCCCATAGTTCCAAATATCAATAACCGCTCTATTAAGAGCAGTTACCAGTTGTGTCCAATCACACACACTCTGATCTGTGCAATCTGGGGACCCTTTAGGCTTCTTTCACCAGCCAGCAGCAGTGTTACTGTCAGGAGATGATTCTGTTGGTTGAATTTGTCATCCCTTGGCTTGATTTTTTTTTTTTAATTTTTATTTTACATTATTTTTTCTCTGTCTTGGGCTTTCTCTGATTTTCAGCTCATCTGTATGTGTCTAAGAAGGAAACGTCTTAGACTTTTGTTCTAGATGTTTGTAGGGTAGCCACAGGGTAGGACTGCAGAACTCACAGATGAGATATCACTAGTCCTTTCAACTGTTTTCCAGTCTTTTTGCCCATAGCATCCTTTTCATCAAGTCTCTTGGCTCATGGCGTTGTCCACAGCGCAGGCTATTCCCGTTTCTGTGGATCCTGATGTTCGGCTCTGTGAGTGACTCCTGCCCAAAGACCAGCCTCTTCGTAAAGACTTGGTTCAGAGCCCTGCGTTCATGGCTCCGAATGCTCCATCTCCAAAGCTCAGGCAACTTTCTTGTCAGGGAATTATGTGTGCTTCCAAATCCTTGGAAGACAAGTTCCTGATCTTTAAAATTCCTTCCATTTTTTTTCACCCTTACTACTTTTACTCTTCAACACACAAAGAAGTACATATGTTGTTTCCACACAGCATTAGTCCCCTGCATGGTGGTGTGATAGCACAGTAGTACAGTCTTACGTTAGCCTCCTGAAAGGTATGAAAGTGTTAAGTCCTTAAGGAAGGTGGCTTCAAGCCATGAAGACTGCTCTGCAGGCCTGCAGAGATGTTCAACCCTCTCTACTTCTCTAGTGTTACTGTTTTCATTGCCAGAGGTATGGGGGTGTGTGTGTGTGTGTTTTGTTTTGTTTTTCTCCCTCCTCCCAGCTTTGGCAGAGCTTTTAGTTGTTCTGGGTATTTCTGTTTGTTTGTTTCCATTTGGAGTGTTTTCCTCTGTTTTACTCCCAATAATAGAGCCAAAGTGCCTAACAGAGGTCGTCCTCATTCAGTGGCTGATCAGCAATGCATAACATGAAGCTTTCTTTCCAAAAGCCTTTTGCCAGGGTCATTTAAAGCTGTAATTCTCTACAGCTGGCATGGTGACTTTGGTAAAGAGAAAGCCAAAACCGTGAGGGAATTACAGAGCCTGGAAGCCTTCACAGAGGCAAATAGTGGTTCTGCTTGAGACTAAAAAGCTAATAGACTTCATGGAAAGCTTATAGGCCTTCCAGCAGAGTGTGACCTTGAAGATCTGTCACTTTATAGGTTACCAAAGTCATTTATCAACTTGGCATTTCTTTGCATAGTGTTTCTTTGCAGCATCTTTACACTGGCACCGATTTAGCTGAGTAGTAAATAATGGTCTGGTATCCCCCTCGCAAATACCACCTTCATCTTTGCAGTTTCCTAGGCTGCCTTTAACAACAACAAAAAAAAAAA
>NW_010584009.1:163601-202064 GCF_000705375.1 Tinamus guttatus | reverse complement strand
GGAGTATCTGATAGATACCCAAGAATTGCCTTGATACTGGTGGGGAGGAAAGGAATTCAACTGTTCCCAGATGTGCTCGTGGCTTCTGTCTACTTCAGAGCTTTGAGCAAACATGATCAGTGGGTTTCTGCCTGCCCAGGATAAAATGGGATACCAAGGACCCCTGCCACTGGTCAAGCTTCAGCTCTCCTAGTCTGCCATGGACAGTCTTTCTAATAGACTTGCTGTCCTAGTACATGGCAGGATTTAGGGTTTGGTGTGGATGTGAAACAAGCTTGTTTACTGCTTAGCTGGCATGCTATAGCAGGCCTGGAAAACAAAGCCCCAGCAGTGGGTAGCTCTGAACGGTGTCTAATACCAGCTTACTGGTTAGCTTGTAGGCTGAGCCTGCAGCACAGAAGATAAGGGTCAGCTCCCTCCTCATCATGAAGAAGATACTTGCTGCATGGCTTGAAACTTTTCAGGGTCTTGAGCTCTGCTCTTCAGTAGAAAATTGACAGGCACTGCACTCGGGTGGCTAAGGGTGTCTTTGGCCCTTTCCCTAAACAAGGAAGAGCTGCTGCTCTGCAGCATTGCAGCTCATATTCTCTTTCAGGAAGTAGAGGACTTTTTTGAGCAAGAGAAGACTTTTCTTGTAAACTACTACAACAGAATCAAGGATGCATGTGCAAAAGCAGATAAGATGACAAGATCTCATAAAAGTGAATGTTTTCAAAGGCTTTTCTAAAGACCTACAGTCTTGCTGACTTTGGTGTTTTCTATAGCCTGAAAATTTTGTCTTGTTCTTGCAGATGTTGCAGATGACTATATTTATACTTCAGCTTGTTTGAACAGTCTGGCATTAGAAGAGCCTACAGTTATCAAAAGGTAAGCAGTTCTACTTACTGTTCATGCCATACACAGACTTAGGATATGCTTCAGTTCTTTCTATAAACTTCAGGGAATTGAGTTGGAGCTGGTTTGAATTTCCTTAATTGGAGGCAAGTGGTATTGAAATGTCTTCCTCTGATGCTGCTGGTGTGGCAGGCCTAATAATACCCAGAAATAGTTCAAACTAATTGATCTCTTGCCAGTTGTGCCCTAGAACTCCTGAGCTGCCCTAAATTGCTTATCAAAGTTCCTTCTAAATGGAACTCTATCCCTCCCCAAACTTCATTCAAGTCAAATTCTTGGTGAATATCAGAGAAAGGGGTTAACCATTTGTTCTAATGTGCTGCTAAATAAGTCTGTGCAGCTTACTTGAGTTTGGGCCTCTAGACTAGTGTGGCTTTTATTTTTAACCTATGGAAATGTATTCACCTGTTCAGAGGTGAGTTCTTCTGCCTCTAAATCTTGCTGCCAAGTTGGTGAGGCCCTGTGTAGACAAGGCTTACAGTCAAATTAATGGTCTCCTGTTCTTGGAGGGGAGTAGTCATGGGAGAGTTGTTGCAAGAACATCGTGTTCTAGAGACTGGAAGACTTGACTTTAAATGATGTCTAGCTGCTCAACAGGGCTAGTCTGTTGGCCTGGAATCCAGCAACTCTTGTACTAGATCTCTGCCTAGACCCAAGTTTTTTTGGAAGTCCTTGTCTGGATCATATGCAGGAACTAATTCCAGCCCTCAGGTTTTTGGCTTCCTGATAGCTGAACTTGGGGTTCATTACACTGGGGAGATACCTAAAATCTGTGTGCTTTTTCTAGGTACTTGTTGAAAGTTGCTGAGCTCTTTGAGAAACTCAGGGTAAGGATAAAATTAACCCCCTTGCCATTAACCCCCCTCCCCAAAATCTGGATCTCACTGTCTCCTCTATATATTATCTACTATCTAATCTCTCCTGCAGAAAGTAGAGAGTAGAGTTTCTTCTGATGAAGACTTGAAGCTTTCTGAACTGTTGAGATACTACATGCTCAATATAGAAGCAGCTAAGGTGAGAATTGTCTTCCTTTTTGTTGTTTTATTGTGGGCATCATGGCTTGCTACAGCAGCCTTTTATGTGCCTTAAGATAAGGGGAGCCCTTTCAAAAAAAAAAATAGTGCTTATGAATATTCTGTTTCATGGTAGAATATGGAAAAGTACATATTGGCTAGCTGCAATTCAGTTCCCATAGCTTTTTTTTAAAAAAGCTATTTTCTTCCTGTGCAGTTGATATCTGGCACATGGAGGGCAGGGGAAGTGTTATTAAATTGTTTGAAGTAAGTTAACAGCCACCTGAGTTTGAGGCTTCCAGTGGTCCTATCCCTTACCTGCCTGAGTACTCATGGTTCCTAGTAAAGCTACTGGTGACTAACTGAAAACCTGAAGGAAACCCAAGCTGTTATGTCCTTTACTTAGAAAGGTGGTTATTTCCCGCAAGGACTTGATACTTAATGTGACTACAAAAAACTTCCTGGCAGCTTTCTTCCTCTGAGCAACACCTGACTTGGCAGAGGGGTGGCCGAGAAATGCTCAGTATAATCTGATAGTCTTTTTATCCAGAGTAGTCCTCAGATCATGGTCTGGGGTATGCAACATCAGAGGCAGTTTGTTGTATTGCCACTTAGTTACCGAGGCCAGGCCACCTCCAGGTTGGAGAGGCATCAGCGCTGAGCTCTGAACTGCTTCTCATGTCAATGTTAGCGCAATGTTTCAGTCCAACTGCCAGATCTTCAAGGTGTAGCAATGGCCCCCTTGCTCAAAGCAGACTCGGGGAATTCAGAAAACTCTGTTTTCCCTTAGTGGAGAGATTCTCCTTATAGAAGAAGAATGTTTAATGGGGAAGAAGTGATGCCCACAATAGACTGTGTATTTTCTTAACTGAAGTATAAACAACCACCATATCACACTTCATACTGCACTGGCAAAGGCTGCTGTTGACACACTAGTAGTGTGACAAGTTACAGTTTGTTGGAAGAAGTGCCATCTGGTGCTGCAAAAAGCAACACTGACTCTGACTAGGGGAGATGAAACCTCAGTTTGGAAGCTGTCTTCCTACAGGCTGTGTAATGCTTTATTCCTGTCTGCTTTCAGGATCTTTTGTACAGGCGTACGAGGGCTCTTGTTGATTATGAGAACTCGAACAAAGCTCTAGACAAAGCTAGACTAAAGAGCAAGGATGTCAGGCTCGCTGAGGTACATCAACAGGATTGTTGCCAGAAGTTTGAAAAGATTTCAGAATCTGCAAAACAAGGTAAAGCAAACTTAGGCAGATCTTGATCTTGCCATGTGCTATGTCCACTTTCTGACTGGAAACAGTAAGACCAGCTCCTGAACCTCTTTGGTCAAATGCTGTAACTACAGAACTGCACAAGAAAACTCGTGAAATGCAAGGGCAGAGCCAAAGCTTCAATCACTACCTTGTATATCTGTCTTGTCTTAGCTTGTTCTTTCTTCCCTCCAGAGCTGATGAGCTTCAAACAGAAGAGAATAGCAGCTTTCCGCAAAAACCTAATTGAAATGGCAGAACTGGAAATAAAACATGCAAAGGTGAGCACGTTTTAGTCATGCATAGCATGACTTGGAGCGGGGGGACGGGAATGAGTAATATGTAACTTAAGACTTGGGTTTTCCCTTCATTTCCTAGCTGTGAAATAGAGCAGCCAGGCTTGCTAGCTGAGACAAAAAGGTGAAGGAAAAAGTGAAAAGCTGTAGATGCAGCATGCACAAAAAAGTGCTGACAGTCTCACCTCTCTTGTACAGAAAGTTGTCTTCAACCTGTCATTTTTAGGACACCAGGCTATTGCCCACAAATTCCTTGATTGGTCTCCTCTTTTTATATCTCATTTGGTTTCCTGTTGTGCAACCCCAATTGTGGCACATGACTTCTGAGTGGAGGAACTACTGCCTCAAGCATTCCCCAGAATGCTGCTCCCTTGCAGCTTTAGCCATCCACTTTTCTTGCCTGGTTTATCAGTGTGTGGTGTCCTTGAGCAGCTGGAGGAGAAGCCTCATGACAGGCCTCCCGATTGCTTCCAAATGGACCAGGCTGGGAAACAGGAGCTCACACTTGTGCTACTTGCATTAGATGCAGTCAGCTGTAATGCAGGGACTGGCAGCTCGCAGGTGCGTGTTGGAGATTCGTGTTGTGCTGCCTCCTTGCAGAAGGAAAGACTAGTTTTCCCTGCTAGGAGCTATGGTCTCCCAGGACTTTATAATTATAGGTAGCTACTTCAGTCCTAGGCTTGAATGTGGCATACAAATGACTTGGCAATGCTACTTGGTTTATGGCTCATGTAAAAATAAATAATACTCTTCCTTTCCACAGTTGCAGTTAGGCTGCAAAATCCTGGGATAGGCCAACTGCTTTGATATCTTGTTCCTTTTATGGAAGGCAGTGTTTAGATCATCAGTCATACTCGTCTGAAACTAATTCTCTTCCTTTCCAGAACAATGTTTCTCTCCTGCAAAGCTGCATTGACTTGTTCAAGAACTAAGGCACCTTATTCTGAGAATGTGAAGAAAAAAAAAAAGCATCAGTTGCACTCAATGGCCAGGGGAAACTTATTGGCTTGACTTCATTAGCTTAAAAATAAATATTGTCACTGAGATTGTTTGACTAATCCTTAACCACACTGATAGTGATATTTTGACTTGGTGTAAATGAGCTGAATTGCATATGAATTGTCTGGATGTAGCTAACATCCTGTTTGGCTGATAACTCAAACTGAGTCCAATGTAAGAAATCACTTTGCTGTTGACTGACCCTTCATCTAGTAGAAGGTTTCTCTGAGAACTCCCCTTTTGAAGGGTCACAGAGCAATCTGTCTCTTCACAGCCCTGATCAAGTTGAAACTTGCAAGTGGGAATGGCTTGTATAAATCTAGTAATTTTATAAAGTAAAATACCTTAACATTCCACTTCAGACAGATTTCTACTACCATATATTTTCAATTTCTATAAGTACATTTGCTATTTGTACACTTGGGCAATACGGTAAATAAAGATGTCTGATACTACATGCTCTGGCTCTATCACAAGACTTTGTGTGGGATGTAAGGTAACGAACTGAGGTTTCAGACACAGGATTAGTATCACAAATTACTCATCACCTGGGGCTCTTCACTGTGAGCATGAAGTATGTCTTACTCAATAGGCTGCTCTTTGAATGGGGGTTAATACGAGCATGTGTTTTCCCCATATTTAATGCTGCTGTTCCTGAGCAACTGTTATAAGCTGCTATTATAGCACAGTTCTCACCAGCCAAACCAAAGTTTTCTGAAACGTTAAATTGAGATGGCTGAAGGGGTTAGGTTCTTCAGTCTTTCAGACTGGTTTATGATGCTTCATTTCTGTCAATTTTGACACCTCCTGCTAGCAACCTGTGACTGTCTGAACTTGAAGTTTAAAGCACAGCGCTTGCCTGTCTGCCATTTAAGATGAACTTTAAAGGTAGTGAGGCCAGGTACTGTGGTTCAGGCAACTGCTTCAACTCCACTATCATCTGCACATTCTGGGTCGTTTCTGGCATCAGATGTCTCAGCAGCAGCCTTAGTTTCAGAACAAGGCTGTGTAGCAACATGAGAAGTAGCATTTTGAATCTTAACAAGCACTCTAGGCTGTTTGTGGCTTCCTGGGCTATGGTACCTACATGGTTGAAGCAAGAAACCTCTCTATTTTCTTGGAACTCTAGAGTGGTTTGCACTCTAAATTGTTGATATAGGCTGGCTTGGACTAAAACGTGAATTTGCTCAGAGTCCAAGTGTCCTCTGCGTACTTTCACTGGTTGTAACTACAGTTTTACCTTGATGTTGTAAAACTAGCTCAAAGTGACTGTGAACTTGTGCTATAAAGCAGTCCTTGCCTATAACTATTGCTTTGAGGGGAGGTGCTCTGTGTCCGCTCTGCCTGCAGAGTGCACTGTGGTCACCTTCACTAACCAACATGAGTTAGTTTGGCAAAAATGCCCATAGTGGAGCAGGACTTGTACGCAGAGACCAGTGGGTGGCAGTGTCGGAGAGCTGTTCACAGCAGAGCTGCCCTCACACTGACTTGTAATGAAATGCTGGAAAGCTGCTTCCTACACCCCTGTCTTACTTGACAGCTGAGTGTATGCTGATCTATAGGAGAAGTCTGCATAGGAGGTGTCTGCTCCCAGGGAAGGACAAATACATCCTTTTCTACCTATTGTAGTGTGACTTGGCTTCCCTTACAGATGGGTTTGGAAATAACACCTTAGCAGAGCAAAGATTAGTGATTGTTATAGAAAGTGAGGGTTTGTTTATTAATATTGCAGAGACTTGTCTTTAAAGGACTAGATGGGATGAGGGCACTTCCTTGAATGCCTCAAACAAAAATTGATTCTTCAGTCTGCAAATACTAATCAATCCCTCCCAAAAGTGGTTGGTTTTTGCAACCATGTTGCCCTGACTTACAAGCTGCAAAAAGGCTTTGGAGAACAGCCATGAGCTTCACCGTTTTGATGGTGGTGGTTGTGTGTGGCTTTCCACATCAGGTCCCCTGCTCATCATCTCTCTTCTGTCCAGCTGAATAAGGTCAGAGAAAACTAACATTTGGGCAAGTTTACACAGGCTTATTAGCTCTGCAGCTCTAGTACTGTTGACAGAGGCACTTGCTGCTGCTGCCTGGAGAGTGCAGGAGGGCTTCTTGTCCACAGACAGCACTAGCTCAGCTCTTTTTGCAGAGGAGTGAAGATGACTCTTGCAGTGTATTTGTTCTGTTGGGCCACATCTGGGCCCTTGGGTGCTGCAGGTGTGTGGTGAAGTCGAGGTGGACATCAAGACAAGAGCAGAACGGTGGATCTGGATCACAATGTGAACTCAGGAGGAGCAGCAGCAGGGTACCTGGATGCAAAAGGCTGTGGTCTTGGTATGGATATCTGCACCAGGTCAGGCTTGCTGAAACAGGAGTCTTTGGGGTGGAACGAACAGGTGGAGGTTGCACTTGGGAGTCAGTGGTATTTGGATATTGGAAAACTGTGGCTGGGAACCAGCTTTGCCCTTTGAGTGCTACCGATTCCAGGAAGAAGCATTGCTGCTGGTGAAGCAGGTAGGGAAAAGCTGCTGTGCCTTTGGGATCCACACTGCCTGGAAAAGCTGTGAGCCTGGACTCTTCATCCTAGTCACCACCAAGTCTGTGCTCTCCGGAGTGGTTCTGTGGCCATGACTGACCCGAAAACCTCTCATAAACACCCTGATCCCAAAAGAGGGAACAGATTCAGCTGCAGCGTGATTCACCTTGAAATGATGACTGAGGAAATGCTTTCATTAAAGGTTCAGCATGACTATTTTTTTTAACATGCTCCGAGTCTATTCAATTCTGATTTACTCCATCCTGTCTCTTCTCAACTACATATTTTGCTCTGATACAAGGCCTTGATCTCCAGTGGTTTTGGAGCTGTGTGCCATGTTTCTGATAGCAGCAGACATGAATTTCTCAAAACATGGGACTGGGAAGATGTTTCCCGTAGCCATCACAAGCATCTCTGGCACTTCCAGAGCCTTTTGACCCTCTCAAAAGCCTGAGAGGAAAAGCTTGGCAATGCTGCAAAGCAGCTCTGCAGAGCTCCCCATGCTTGGGGATGACTCTCAGTGCTTTTCTGGGGAGGAAAAAAAAAAATTGCTCTCTCAGAGGTTAAGAGTTATTTCAGCTTGTTTTTCCTTCAGAAAAGCACATCATGTTTGTGTCATTTCGGTGGCACGGTGCTATCTGCATTGCATTTGAAACAAATCCATTTGCAGCTCGCTGGTCACCAGGGGATAGATTCAGACCCTGGCAATCCGTTTTTAAGACTTGTTCATTGCTCGGTTCTAGTTGTAGACTGGGAACTTACTGCTCGCTAGGCCTGTGGTTCATCTGCTAATTAAATGCTGTTCAGGGGCTGAGCCCTGGTGCAGGCTTAGCCTTACCTTTTGTTTGCTTTTTATATTACAAGGCCAAGGAGAAGGCTTAGCTGAGATCAGAGTCCAGCTGGGCTGGATTTTCGTGCTTCGATGCTAAAAATAATCCCTGCTAGGGAAACTTTGCAGTGTGAACAGAAAAACAGGAGTGGTGCCCCTCTTGCAAGTGGAGGGAATTGAGATGGTGTGGAAAAGGTGACTTGGCCCATGGGGAATCTGTGTCAGAGCCAAAAGTTGAGCTGGAATCTGAAATCCTGCTCAAGGTCCCTTGCTGTTTTGGTCTGTCACCTCTGGTAGTTGTCAAATGAGTGTTTGATTTGTAGTTTTGACTGTCCCTTGGCTGCTATTTGCTGCTTTTCAGGGAGATGTAGTCACTGCTAGTGGGACTACTTCACGTCTGCTTCAACCCAGTGAAACCCATCAGTGTAAGGTGTTTTTAGAATGTCTTTTGTGGATCAGTTTCTGCTGGGAAGGCAGTGAAATCCTGGTGGTCTGAAATGCTTCTTGGCTTTACCTCTCAGCTTTACACCTGAGACTGAGTCCAAAACTGGCCCAAAGAAGCCCCCAAATACTCAGGTTTGGTCTGAGTTAGTCAGGGACTTCTGTGTTCCTGGAGCAACATGACAGGGGCTGACAAGGAGGAGAGTAGAGACCTTGCAGGGGAGGTTTAGCCTCGCTCTGCTGTGTTTAGTGCTTGTCCGGTAGGTGTTTCCCTGCTGGAGAGAGGGATAATCCTTACCTAGGTGGTCAGTGACCTCCTTGAGAAAGATCCCTTTTCTCCAGCAGCGATAGGAGTAACTCCTTTCGCATGGGCAGTGCAGCTCTGCAAACTGCCCTTTCTGGACATACGTTGCCACTCACAATCCTTTTAAAGCAGAGCGGTGTTGGGCCATGGATGTGGAAGATGTCAGCGAGCCGCAAGGCTGAGCTAAGAGGCAGTGCCACTTTAAGACGTTTTTCCCCGCTGCTGCAGAGTCTGTTGGCACGGCCGCCCTCGGTAAATGCGGCGTTGTTGCCATGGAGGACAGGAAATCCCTCAGCCGAACAGAGAAGGAAAATATTGGAATCTGTCCTACTGTAAAGCACAGCTGCCTTTGTGCCGGGAGAGGGATGCTTGTTTGCAAGGGTGTTTTTCCAAAGGTCTCATTTCTATCTGCAGATTTTTCACAGATTTTTTTCCTTTTTTTTTTTTTATTTTCTTGTGTGTTTGAAGAGTTGGACAAAGGAAGCAGGAGCAGCTGTCTGGGGCTAGTTCTAAGTGCTGTGATGAACACAAACGGGAAGAATTTTTGCTTGGGAGCAAGATACTTAGCAAACTTACAGCCTCAGTAACTCTGCAATTCCTTTTATTCCTCGTCCCCTCTCCTGTTGGCAGAGGGAAGGCATCTGCTTCTTTTCTGCCTTGCGCCTCTCAGAGGAGGAGGCATCTCCACTCTGGTGGGTCTCTTCTCTACTTGGCAAGTCTCTACAGCTCTTGGCCGATTCTCTGCCCTCCAGTGCAACCTGTTGCTCGTGCCAGGTGAGGGATTCCCCAGCAGTTGCTCTGGGGGATCTCCAGTGCTTCTTTTCTACCTCTAATCTGTTCTTAACAAATCAGTACAAATAGAGAAGGCAGTCTCAGCCTGAACCTTTCATGATGTGCAGGATTAGGATTGTAGCTCTAGGCTTGCCTATCACTGCTCGCACTTGGTTGCCTCATCTAGGAGCAGGATTATAAGGGGAACAAGAAGATTTTGTCCTCAGAAGATGCAGTGCCTTAACCTCTAGCTTCTCTTCAGCTTGAGAAGCACTCAAGCACTCCAGCTTGAGTGCTCTCCTGCAGTCCAGCTCCAGAGAGCTCCTCCTAGATCAAGCCAAGGCTTTGACACTGAAATGCCAAGGCCTTTTTCTGTGCCGACGCTCGCCAAGCCAAAATCGCTGCTGCAAGGCTCCCGAGGAGACTCCCGCGTGTCGTTGCGGCGCCGTTACGTGAGGTGGCCTGGCTGGAAACAAAACCTTCAGCTCCTCATCAAGTTGACGGTGCTTCTGCTCGTGTGCCACGGTAATTTCTATGTGTTTAACTGCCTTGTGTTGTTCCTACTGCTGCCGGCAGCTAAGTCGCTAGAGGGACCGCGCTCTGGCTGTGTTTGTGGAGCTCTGGCTCCGCTCGGCCCTGACGTCAGCGCAGAGCTAACGCGTGAAGCTAACGCGTGGTGACCCCGTTCACCTCCTCCTTTTACGAGTGACCGCAAGGAGCCGCCGCCCCCTTTCCACAGCAGCCCTCCCTGTGTGTATTTGCACAACTCGGGTCCGCCTGCCACGTCGCTGCGCTTTCCTCGCTGATAGCTGGCGGTGCACGTTTCAGGTGTCTGCACCTCCACATGGCTTGTCTGGCCCGGCTGAGCTGAGGGAGCCCTTTAGGCTTAGCTGCAGTCTGTGTCTTCACATTGGTCTATTCTTTCTACCCTGAAGTCTCCTTTCTACTGTGAAGCCTGTGTCACATCTGTCTGTTCTTTCTGCCCTAAAATCTCCGTTCTACCGTGAAGCCTGTGTCTGAGGTTTTCCTGGATTGACACTGCTTCGCTCATCTATGAGCGGCCTGGCTTGGATCTGCCTTTAGGGCTGCCCGTTGCTCCTGGAGTTACTGGCCCTGTGGCCTACAAGGCATACAAGGACAGCATGGAAAAGCTTTGCGTGTACCACGTATGTATATGGAGAAAGGAATGGAAGAGCTAGAAACGATAAATGAAAGTGGTGATGGTTTAGCTTATCTTTGGTTTTGGTCATCAGTGGTGACTCTGTGCAACGTGCAGTTAGTCTAATATTTTCTGGAGACAGGAAGTCATCCGCTGGTTAAAAAAGTGGTTGAGGCTTTGGGCAGAGTGAGCAAATTGCACTGTAAGTTCTCTTGGGCACCAAGACTAAGAGAAACACCAAGCATCTGGTCGGTGTTACCATGGGAAGTAAGAGGGAAAAGATGATCTGTCCTGGCTTTCCTTGCTCCGTGTGTCCCTGGGGACAGCAGGGATGAGGATGGAGGAGGTAGAGTCTTCCTACAACATTGGCTTCAAAGGTGCCTTCCAAGCTCAAAGGTTCTGTGGTTCTGTGTGAGGGAGATGGCAAGCTGAAGGACGCGTGCTGGCGGAAGACAGATGATGCTTGGCTGAAAACTTCCTTAGTCACCAACGGTCACTCGTAGAAGCTGACGTGTGTGAGCATGAAAGCCTTCAGCCACCACAGCTCCCTCGGTGCCCAGAGTGACTGTGAAGGTGCGGTGAAAACAAGGACTCTTCTGTGGGTGAGAAACCGTGCGCCTTAGCGGAGAAATCTTTGTAAATAAATCACCTGGTTCAGTTTATCTATAACCAAATAGAAGGGCTGTTCTTGAAAGCTTGTTAGAAAGGAAGGGCTTGAAGACGGATTCTCTGGCAATCCCATGGTCCTTTTTTGAGAGGCCATTGCTCTGCAGCTCTGTGATGAAGTACATAGACTGGAGATAGGAACTTCACCAGGTGGGTGCAGAGAGGGGGCCAGTGTGCCAAGTGTGCAACATCAGGGTGCTAGCCTGAGTGAAAGGGGTTCACCCACGCCAAAATACCCATGCTTAGATCTCCCCGTGCAGAAATGAACATGCAGGTGACTTCCACAGGTAAGTTAAAGGCATGCAGCAGTGTTTTGTGGCCCAGCTGTCAGAGTTTCATCAAGTCCATATTTTCAAAGGGTCTTAGGGTAGTCATATGCTGGAAATGGTCTCTGCCCGTGTTATTTCCCAAACATGGGATATCTGCAGGATGAAGCTACGTGGCATGGCCTGAAACCACACAGCGAACCATCCTAAAAATAACAGCTCCAGTTCCCAGCAAAGATCCCTGGAACACTTAAATCCATTATTTTAATAACAGTGAAATTGCCTCATCCTTCCTTTGCTCTCCCCTTCCTTCCTCTTTTGATGCAGTGGGAGGCTGTTTGGTCCTTGCTGGTCCATGTGAGGAGAGGAGGATGTCCCAGCTTTGAGACTTTTTGGACAAAGGAGAACCCTAGAGGAGGGTGCCTCTGGTATTTTAGTGCTGCATGGGAGGTGATGGTGGGGATTCCTGTGGTTGCAACAGTGCCAGCCTTGCCCACTGGCCAGCAGACTGCTGTGCACAGAGGCCGGGGTGTGTGAAAGCCCGGTTCACATGGCTGCTTCTCCCACCGTTGCCTGCCTTGGGATCTGCAGGTCAGCGTTAAACCATACGCCTTCAAATCAGCCCATGAAAAATGTTTTGCTGCTGAATCCAGGATCTCCTGGGTCTCTGTAGCACCCACAAACACAGCGTCTGGCAGAACTCCCGCCTTTGACTTGTCTGTAAATATTTGTATCCTTCCCTTGCCATCGTCAGCCTGCTATTTGCGCACGGAGAAGGTAACAGATGTCATGGGCATTACTTTCCTGCGCGGCTCGTTCACAGGAGGCGGCGGAATTTCCTTGTGGCAGACAATGCTGCCCAGGGGCATGTTCTCAGGCACGTTCACCTTGGGATTTATAGAGCACATCGCTCTTGTAGCCACTGCCCGTGAAGCAGGAGATGCTTTCGGTTTGAAATGGCAGCGTTTGCAGGCTGCTCTACTCTGCAAGAACGAACAAGGGCTCTTTGTCAGCCCACAATGTATTTAATCTCTCTTCTCATCTTTAATGCTTTCTTGAGTCACGTAGCTCCAGCATTTTATTATTTTTTTCTCAAGGGTCACCTGGAACTGAGCAGGGAACTGGCCAAGCTTAGAAATAACGTGGCAGGAGCCATGGCTGAGGTGGTGCTGCTGACACCACTTGGGAAGCTGTGGCCTCGGTCAGAGAAGTTGGGCAGCCTTGCCTGGACCTTTGGGTTTTTCAGGTGTGTTCTGTCTGAGAAGCTGCAAGGTTGACATCAGAGGGGGTTTTTGTTAGAAATACATTTCTCCCTGCTGACAACCTGCCCTCCTTGAAGGTGATAACAACGTATTTCGGATCAAGAACTCTCCCAAGTCCCTGCTCGCACCCAGGGTTGGCCAAAGTAAGTGTGAATGATGAATCAGCTCTTGTCTGAGATCTGATGATCCATTTTCTGTTCGAATTGCTGGTATAACGTTTGCTGGTTTTGGGAGGCCTCACGTAGAATCTGAAATTTTGTTTGGAGCTTCTGAAGGTAAGGAGAGCAACAGAAGGGAATTCAGCAGTATTAGCCCCAGAAGAGGCAGGCTGAGCTCTTGGACAGCCTTCCTATGAGCTGATGGAGCCTGTCAGGACAGGAGACTTGGTATAATGCTGCCTCAAGACAGGCTGTTTTCTCTGCAGGCTGGGGTGTAGGTGCACAAGTTACCAAGGCTGAGCTGAGAGGACCTAGTTGACTAGTTCCCCACAGTCTCTGCAGCATCATTGTCTATACAAGCTTCCAAATAGGCACATCTGTCAGATCTTGACATTTTTCAGTGTTTTCTGCATATGGTTTTCTACTTATTGACAGCAGGGTTTTGTGTGAAACAAACCTCTAAATCATCTTCTCACTGACAATGGAGGAGACCTTATTTTCGTTCTCTGGAGTAATTATGTTTTAAAGTCCGGACTTACAGGGTAGCAAGAAATTAAATTTGGCTATGAAGAGAGTTCCCCTTCTGCTGGAAAACTGACCACGATTTCAATAACTAAGGACAACCTGGGCTCCCACTGGAGAGAAGGACAAGGCCACGTAAGAGATGGATATTAGCAAATGCAAGCGGTCTCATAGTCTCACAGATGATTAAACACAGGAGACCAGTTTATCTTCTTTATTTTATGAGGAATCACTTACATGCACAGTAATAACTCAGCTGGGTTTATAACATCTCCTAAGCATATGGGTTAATGGTATCAACTCTACTCCAAAACCCGCTTGTGTCAACAGGAGACTTTCTACTGACTTTCAGCATGCTTTGGAGCATGACCAAAGTTTGTTTAATAAGCTGTTTTAATACATCCTGTGATCCTGCTGCAGCCAAGAAGACTGGTCCGGAGCTGAAGAAAGGCCCACTCAAGTCTGCTCACTGCCTGAAAACTGGATTTCAAGGAGGTGAGGCTATGCAGGACAGGGCCTCCCTTCTTGTCCTAGGGGTAATCAGAAAGTTTCCTGTAGGCCAAGGATGACCAGACACAGATGGGATTAAGAGGACAGGAAGGTACTTCTAAATGTGAACACTTTTAAGTATCTCCTAAACACCTTGAAGCCTCAAGACATGCAAAGAGCTGGAGGTTTTCCCCGTTTCACACCACTCAGAGAATCTCACTATTCTGAGACGAGTTGTCTTCAACAAAAACCCATCTGCAGCATCTACCCAGCCCAGGGAAAGCTCTGGTTTGTGCAAACAAGATTGAACAAAACCTGCAAAAATCCTGCTACCACTGATCTGTGTGATGCCTTGCCTCAGGTTTAGGTGGATCTTGCTTTTCCCAAAGCACAGCTGGTGCAGGTCTGTGTTAGCAGGACCTAAGTGCTAAAGGGGAGAGTTCCCAGGGGAGAATGTGATCCACAGGTCAGTTTAGCAGGGATCGTGGCAGGAGTAGCTTGTGGGTCAGATGAAAACTTCTTGTCTGAGGATGTGCATGATGTCCATGGCATAGAGATTTGGGTTCAGACTCAGCCTGTTGGAGTGACACGTGGTCAAACAGTGTGAACTAAATCTTTAGTCTTTGTTGAGAGAAGGTTTTGGCACTGGAACAGGAAAAATCGGTGCCTGCTCGGTCCTCGGTGCTTGCCCTGGGTTTGGGCTCTCACAAGTGTTGTGGTGAGTTTAGGAAAGTCTTTGCAGTCAGCATGCCTTCTAGTAGGCTGTAAGAGAAAGGAAGAGGAAAAGACCGAGTTAGGAAGATGGGAAAGAAATTTGAAGAAGGAACCTCATAGCTTCAATGTCTTATTTTTTTTTTCTCTAAGTTTAAATTCTTTTCCCAACTTTGACTTCTACTTGTTTCCATTTTGCCCTTAAAGACTTGGACTTCACTTTTCAGAGGCGCTGAGAATTGCTACCTCAGTCTCTTAGGTCCTGTCAAAACCTTGGACCTCGGAGCATCACGGTGCTGCCAGCCGGGGCCAAAAAAAAATTGCTAGTCAGAATTGCCAAACTGGTATAAAAATTGTGGGGGAATTGGGGGGAAGTTGAAAAATGCAGGCATTGACTTCTTGCAGTTTTTGTTTTCTGGGGCCTAGAATGGCAGAAGAATGTGTTATATTTGGATCACTTTAAACAAAAGTTGTGATTTCTTCAGTTCCTTGGCTCTGGGTGCTGAGGCTTTGAGGAGGAAAAAGATACCCCCCAGATACCATGAGAGCCAGGAGTATAAGAATCTACAGACTGTATCCCTCTCCTCCCCCCGGCTTTTCCTGTAAAAGGAAGCAGGTGGAAACCTGTGCTGCCTTACGTCAAAAATAGATCTGAAAGCGTCGGGGGCAGAAGATGAAAATGTGAGGCAGATTTCCCGCAAGTGCTCTGTGCCCCCTTCCCCAGGGCTGCCCTTTTCCCTGCCAGCTTGGGTCTTTTCCACAGTATTGCCTGTTTTGTAGAATAGCTGCAGGGAAAGACATCACTGAGGGAATTGTTTGTTTTTGTCTTTCACAGCGCAAAGTTTTCAGAGGCTCAAGGCTGCAGCGTTTCCTGAGCAGCCCGCAGCCCTTCGGGCCTTGCACAGATGGCGGCTCCCTGCTCTCCTGGGCCGAGTGGGATTTGGGAGCGGACGTGGGCTGCTCCGTGCCCTCCCGGCCGGGTTGGCAGCGCGGTGCCTCCGAGATGAGTCACCCCTCGGTGCCTGGCCGAGGCGAGGGAGGCCGGCGGCGGCTCCGCCGTGCGCGCGAACAGGCTCGGCTTTGTGCCGCGCTCCTTAAAGGAGTTTTGTGGCCCCTGCCGGCCCAGCGCGAGCCGCGGCGCCTGCACAGGCCCCTCTTTGTGGCGTGGGGGTGACGCCATGCCGGGGCGGGCGCGAGGCAGGGATGGAGGTGAAGAACATGCTGTGCGTCAGGTTTTTCCATTGGGTTGGGAAGCTGCTGAGCTGGAGCCGGGCAGCAGCGTCTCACAGGGTGCTGGGGCTCTTTAGTCCTGCGGGAACAGGGAAGGTGAATGTTTAATGCCAATATTGAGTACTTGCTGCAGAGTCCTCTTCTGCTCTGAATGTTGTGGGGTGAAAGGGGTCCTGTTAGTCCTAATCCTCCAGATCTGCCGTATGCCTCGTTGTACAGGCCACTGCAGCCACGTGCTGCGTGGGATCCTGCCCTGGGAGCTGGCTGCGTTGGTCTCAGGGAATGCAGCTGGGAGAGGATGAGAGAAGGTGTGGGGAAATGAGGCCCTTGGGGCTCCTCATCTTCATTGCTTTCCAGTAAAAGTAGGTGACATTGAATGGCTCAGTCCTGAGTTTGAGGATGATCCTGGAGAGGCCTCTAAGTTGAGTGGTGTTGGAGGCCTGTAGCTAGTGCTCCCCTCTGAGGTCAATGGGGTTTCCAGTCCTGCTCTACTTACTCATCCGTGACCTGGCTGAAGGACAGAGCGCACCCTCAGCAGCTTGGCTGATGTTCCAAAACTGGGGGGAGAGGCTGGTACCCCAGAGGGCTCTGCTGCCATTCAGAGGGACCTGGACAGACTGGAGAGATGGTCAGGGAGGAACCTCAGGAGGTTCAGCAAAGGCAAGTGCAGGGTCCTGCATCCGGGGAGGAATAACCCCATGCACCAGGACAGGCTGGGGGTGACCTGCTGGAGAGCAGCTCTGCAGAGAAGGGCCTGGGGGTTCTGGTGGACAACAAGTCAACCATGAGCCAGAAGTGTGTCCTTGTGGTCAAGAAGGCCAATGGGATCCTGAGGTGCATTAGGAAGAACGTTACCAGCAGGTCGAGGGAGGTGATCCTGCCCCTCTGCTCGGCCCTGATGAGGCCCCATCAGCAGTGCTGTGTCCAGTGTTGGGCTCCCCAGTACAAGAGGGACATGGAGCTACTGGAAAGAATCCAGTGTAGGGCTACAAAGATGATTGGGGACTGGAGCGTCTCTGCTATGAGGAGAGACTGAGAGAGCAGGGCCTGTTCAGCCTGGAGAAGAGAAGGCTGAGAAGAGAGGGATCTTATCAGTGTGTATAAATACCTTAAAGGAGGGTGTCAAGAGCATGAGGCCAGACTCTTTTCAGTGGTGGCCAATGATAGGACAAGAGACAGTGCTACAAACTGAAGCACAGAAAGGTCCATATGAATATGAAGAAAAACTTCTTGACTGAGAGGGTGACAGAGCACTGGCCCAGGCTGCGCAGAGAGGTTGTGGAGTCTCCTCTGGAGATCTTCCAAACCCACCTGGGTATGATCCTGTTCAATGGATTCTAGGTGACCCTGCTTGTGCAGAGGCTTGGACTAGATGGTCTCCAGAGGTCCTTTCCAATCCTTTCCAGTCTCAGACATCTGTGATTTTAAGTCTTCTAATTGCATGTAAACGTATGAAATCACAGTTCTGCAAGGCTTTGTTCACACTTCTGCTCCTTGGTTTCATACAAAAAATGATAATAAAAAGAAGAAAAGAAACCATGTCTGCAGCTGCATTCACTCTCATTTTCAGAGATGATTCTATGAATAATTGTTTTTTCAGTTTAGCTTTCAAACCAAAAGAACCATTTGGTTTGCCATGAACTAAACTTCTGGATTATGTGCCACAAAATATTGAGCATGAAAGAATGCTTTTAAAATAGCTTCTCTATTTCTAAATGTACTCAAACCTTATAATTTCATTTCAAGCTGCAAAAATCTTCAGACCCTGGTTTTAAAATAAGATTTGACATACAAAGGAAATCAGGATTTTTTTTGGTCAGAAATTAATTTCATAATGAATTTTCAGATACACTTGTTTCAACTAAAGCTGTGTATCTTGACAAAATTAATTTTGTCAAGATATTCATTGCGTCAGTGTTTGTCCAGTTTTGCGTGACTTCCATGAAGCAGCAGTTTGAGGAGGAGGAAAGCCGTATAGGTAACATAAATGATGGTGCCAAGCAGAGCTCCTAACTTATGGACTGGTTGCAGTGATGCTCGGCCAAACCTGGATCTCGCTGAACGCTGCAGGGGAGATGAAGTCCTGAAAGCAGGACTAGCAATCGCTGATTTTTAGCACTATTCCTAAACATCCTTGTCACTGATTTGAACTCTGTGATAGGTCACGAAAACAGCAGGAGCTCAAATGTCAGATTTTTGCATGGATTTGCATTGATTCTGGATTCATTTGCATTGATTTTTGCAACAATTGCTAGTTGCAAATGGCCTGCTCTGCTCACTGTGTTACTTCAGTTTTTTGGTGCTCTCTCATTCCTTCATTAACGGTGGGATGTTCATCAAGAGAGCTGGGTCCACGTGCGGAGGAGAAAGGGGACAAGGAGTGAGGAGGACTTGGAGGATGGGCAGGTAGCTCTGCCAGCCTGGGATCTGGCACCGAGAAACGAAAGCTGGAAGCTGGGATGGACACTTGCATGGCCAAGGGCTACCTACTCGAAAACAGGAACTAAGCCGACGCGTTGGTTTTACAGATAAGCAATACCAGGAAGAGCAATTGGCCTAGTGGCAGGATGTTCAACCGTTGTGTGGCCTCTGATTTCACCGTACCTTGTGTTTTTAGGGAAGAGGGTATGCCTTTGGACACCGGGTCCTCTTCTCAATCCTGCTCTGAGGCCTGGTGGCACAGGGATGGGGTTTCCTAGTACTGGGAGCACTCCCAGCTGCCAAGATTTCCTTCACTGGAAGGATGAATATAGGGGTGCCACCCTCTGGGCTAATCTTAGGATGGAGATTTGCATTAAGCAACGAGAAGGGTATCCCCAGAAGAACGTAACTATCAAGCCACAAACAGGACGGCCATGTAGCCCTGACAGCTTGGACTCCCGTTTGAAGAGGATCCGGATTCCCAGATGAGGATCGGGGTTGCCGCCCTCCGTCAACCTCTCCTCTTGCCCATCAAAGCCCCTCAGAGCAACTTGGCTACACAAGGTGACTGGTTCCCCTTGTGTGACTTGGGTACAGTCTCCAAAGCCCTGCTGGGGTTCCTGCCTTTGCGCTGGGCTTATTCCTGCAGCCAAACCCAGCCCATTAAGAAGAACCTCTGCCCACCAAGCCAGCTCACATCCATCCCTTGGTGATTACTGTGGAGCTCCATAGAAACTCAGCCCCCATCCGTCTGAGCCTATCGTGATTCACCCACATCTTAGTGACGATGGTGGCTCTCCATGTGTCCCATTCTAGGCTGCTTTTGAGTCCCCCAAAATCACAGTGGTCAACTCTCAGGGCCAGATCTTACACCAGGGTAAATTGGCATGGAGCTGGTCACATTAGGAGGTTCCCAGCTGCTTAGGAGCTGGCCCTTGCAAGCACGCACAGATGGCTGTGATGCACGTGCAGAGCTCTGCAACGCTCTTCATGTGCAGAGACTTCCCCAGCTGTTGTGTTGCCAAATCCACCCATCCTGAGCCTTGACAAGCTGCCTTTTGTGGTGGACAGAGCAATGCTTGCCTTGTGTTCAGGACTGTGGGGATAAAACTCCACAGGACCCTCCCCTGAAACTGCTGCCCGTGAGCAGGGTGCTGCTTTTCCAAATGACCCCCTTACCAGTAGTTATAAGACAAAACTTAGGTGAAAGAAGATAGGAGATAACATGCCTCTTTTAAGTGAAAGATAACTCCCTATCAGTCAAATGGGGACATTCGGGTCAGGCTGACTGGCAGATTAACGCATCTACTAGCCACATTTTTCGTTCCTGAAAGTGTCAGGAATGTATTTTTAGCACACCATATGTTTAGGTGGGTTCTGAAACCTCCTCTGAGGCTGAAAGTCAAGCTCACAAAAGCTGCATTTGGGTAGAAAAAAAAAGAAAAAGGCCACGTAATTTGAGAGTTCAAACGAAGCCTGTTGCAAACCCATGGCCGAGCCAGGGGAGATGTTTTTGTATAAGGAAAGCTGACGTAATAAAAAGCAACCCTAAAACGTTTTCATTATCTTATCTTTCTATGGAAAAAAAAGGGAATAAAATTCCCAGCAGAGCAAAGTCGCTTGGGATATACACAGGTGGTCAGGCTCTATTCCCGTGGTCTGTGTCTTGTCTGTGTATCCCACAAAATCCTAATTCTGCTTCATACCAGGCAGGTAATTTCCTTAATGTGAGATCTCTGCCATACAATTTGCAAGTCTCCTGCAGCAAAATCTAGAGGGGACTAAAATCCGTGGTTTGTCCACAGCAGCAGTTAGGTATTACCTTGGGACCTCTCTGGTGGCTTGTACTGCCATGAGCACAGCCCCATTGGTGCAGAGTCAAACCTATGTGTGCATCAGTCAAGCAGGACCAGCAGAGCAGGGCTATTTTCTTCTCAGTAAGCTCAGGTCCAACATATGGACCAGGGCTTTCACCCGGGTATTTGGGGCCAGAATCTCCCCCTCTTTCTGCTGTGAGAGCAGTAGTCAGAAGATGCACCTGCTCCTCAACGCTTGAGCTGTTTTAAAGAGTCAAACTTAGCCTGGTTGGCAGAATCATTGGAAGGAATGATTGGCAGGAAGGCAGAATCATCATGGTCAGATGGCTTCCAGTGGCCGTCCCCAGAGCGGGCAAGACTCGGGTCACACAGACCCAGGAGAACATGGATCTGGGGGTGAAGGTCGTGCAGAAAGGCTCCAGAGGAAAGGAGGGACCTTTTTCCTACAGGAAAGAGTGGTGATACAGGTATTGGAGAGACACAGTGTGTCTTACAGGGCAGATTCGTGCTCACTGAGCCTAGACGAGCGCTTCAGGGAAAGTCTAAATGTTAGCAAAACAAGTGGTGTGCACACAGCGAGGCAGCTCAAACACAGCGTGGGTGGCAAGCTGAAGGACATTCCTGCAAAGACTCACAGGAGGGTCCTCCCCAGCGCTGGAGGTGCAGTGTTCAAGGTAGGATTGCATTGATTAATCAAATATTTGCTTGCATCTGTGACCTTCAGACATTTCCACTATGTTTGAGGGGCGGGCGGTGATTTCAGCTACGGGCGCTCTGGCAGCTACCCTGAATTTCAGCATGAACCAGAAAGTAGGGCAGGATGAAAGACTTTGCAGGTGACAGTCCCCTTGGATTTTGTTATTTCCAGCCATCCCTGGTGCCCTGATAAAATTCTTCACTTCAAAAGTGCCCTATGGACAAGGCACTTTTCAGAAGGGCTTTGCTGAACAAAGGTGGTGGTGCAGGAACCTTCGTGCCCATGTGGTCCAATCTTGACTACCCATGTTGTCAGCTGGTAGAGGTCACTGCAGCTCTCAACATCAGTGGAGAGCAGTGATTTATACCTTCTGGAGATCCTCTCTCTTACCAAACAAGGAGAGGGAAAAACATCCTTATTGATGTAACAGCAAAGGAAGCCCAAGTCGTCTCCTTCCCTTCTGTGCAACAAGGTGAGGAAAGCACAAACCTCCCAGTGATACTTTACATACATGTGAAAACTTTTAGTTCCTCAGGATATCTCACTTGACCTGAAGGAGAATTTGGGATAAGCAAGATACAGCTGTTAAAAGTTCCTCTTATTCATCCTGGTGTTGGGCTTCTCCCAGTGCTGGACAGAGGTGGTACTAGCTGGGAGTTTCTTGATGACAGGATCCACCCAGCTGCTGTTTCACCTGGAAAAGAGGAGACTCCAAGAGTTGCTGGTTGAAATGCCCTGCTGGCAGTGATGGGACAAGCACTTACCCACTCTGGAGAGCGAGGCAATTCTGCAGATTTGTCCTTCAAAGTCCTGCCATGTTAGCCAGAAGGCTCTTTCCGTGTGTTTGAGAAGCAGATAAAACAGCCCCAGGGAGCAGCTGGGACAGGACTTTCATTGCCAGTTCTTGGCAAGTCAGAGGGAGGAGAGGATATTTCCTGAGACCTACTTTACGTCTCTCTCTCCTTTTTTTTTTTTTTTTCTTTTTCAGTAGGAAATTGTGAGAGCATGAGGTAAACAGAGCCCTGGAGAGTGGGAAGCTCCGGAGTGGAGTGTGGACAGCCGGGTGCAAAGTTGACCCATATGTTTTTAGCTGGTTATGCTGCTGGCCTCCACCCAGGCTGTCTCTTCCCTGCAGCACCGGATGGCTGGAGATGGGGCAGGCAGTGGGAAACCAGGCAGCCCGGAGCTGTGCGATAGGTTTGCTGCTGAAAGCACTGCCAGGAGATGCAGCACCTCTCCTCCAGCTGGCCGGCGTCGCTGGAAAATACAGATGAGACTAAAGGCTCACAAGTCATTGCACAGATCATGCTGCTCCTTCATGCCAAGGCCATCCTCGTTGCAGCCTCTCTGCTCGATCCGTCATAGCTTCGGGCTGATGCGTGCTGTCCACAGTGGGACGAGGTGGGCTGTAACCTCCCTTGGAGAAATCTGAGTGCAACGGAGCACCCAGAACACTGGCTGGTGCTCCCCACATGCTGGGTGACGTTGACCTTGATGCTGAAGGTAGATGAGACGTGAGCAGAAGACACAGCCCTGTGTTCCTGACAGCCAGTGATGGGAACAGAGACCTGAGTCTGCGGTGACTTCTCACCTCTGCACCAAGGTTAACATGTTGCTGCCCAAATACAGAGGTTCGTGGTGCACGGTGATGCCACAGGCTCTTTGCAAAACCCTGGAGAGATTGTGGGCACAGGAGGGACTACTGCTGACCTGCTTGGAGCCCAGTTACTCATCTCCTGTTTGTCAGGGGAGTCTTTGGTCACAAGGTGCCTTTTCCCGTTTCCTGCTATCTTCCTACTGGTACAAATGAACCGTTGGCCACCTGGATTGCATGGGACACGCTAGCGGAGCTCTTCACGTCCTCTTGTCCAAGATGCTCTTGCCCAAGATATTTGTTAACATCACAGCTGCCCTATGTCAAAACCAAGAGCTTGTGCTTGCTAACACAAGCCAGCAAGGAGGCCTTCCAGGCTGGTTTTGAGCACTCCAGGAGATGGAGATTTGTTTCTCTCTATCCTCATGGATAAAGCATGCGCTCTGTTTCTGATCAGATCATCTCTGCCTCTAACCTTCAGCTCTAGAGATGTATTTGTGCTGGAAAAATAAATAAGCAGGCTTCCCTGTGACAACTGGGTCTCCAGCTTATGCCTACATAGCCCTTCTCCCAGTAGAGCCTGTCTGCTGATGAGAGGGCAGACCAAGGACCGTGTCCTCAGGCCAGGTCTGGGGAAAATTGGGTGCCAGGGGCTGATGGGGTGAAGGAAGGACAGAAAAGGAGAGTTTTGCTTCATGCTCATGAAGAACATCTCCTAAAGGCTGCAAAGCAGAGCTGGTCGGGTTAGGGAGCATCTTATCTCCTGCCACCATTTACTATGGTGAGAAAAATACCAAGGAAAGATGCAGGTAAGCTGGTGGCAGGGATGTCCCCCTGAAGCAGTGGGCTTCACGCTGCAACCCACATCCTCTCCAAGTTGAGAAAGGCTCCTCAGCCTTTGGCACAGCCAACGCCTCCGTCGGGGCTTTCACTGCTGTCAGTGAAGCAGTAGTTTCCATGATGGGTAAATGTGGACAGCCAGGGAGAGACGAGCTTTGCCGTGAGGTGAAAATGTGCGTTTTTGAACCTGCCACGTGGTTTTCCTCTGTGGCCCCCAATGAGGCCCATGATGGGACGTTCCTCTGGAGTCAAGGGAGCATCAGCAGGATGCAGCTTCAACCTTCAAGCTGTCACACAAAGACCTGGACTAAGCCCAAAACCCTCCAGGAGGGAGAGAACCAGGCAGGGTCCATCACTTGTCCTTCAAAACCGAGATCCATCCCAAGTCGTGCCAATCTGATACTTGTTTCTGCCGAGCCGTGGGCTTTGATGGCTTCCTCTATATCTAATTAAGGTTGAACTCATGTAACGCCCTCTTCAGTGAGAAGAGACAGCTTCGTAGAATCTTTTCTTGATCAGCTGCACAAAACTGAAAAAGAAAACTTTAACTGCAGTTAAAACATGAAAAGAGGGGGAAAGACGGGCAGATGTTGCCATTGCTTAAGCTTCACTACTTTACAAGCTATACTAAAACCATGTTAAAAAAAAAAAGAGGAAAAGTTTTCCGAGGTCTCAACTTGATTTGCTTTTCCAGAAACACGAAATCTTCTCTTTAATAAATATTGTAGAAAGCTCATTCTTAGGAAAGCACTTTCTGACAAGGACCCTTCTGCTGGAGGACTGTCTCAGCTTTGCTTCACAGACCACGGATAGTGAAATCTAACACAGAGTAATCCAGCAGCAGCAATCCAGCAGCCTGGCCAGACTTGAATAACATTAATATTAATAACACCAGTGGTCCCTTTCTAACTTTGCTGTTACGGTGCCAAGTTAAGTCCCTGCTGCAAACAGGCCCTAGGGCCCTAGCGCAGCTGCTGACTTGAAGCACAAGCTCTGGAATGCATTTTTTTTTTCCTACATGTCACCTTATTTCTTTTTCCCCTCCTCTCTGGATTTCTAGGATACTTGAACTCTTTTTTTTTTTTTTCTCTTCCCTCTGCTTTTGCTGATGTGGATGGGCTGGGCTGCATTTTTAGGATCTGATTCAAAGCCCACTGAAAGCAAGTCTGATTTGCAGTCGATCTCTGTGGTCTCTGGAGCAGGCGCTGCATACATGGGATATATATATATAAATATATATACTTTTTTTTCTTATACAAGTAATGGTGGTTAGAGCGAGTGAAGAAAAAAAAACTAATTTTATTTAAAAAGCAAATAAAGAAGGTGGTGTTCTTCCAAACTCTTTCCAATATATCCACATAGGGGATCCTGAGAGCACTACAGCAGCTTCCCACACTGCCTGAGCTGCTCTTACTTGGGGGGGGCTTTTGCAAGTGCTTTGTAGCAAGCAGATGCCTTCACTTTTTGTGACTCCTTTGGCCACCTCTCATACCTGCAACCTGAAATCAGATTTTTTTTTCCCCATTTACTCATATTTTTTCCATTATCTGATATTGGTATGGAGCAACCCTTGGCTTTTTAGGATAAAGATGCCAAGCAGGAGCTGATTTAAACTTCCACCTTCTCCACCTTCCCATAGCCTAACGCCAGTCCAGATGATGAGTTCTCTTCATCTCCCCTGAACCATCTTCCGTCCTTCTGTTCCCTTTCCTTATTCACTCCTCCCATGACACCCTTTCCATGCAGTCATATCCCCATCACCGAGCTCCTTCCCAGCCTAGGTCTTTGCTGGCACTGCTAGCCAGGGCTTAGGCCATGTCCACCAGCTGCAAAGCAGCCAAAACAGGGCTCGTGCTCAAACCAGTGTATTGCATCAGATCCCCCCCAGAAACAGAGAGAGACACCAAATTACTCACTTCTTGGTAAAGCTGTGGCTGCCCTCTTTCATGGAGAGATTTTCGCTTCCCTCCTTGTCTTTTGGGTTTTGAATAAATAAAGGGATTTGTCAAAAGAAGAGAGGAGAAAAAAAACACCCAGTGTCCTTACAGTGGGCAAATCAGGAGACTGTAACGCATCCAGCTGATTGCAAACCTCATCGAGGCCTGGCAGTGCCTCTAAGGTCATGTTAGAAGAGAAAGGATAGTCTGGGGACAGTTCAGGGTCTAGGAGGATTGCAGCCAGTCCTGGAAAGCAGATCCCGGCCAACGAGGGTAGAGGGTGGAAGTCCTCCTCATGCCTCAGTAGTGTTGGGAAGCTCTGGTTCAGTAACCACGAGGCTGACCTGAAAGATCTTCATTTTGTCCATCTTCTTCCTCTCTGTCTGTGGTAACAAATGCCCTGTGAGCAGGATGAATGGAGGGATGGTTGTTGCTGGACTTTTTTTTTTTTTCTCTCAAAAACAGTCAAATACGTTGGGTTTCCTTGGTTGTTTTTTCGAAGCAGAAAACCCAGACCATGGTGGCCAGAAGTTCTGTGCTATGAACTTCTCAAAACCTGACTTAGGTGCTTGCTTTCCCTCAGTTTCTCCATCTGTGAAGGGCAGGTAGAAATGCTGATGTCCTTCAGTAAGGAAAACTGTGGGCAGCATTACTTGGATTGCTGAAACCATCCAAAGGAGGTTTCTCATGACAGACCCAACTTCCTGCTTTGCAAGCCCACTTCAGTAAGGAAAACTGTGGGCAGCATCACTTGGATCACTGAAACCATCCAAAGGAGGTTTCTCTTGACAGACCCAACCCGTGCAAAATAGATGGATTGGAGCCTGTGGATGATTAGTCAGCTGAACCTCTGTTTCCCATGCAGTCATGAAAAATCTCACAGTAAGATCCCTTCCCAAGTTCAACAGCTATGATTTGAAGGAACCGATCTCTGCCTATTACCAGCAGCACCTGAAGGACCAGGTTGGACGAGGGATGTTGCATTTTTGGCTGACAAAAGCCATGTGGGCAGAGGGCCAGATCCAGCACGGCAGATGTAGCAGTTCTGCAGTTGTGGATGGTGCACCAGACACCAATGTTATGTTAGGGGTTGCCTGATGTGGAATAATTCCCTGTCATCAACTCTTCACATTCACTGCAGTTGCATCAGGGCCCAAGCAGGTCAACAAGGTCATCGGGCGGCAAACTTAAAAAGAAAACGGGAGGGTCAGTGCAACTCTTTTTGGAAGTGGTGAGATGTTCGGTGTTCTCTGTTGCCTTCCGGATCACAGACCTCTGAACTGCGGCCAGGTCGGACTCCGTGCTCTTCCCAGCAAGCACATGGCACAGCTGGCTGGCAAACCGAGTCCAGCTGGAACTGCAAAGAGCTGGCTGGCTTCCTGCTCCTCTTGCTTCTGAACCCATCTCTGGTTGGGAAGGGGGCATCTACAGGAGACTGGGGGCTTCTCCCATGTGCCAATAGGAGGTTGTTTTCTTGGTTGCTCCTTAGGGCACATGTATCTGTCGTAGATACGGGTCTCTGGTCTCTACTGGTTGACCTGTGAATCTCAGGTACAGGTATAAGCAACAGGGGAGCTCTGCAGAAGGGCTCTGTGGAGATTTGCTTCTTTTATTGCCCTTCAGTTTTTGCTTTCTATCTGTTGAAATCTTGACATATCCTTGCAGCTACAGGAGAATCCAGGAGAAATGCCCAATTTTCAGTCTCATGATAAAAACCACAGACACTGATGACCTGGCAGGAGAACAACACCCAGTAGCATTTTGTGGGTAACAATTCTGTAGCTCTGGGTACAAACTCTTAGGAAGGACTCAGCACAGAGGCAGAGATGCAAGTGAGGAGCTGCCAGGGAAAGTGAGTGAGATCTGGGCAGCAAGTGGGAAGAACTGGAGAGTCATTGGGACCGGGCACTTATTTGACTTTCCTTGGACTGCATCCAAAGCCAGTTACAACTGACATACATTTTTTTTCCACTGACTTCCATGGGCTCTGAATCGGGACCTTTGTGTCTACAGGGTTATCTCGATTTCCTGGAACTTGTACACTGTTTGAATTTACTAAGTATATTTACTGCCAGACTCCTTTCTTTTACCTTTAACTCCTGCAGTTTGACTGCAGAGAGTTCCCAGCAGCTACTCACCATGGAGCTACCATGCTGTCCTGCAACGGGCCAGGTGTCTCCTGGGGGGTCCCCTTTGGGTTGGCTGCATGTAACGCAAAATCAGAAGCCCCCCAACAAGTTTTCCTCTTGCAGAAACCATCTGGAGCAGCACAAGAAGATTCAGGAGTTTCTGAAAGCATTAAATCGTTTCTTGCAGACATTTTCAAAGACACATCTCTCCAGGAGATGAGTCTGCTCTGAGTTTATCACCTGCATGAATCATTTGGGTGCTAGTTTGAGTCTCTCTAGTGCTCATGTGATCCCCGCCTTCACCTGCATCTACATCCAAATTTACATCTAATTGCCTCTCCTGTACACTTAGACCTTGTCTCTTCCTGGATAATATTTCTCGTGGGAGTGCAGGAATGTGTGAGCACGAACCTCCTTCTTCCCGAGCAGTGGTGTGAGTGAAGAAGAGCATTTAAATAGCTGGATTCATCGCTGCATGAAAGGAATGAATGAACATGGAATAAGTGAAACATCCTAATGGACTCAACTAGGATGTACTGGAGCTATTGCAGGCTGCTGCTGAGATATTTGAGGGAGATATATATTTTTTTTTACATCAGAGTTTACCAAGTTGCAAAAAGAACCTATTTAAACTATCTTTTTGAAAGTGAAAAAGGGTGATGGTTATTCCTGCTTTGAGACGGCTGTTTCCATGCTGACAGGGGTGGCTGGGGAAGGAGAAGAACTGGGAAGAAAGTGCAGCCTTGTGCTCCCAAACCTGGCGTATGCAGAGTGACAGGGTGGTTTGGAGAGGTTGTGCTGAAGGGGTGAGCAGTGTTGGAGGTGCCCAGTTGAGGAGAAGCAGGGCTGAAGCCCTGAAACTACCCTCCTTGTCTGCTTGCCATGGTCCTTCTTGGAGCCTCATCAGAGGATGGAGGGTATTGCTCTTCACTGCTTTCCCCTGGAAGTGGAGGGCTGTGAAGCCTCCAGTTTCTCAGCCTGGAGAGCAGATACAGTTGATGGACCAAGGTTTTATAGATCCTACCTGAATCACTAGGAAAATGCTTTTAATCCAGATGGTATCCCCAAATCTTTGATCTCTTCATTGCAGCAAAATGCCTTCATTAATATTTACAGCACCTGCAGTCAGGTGGATAACTCGCTTTTCCACTCAATGTAGAATATGTTGACATGTTGACGTGAGAGCCCTTTTGCACAGGATATTTATTCTGTGGAGAAGGTGCTCACATGTGGGTGTGTGACCCTGGGTTGCCTTTAGACCTGAGCCTGGAGTCCAATTTGAGCTTCATTCATTTATTTTTAACTGGTAATTTGCATTTCAAAGGTTGATGAGCTTAGTACACGATTAGGTAGATATGCAGGCAAGCTTTCCATGTCACTCTCAAGGTAAATATTTCATTTATGTACACAGAGTCAAAGTACATCTTGCATATATATATAAAGAAAAAAACATATATATATCTTCACATACCCAGGGTCAAACTGCAGTTTTCTAGCAGCAAAAATGCCTGCTTTGCTCCAGGTCACCACTAGCCTGGTCCTCTCCTGCCCAAGCAGTGGAGTTTCAGTGTGGACTTCTGGCATGTTGCAGTTGTGCTGCAAACCCTCTGCTTCAGCATCAAGTGATGTGGAATTGCCACTCGCTCAGGAGCACCAGGGAGGTGTGAACACCCAGCAGGCCGCTGCCCATGCGCCGGGAGGCTTGCTTGGCTTGTGTCAGAGTGCTTCAGAGTGACACGTGTCAAGATGACCTTGTTCCCCAGCTTTCTCGAGTGCAATCTGTTTTCAGCCTGGTTTTATTTCTAAGGCCCTCATCAAACACACACACACAAAAAAAAAAAAAAAAAAAAAAAAAGCTCACTTTTGCCAAGATAACTGCTGGCCAAAAGTCCTCTTTTACACTGAACGGCAAGTGTTGGCTTTCAGAGGGAAGGTGAGAGCACTGAAACACTGATCTAAGCTGAAGCCACGGGTGTTTTAGGTACCGTGGAAATACCTGGGGGGATTCAAATGTGTACAGGTAAGGCCTGGAAATGGTACAGCAGGGCTTTGCATTGGAAGAGGAGGTGGTCTGCAAGCATCTTTTGGAGCCCTGCTTGGTAAGATGTTTTGGGATGTCTTCCCCCTTGTCAAAGTCCAACACCTCTATTGCAGATGTGGTCCAACGAGCCACCACATAACCACTCTCCAGGAATGTATTGTCCCAGGCCCGAGGGCAAGCAGGGAGCTTCTGGCCAACTGGACTTAGTTTCTCCACAGACTCTCAGTTCTCTGCAGCCAGCCCCCAAAACTCCCCCTGGGCCAGCCCTAAACTTCTAAAGTTTTGGCTGCATTTTTAAAGCCGTGCACTGACAGTTGCTCATGGCTAGATGCTGGAGGGCTGGGAATTCAAATGCCAAAGAAGCTCAGAAAAACAAGGGGCTTGGAGGCAATTGCTCATGCATCTCAAGTGCACTGGTGGCTTCTGTGCTGGTCACTCTCCACTGCTTAACCACAAGTTGGTTCAATCCCGTCACCAGACTGAAATGTAAGCCTGGGATCCAGGTGTAATTGTATACTAATTCAGAGGGCTCTCTTACTTATGTATTTATTTATTTATTATTTGCTAATAGAAAAATCCCTGCTCTGCTTAGGGGCGGCTGAGCACAAAATGTTGTTTTAAGGCTGAAAGGCACAGAGTGTTCCAGGACGATGGTGTGCAGGTATGAGACACTGCCCTACGCAGAGCAATCCACTGCCTGCAATTATTACACCAGTGTTATTTGCTGCCGCTTCACACACACGTTCTACTTCTCCTGCAGTCTGAAGTTCCCTGATATTTTTATGGGGAAGGAATAAGAGCTTAAAATGTACTTTTTCTCTTTTTTCTTTTTCTTTCCCTTTCCCTAACCCCTCCCTTCCCTTTCCATTTCTCCTCCTTCTCCTTCTCCTCCTCCTCCTCTCCTCTTCCTCTCCTCCTCCTTCTCCTCCTTCTCCTCCTTCTCCTTCTCCTTCTCCTTCTTTCTGTTTATTTAGCAAAAAGACCCTCAGTTAACCTCCTGGGAATGGTAAAGGTTTCTTCCCCTGAGGCTGCATCCCCAGCCATCCTCTGCCAGGCACTGAGTGTCCTACAGCCTCCTCTAATTCCTTTGCCTCCAGATCTGGCTCATTAGCCTCACTGCAGAGGTGCGATGTTCAAAGCACAGACTCTCCTTATGGATGTTCTGCTTCCTTGGGCAAACAGTGATTCCTAGGTGTGTCTCTTTAAAAGAAACATTAACATATTGCTATTTTGATGTGGAAGATCCCAGGATGTCTAAAGCATCCTGGAAAAAGATGTCCTGATGAAGAGGGGTCAAACCACTGCCCACCCTGTGTTGTGGAGCCTAATTTAATGTATTGCCAATTAACATAAAATTTGAAAAATGGGGCGCTGGGACATCACACCACCTGGTGAAAGATTAGGTAATTTCCTTCCCCTCTCTCCTCCAAGGTGTTTTGATTGCTACAACCATTGTGTTTCCAAGTCAGCTCATGTTCCTGGCCTTGCCTTTGGGCTGGCTTTTCCTGTTGTGAGCCTGCCCTGGCAGGGTGATGGAGTGTCCCAATTGGTGTCACATCATGGCACCCAGCCTATTCCTCGCTGCTCAAGTGACACCAACGATGTGCTGGGCCAAAGCATGGCACCGACTGCAATAAATCAGAGCCCTCTTCCCTGGGGACTCAGTCTGCAGCCCCTGAGGTTGATGTTCTGTGGAGTTGCAGGGACTTGGAGTCCTAGATGAAGGCACCGGGGCCAGCTTGTCTTTCCAAGTCTTGCTCAGATCTTCCATTGCCGAGTTGCTCAGAGGGAACCTTGTCTGACAGCAGGGAGCTGAGCAGTCTTGAACAAGACCATCAGAGGGTTCAACCAGGTGTCTGCCATCTGTCTTCCCTGAGGGCTCAGGAGCCTCTTCAGTGCAATTCTGCAGTGGAGGAGCTGGGACAATCCCACACTATCTCCATTATTTTATAAACCTCAGCATTTCTATCCCCTTGACTGGTGCATGCAGACCCATGGCTGCATGAAACAAATTGCTTGAGTCACGCTGTTACTTCAGGAGATGCTTTATTTAAGCTTCAAAAAGATGACAGCGAGCCCATCTGGTCCTGATACTCTACAGAACGGTGTAGCACCATTCTGTTAGGCAAGTGGCACACTGCACAGCTTGCTTTGAGCTGGCACCAAAAGTCTCTTTCAACCACTGCTGGAAAACTGGAACATCCTTTTTCAGGAGGAGGAACTGGCCAAGCAGGATGTATGCCTGGAAAGAGAAATAGAAGAGCATTTATTGGCCCACAAATACCATTGCAAGAAACATCCCACTCATGTGTGGCCCACGTTAGCCTCTCTGAAAGCCATGGATTTGGGGCTGTGATTTGGAATGGCTCATCCTTCATCAGGTCCACCCGATTTCTCTCCCAAAAGGCCGCCAGACCTGTGGGCCTTTAGGCCCAAGTTTGACCTTTAGGGCCAAGTTTTATCTAATCTCTTGAGGGAAGGAAGGATGCAGCTATGAGCTATATCTGCTCACAGGACTCCTGGAACTACCATAGGAGTGGAGACAGGAGCAAGCAGGATGCAAAAACCTCCTTCTTGGTTAATCCTGAGTGCCATGGAGAGCAGAAACTGCTTGAAGAGCCAGACCGATCATGCATGCACCTGGGAGGCTGAAGCTACTGTAAGACTTAGTGGGTCTCATTGGTGTCAAGCCTCATTTTCAGAGGACATGTCTAGAGGACCAAAATTGTGGGTTAATGAACATTTACTGCTAGCTGAGCCATGGGAGGTGCTGCTGCATTTTCACAACTGTCTCTCTGAGAAAATAAGTTCAAGTAAATTCTGAAAACTTAAAAAAAAAAAAAAAAAGTTTAGGTATATTTTGCTTAGTGCATCTCCAAAGACACATGGAGGAACTACTGAGCCACAGATACTTGATCTTCCTCTTTTACCTAGTGCTTATCATCATGTCTTCAAATAGCCTGGAGCAATTGGCCACCACATTACAGCGGGAGATCTTTTATGGCCAAGAGGGGAGAGGAAAGGATGCCACAAGAGCTAATGTTCTCAATGAGACCACTGGGAAAACAGGCAGTGGTGGGGAAGGAAAGAAAGAGGTTACCTTGTCAAAACCTTCTGCAGCTAGTTTAGATCCAAGCTCCTCATCAATGCCGTCTACTTCTGTAACAGTCTTATTTCCCATGGGCTCAGAGACAAAGTCTTTGAACTTTTGGCTTCTGGTTGCCATTTCTGTATGATGGAGTGGCTGGAAACATGAGGTAAAGAATAACCTAAAGCCCTCAACCCTGCGGCTTAGGATTAGGTGCAGTTCTAGTTCAAATGTAGTTTCAGAAGTCCAAGGTTGGCCAGGAACCTCTGGAGTCACACAGCCTATGATGCCTCTACCACTGACAAGTGTGCTCTCATTAACACCCCTGCTCCATCTCTGCTGGGATTAGGGGTTTTGTGCTCACACATCCCATGGGAAGCAGCTTCTGGGTGCCTAGTCTTGGTGGCTGAAAATGGGTGATTTTTGCAACATCTTGTTCCCTGCCTGCACCACCTCTTAGCTCACTTAACCCTTTGCTCTTCTTGGCATGTTTCCCATCCTGTTCTTTCTTGACCTTCATTTTGGTAAGCTGAATAGCTAAACTCTTGCTTCCCTTCAAAACTTGGGTTCTCCATTCCTGTCTGGCCTCTATGCCCTTCCCAGCTCCTGGTCCTGCATGGATTTGCTTCCTCTTTTGCATATGCGCAGCCAGAATCTCATCCCCAATACAGGAGAGGTCCTAGAGCAACATTGTTGGAAATCCTACAGGATTTCTGGGATTCCAGGCCTGCATTTGTCTTTCTTGTGCCTTGAATACCCCAGTCTGAGCACACTCAGATCCTTCTCTCCCTCAGTCAGCTCCTGGGTATGGATTCCCTGCCCATAGTATCCAAACTGCATGACTTGCTCATTTGCTTACCTGATTGCTTGTCCTCTTCGTCTGCCCACTCTCCTCATAAGATATTCCACCCCTTCTCTGTCTTAGACGAAACCCATCTGTCCATAGGTCTTGCATTACGCCCCAGGTGACTGTAAATAATTGTTTTCCTATGTAACTGTCACTCCTATTGCTGGGGTAGAGGACTCAGGTTCATGTCTCGCTCCAAACGCGATTTGCAAGCTGCAGAACTCAACAGCCAACGACGGTGGCACCACCTCTGGAGCTCACACATGGCATCTCAGCACTTGCCCCCAGCCCCCCATACATCCCCAAACTGGGCACCCCCTGAGGTCCTGGTTTCCACTAAAACTCAGTCTTGTCTCTGGGGTGGCCCTGTCCTGGGCAAATATAATGCCTGTGTTCCAGCAGGTAAACTGTGGTTTTTTACACTGGAGAGGCAGGCTGGGTAGGTTCATTTTTTGGCGAGGTTGCTACCAACCGCAGGGAGGGCTCTGCTGCTTAAAGGCAAAGGCTGTGAGGAGCCATGTGGACCTCCTAGCATGACCTCCCACCTCCCACCCCAGGTCTCCATAGTTAGTGCTGGTGACCAGTCCTCCCACACCACCAGCTTTGGGGCATCTCACAGACCAGAGGCTCTGAAGGCTTGGATGGAGAAGCCTTTCCATGCTAAAAAAGTCCTTCCGAGACATCAGCTTGTCCTGTGAGGTCACTGCTTGTCTCATAACCAGGAGGGAATGCCTGGAGCTCACCTGAGCTTTCACCCACATCCCCAGGCCTTCGGCTCGGGAATGGTGCTGAACGCACAGCATGAAGACAGTTCTTTGGGGCTGCTTAGCTCCATGGTCCTGGCCTAGGAGCTCTGGAGATGGACCAAAAAAACAGGGACAAGCAATAGTGTGTCTCGCTCCAAAAGCAGATGCACTGAGTGTCTTAGCTACACGGTCACATGGTGCCTTTTCTAATGCAAAGCTTGGCCCTGCCACCAGAGAAACACGTGCAAGGAGTGTTGTGACCATAATCCAGGAGTTGTTGCTATAACTTCTCTGTGGTTGCACTGCAATCCTGTGTCGTGCTTAGCTGCAATATCCACTTTGAATTTCCACTACTGGAGCAAAGCTGCTGCTTATTAAATCCAGACCAGCAAGCATTTGGCAAAGCACGTGGACTGGGAGGGCCTGCCAGGGAGCAAAGGGGAGGCCAGATGTACTGGTTCCTGCTTTTATAAAAGCAGAGGCTCCTTCCAGCACCTCCAAAGGGAGGAACAGTGGACGTGAGGCCACTTAGGATCAGCCCAGCTCATGAATAAAGCAGCGACATCAGTCAAGTCCAGAGCAAAGGGCACTTCTGCTCTTGTTCTTACCCAATTTTGAGGCATGTTTCTGTACTTGTAAGTGTCCTGCTGTGCGAACAAGGATGATCAGCATGTCTCTACCTCCCCAAGACCTCAATTTCAGTCCTCCCATAACAAAATGCAAACCATGCCTGTTGTCTGCATGTTAAGCCACAGACTGGATTTGGATTGTGCTGGGCATGATCGTGGTCCCTGCTCAGTCCCGGGGAGGATTTCACTGTCCTTTCTGCATCATTGGGCCTGGACCTTCAGGAGGAGCAGGGCTGGGGGCCCTCTGGAAAGCCAGCAGACCGTTCCCCTGCTTTGCAATGAGGTTTGTTTGATGACTGCTGAGGAGAGCTAAAAATATCCCCATGATGGTTATGAATTTAGGATAACTAATACATCCAGTGGAGAGATTTGGAGCCCTTCCAGGGCTAAACAACAGCTTCTTCACCAACAGCCAAAGATTTGTGGATGCAAAAATAACTAGGAATGAAAAGTCTCAAATTGGAGCAAGTTGTTTTCGAATCAAACCAAAGAGAAAATTCCTAGTGGTGAGGATGGTGATGGATGATTGCCAGCACTCTGGTGGTTTTAAGAACAGGGTACACAGACCTCTGGCAGGGTTGGATTGGCCTGGATGCTCTTTCTGGGCAAAAGCTTGGGCTCCATGTGTTGTTGAGGTCCTCTCCCAGCTCTGTTCATACCCAGCCCTGCTCTGATCATGGGGGAAGAGACCCCTTCACTAAGTCCTTGGGACTGATAGTTGCTACAGGTTAAGCACGAAGGACATCGTAGTGTAGATTGCTTCCCAGGAGGGCAAAATTTCCACCTCAGTCCTGGTGGAAAAACACAGCAAGTAGGGAGAACTCCTTGGACTAACTAAACACCTCCCGTACCGTGCAGACCACACAAGTCATGTGCCTTGACCACCCTAAAACAGCCAACTGCAAAAGCCAGAGATAGCTGCAAGACCTGTAGCCTCTTCACCTCAGTGTGACCTCAGCTTCAGGGACAGACGACTCTGTTCCTTTTCCACACTTATGGATCCAAAATACAACCTGGGAAGAAAGAGGTGGTGCTGTCCTCATGTCATTATGGGACAGGAGACCCAGGTTCAAATCCTACAGGGTCTGTTGGGCTTAGGCTTGAACCTATGCCATGCATTCTGCCATACATGCTCCTCGTTGCTCTTTGTTGCTGAAGCCAACACTCATTGAGTCATTTGGCCAGTGAGAACAAGAATGATCCCATCTCCCAAGGGTCAGGGCACTTGGCTGTCCAGAGCAGCAAAGTCCTTGGAAGGTTTGAGCAAGATCCTTGGAGGGTTCAACCAGCTGGTGATCTTGAGAAGACTGGAGCAGGATTAATTCCCAGACTGTTGCGTCTTTGCCTGAAGGACTGAACACTGGGTCTGCTTATTGCCACCCTTTCTCACGGGTGCTGAGAATTGAAGCATTTGTGCCTATTTCAGGACCTGCTCTAGACACCGCATTATCATACTTAGTCGAAACGTTTCTCCATTAGCATATTTTCCCTCTTCTTCCAGCACATCTGCTTGTGTGAAACAGTCACTTATTCTCCTTGCTGTTGTGTCAAGACGTGCCAGGCTGTGAACGAGACCTGCTGCCCTTCGCCGTCCTGCTTCAATAGCATGGCTTGTTTTCCAGGAGCGGGGCGAAGATGCCGATGTCAAGTCCGGGGAGGCCACTGAGCACAGCCCTTCACCCGGTAAAACACAGCAACATTTTAAAACTGCCTCTCTCCTAAGCTGCACCAGATTTTGTTCTGCTGAAATGCTGAACCATGATGTGCCAGAGGGAAAAGGAAGGAGCTGGCTTGGTGCTTGGTGGAAGTTGTGGAGATTGAGAGACGTGTTCCTGCCCAAGCCCAGGGCTTTTGCATGCTTTGTATGTTTTGGGATAGAGAGAGCAGCTAATGCAATCTCTCTTCTAGCACACTTTTTGTTAGCCACTAGCTTATGGGTGCTGGCTGGTGGGGTGGTTCATTTTGGAGGCAGGATCGTGAGGAGATGTACCTTTGGCCAGACCCAGGATGCCTCTTAAGTGCTTACGACACAGACAAGATATAACATTTCCAAAGGGTGGTCTCTCTCTTCCCCAATCCTAATAACTCATCTCTTCAAATCTGAACGTGCCTTCCCTCTCTCCCCTCCTCCTTCCCTCCCTCCCTCCCTCCCTTCCTCCTTCCTTCGCTACTGAGGCATCTAAATCATTTCCACATATCCAGATAACTTGTCTCCTCTGGTACAAACAGGCACCAGCATCACGCATCTCATATGTCTTCACTTCCACCATGGGAGGTCACCGTCAGGCCAGGAGACATGCAGAGGGCATGGGTCCAGGGGACAGCCAGGATGCTGGGTGGTCCTGGGCATCATGGGCAGCTCTGGGCACGACTTTGGCCTTGCTCTGGGCCTGGTGGGTCATGGATGAGCCTCTGCAGGGTGCAGAAATGCATTCCCAGACTGGTGGGTGCGAAAATGCAGTCCATGTCCAGATTTGCCCATTTACGTGTCCTATGGTCTTGGGGAAGACTCCTGCTGTGTTCAGGACCTTGGTCTTCAGAGTTTGGTCTCTTGTGATTCCCATGTCCAGCTCTTGAGATGGGTCCAGCAGGCTGGCCAGTATTTCCATCCTTTGTCTGGAAACTCCTCAACTTTTCCATCCCTTGTCTGGAAACTCCTCAGCTTTCCCATCCATTCATTGAAACATTCTTCTGAAGTAGGAGACAGCTCTGTCTTACAGGCAGGTTATCTCACCTTGACTTTACTCCCAAGGACAACAGGTAGGACCAGCTCCCCAGCTGGACTGCGGGAGCAGGCTGGAACCGCTGGGTCCTGCTAGCCGAATGGAAGAGCCTAATGCTGAGGCCAGCACTTCCCTGGCAATTACAGCCTCTTTCTTCCCAGCAAATACAACATGGGCAAAGGTCTGCAAGATTTCCCCAACTCAGTACCAGCTGTGTATACTCAGGAATAACTTATGATCCTTTTATTTCTGACTTGGAATTAGGTTCGTAGAAGCATGTTTGCCTCTGTACTAACTCAGCACAAGGGCTAAATCCAGCCTTAATCCTGAGTGAGTCTTTGAAGTGGTGGGAAAAGGCAGGGTGACACTGGTATCCCGCACTGCTTTATCTCAACCTGACTGCTCCTTTCCCATCCCATGTTCAATCCTCAGCCGGGTTGCCAGCAGCTGAGCTTCAAGGGAGCTCTTGAGCAACACTGCTAGTTGGGGCCAGGGAGACATCTGAGGAGCCCCAAGAGACCTTTCAGGATGGAGATGTGACCATGAGGGACCCCGAAACGGCCTTGGGAGAGAGCAGGGCCCTTTCTTCCCTCCCAGGGCTACTGCTGACCTTGAGTGTAGTTGATCCCACCTCATGCAGTACCTCCAGCTTGCCCAGGTCATGCAACCACCAGACAGGGATCGTGGGTTAAGCTATGTGGGGGGCCAACAAAAGGAACACTCCAAAGCTGGATTACAGAATGGATGAGGTTGGAAGGGACCTCTAGAGACCATCTAGTCCAACCCTCCCTGCACACGCAGGGTCACCTAGAGCACGTGGCACAGGGTGGCATCCAGGCGGGTTTGGAAGATCTCCAGAGAAGGAGACTCCACAACCTCTCTGGGCAGCCTGTTCCAGAGCTCTGTCACCCTCACAGTAAAGAAGTTCTTCCTCACATGGAGATGCAACTTCCTGTGTTTCAAATTTAAAAGCAAAGCAAAACAAAACCTTGAAATTCTCAAAGCCCTTATCATTAGTTGGACATCCCCGCGGAGCTTCTGATCCAGAAGAGCACGGAAACGAGGCCCTCTCCTGCGAAGCGCCACAGCTTCCCGGATGGACCAGGGAGCGCCGCGAAGGCCGCGGGCGCTTCCCGCTTCCTAGAGGCTCCGCAGCCGCCG
>NW_010584009.1:142242-163093 GCF_000705375.1 Tinamus guttatus | reverse complement strand
GGAGCCGGAACCGGGACCGGGACCGGGACCGGGGCGCTGCGGAATGGCGACGTGTGCGGCTGGCCGGGGAGGCGCCCTGCCCCGTGCCCGCACCCGCCGCATGATGGACGGAGCCGCCGCCTCCTCCTCCTCTTCCTCCCTCCCTGCCCCGGGACAGCGCCGGCCCCCGCACCCGGCTCCCCCTTCCCGCATCCATTGCAGCGCTTCAGCCTCTCGTGGATTTTTTTTTACTATTATTGTTACTTTATATTATTATTACTTTATTATTATTGTTACTCTTGTTATTATTACAATTATATTTAGCAAACTCTCTGCCGGACCCTGGGAGGTGGAAATAAAGTCCCTCCGCTGCTCCTTTCCCTCCCAGATAGCCACGTACCCAAGAAAGCTGAGGCCGTTCCTGAGGGAATATGAGCTCTTGGCTGCTAGGGATATGCCGGAGCGAGGGACGGGAAGGGGATGCGGGTCCGTTCCCTGGCACGGAGCTCGGAGTTGCTTCCCCAGGACCCACGGGATGGTCCCGTGCAGCCCTGCTCCCCGTGGAGCTCTGCGCTGCGCTCAACATCGTCGCCCCGCGCTCGCCCGGGCCGCTTGCAGCCACCGCCATCTGTTCCACATATTGGAAGCAAATTCCTCTTGACCGTAGCCGAGAGCCAATCTTGTGAGATCTGGTGAGGTGCAGTCGCAAAAGGTCGCGGTTATGAGATGAGCATTCCTTTTTCTTTAACGGGGCGAAAAATACATAGATACGTGTCTCCAAGCTCATTCCTGGCCATCGTTCACGGCCATGCGAAGCCACCCAGGAGCTCAGCAGCAGCAGGGGCTCTCGCTGGGTGCAAAGCCTGGGCAGAGAGAAGTGTGAGGAGAAACGTGGTGGACTTTTCCGCGAGCCCAAGGAGCTTGGGACTATCCTGAAGGATAGGAAGATGCAGCTGCGCTGTGGTGCTACTACCCGCAGTGTCTTTTACACAGAGAGGTGTTTCCTGCTTTTTTTCCACTAAGGTTTGAGAAGAGGAACTGTGGAAAGCTGCAGTTTCTGCTTTCCTGCTACAAGAGCTCACCAAAAGCTCACATACCTGCCTTAAAGCCAGGCCGTAGCCGCTCCTGAGGCGACTGCTGGGCTGAAGGTGTCACCTGGCGCCTGCACTCACTGCTACCTGCCATGAGGAGCGAGGGATGCACCGTCCTGCATCCCGAGGATGCGCTGAAGCAGGTCCTGCTGGAGGCACCCTGCCTTCCTAAATGTTGTCTCCATCCTTTGCAACAGGGCGCAGGGAGAGACCTCAGGAGAATGACCTGGTGCTTGGCCTTTTATCTGCTGCCCACCGAAATGTTGGCTCCCTGCTGCTGGGGGAGCCCTGGCCCCGCCGATGGCCCTTTCCTCGCGCTGGCTTTTCGCAAGGGTGGCTTCAGAGCAGGGCAGGAGACAGGACTTTGTTTCCCAGAACCATCATTTCTTTTTGAGGGATTTCTGAAATGGTCCCTTCGTTCTTACAAGTGCTTCCCCCTATGTCCTGCAATGGGAATTTGACACTGAGCTGAGAGGAGCTGAGATCTCAGCCTGGAAACTTTTTGTACTAAAAAGTGCTTTCAGACTATGCAAACCCCAGCTGCATGACCCAAGATTTCTGTTTCTCTCCTCTCCGGTGCCCACTTGCCTCTTTTCCTGTATTAACTTGAGCTGCTGCTTTGATGCTGTGGCAGAGTGCAAGTCTTGGCTTGAGGTGGAGCATCTTTCCTTTTCCCATTTGAAGCATTTCTAAATGCGGGTATTGACAGTGCACATGCTTTTCCTTATAGTGCACATGTTTTTCCTTGGCTGTGTAAGGAAATAGAATTTCTGCAGTGCTACAACCTGTCTCTTCCTTTGCTCCTGCCTCACAGTTCACCTGGCTGCTTTAAACCCACTTGGATGGAGGTAAAAGTCTCCAAGATACCAAATTCCTGTGGATTTCATAGAAGTGTTTGCAGAGAGGAGGAAAACCTGGACAGGTGGGAAGGCTGCATCGTGGGTTTGGCTCTTGCAGGTCTTTGGCACAGGCAACTTCAGGACGCTGAGACTGTTCCAATTGTGCTGTGCCTTCGTTAGTGCTGGGAATGGTCCTGCAGTTCCCTAAAAATGTCGTGCTTTGCTGGCTTTGCTTCCTTATGGCTTGTGGGGGTTTTGCTTGGGGCAAGCGGAGGTGACTGCAGGCTCCAGAGTGGCTGGGGAAGCCTGTTCTTCTAGGCTGGGATATTTGGAAATTTGGTGGATAACTAGGAAAAAAAAAAAGGTTGAAGGTTGAAGAAAAACTCCTCTGTCTTCAAGATTATGGGTGTATCTGGCCATGCCGATTCAGAAACAAACTTCCAGCCCTTGGAAAGGCAAAGACTGAAGCTCCTTGGGAGGAAGGCAAGGTCAGGAAGTACCAAGGCAGAGCTTTGCTGCCGTCGTTAACGTTGCCCTACGTTGCTTCTTGCATTTATGCATCAAGAAGACATTTTTTTTTCTTTTTACCCTCAAAATGCCATGTCCAGTCTGCTTCAATTTAAATGTACGTGGTGTCTCGTGACCTGCTGTCGCTTTTCCCGTCGGAGTGATACACTCTTCCTTGCAGAGCTGTCGGGGCCGAGTCGTGCCTGGTCTTGGCTGCGAGGGAAACTCTGCTGGTAGAACTTGCTCCTTGGAGTCGCCGGGGGACCTGGGTTTGTGCCGTGGCCTTTGAAGCCTGCGGAGGGCCAGCTGAGGGGTCCTTGCTTCCCCTTTACTGTGACAGGGCTGCTGCAGCGAGTGCTGCTCGCTTGGCAGTTCTCACTCTCCTTTTGGACTTTTTCACAGCAAGGGCATTGCCTGTCTTGCGGAATAGCAGTGGGGCCAAATTCCGGCTTTCCAACTCCCATCCGATGGCATTGGCCACCTGCGAGTAGCTGCAGAGGTTTTGTGATTTTGCCTGGCTGAGCCTCCCTTTTCAGCAGGGCAGAGGTGTCTGCAGCTTTGGAAGGGCACGTGGAGAGCCCCTTTCCCGCGCTGAAGCCTCGCTGACATTAGCTTAGCAGATTTTTCCTTGTCACGGTGTTTTGCTCAGCCGGGAAGGACCATTTTGTGCTAATCTGCATTGCTATCTCGCACTGCTGTAAAACCCCGGAGGAGACAAGGTGCAGTGGGTTTTGCTGTGGCACATCGGGCGAGACGCCCCGCTGGGAGTGCGCGGCTCTGCCGGCTCCGGCCACCACACGATGCCCTGTTCCCTATGGAGAGGGAGGGCCGGACTGCTGGTGGAAACCCCCATCCCAGGCAGGGGAAGGTCTCCACTGGCAGCTCCTTTCGGCTCTGCACGGCCTGCTTGGACTCTGTGAAGAACCTCGGTGTGTGTGGCATGTCTGGAGCGGTCGTCTTCAGTGCACGGTTGCTGAGAGAGCAAGTTGCTGTGGCGCTGCTCTTGCATGCTCTCTTTTAACACCTTTTCTGTAACGTGTCACCATGATGCCAAAAATACCCTTGAGGTCTCTTTTTTTCAAGAGCTGAGGTTTTGAAAAGATGCTCCTCTGCTTGTTTTGGTCTCACCTTCCAGCCCTCCTCCTCTACCAGCTTTCCCACCCTCCAATCCACAACCCTTCAAAGAGGAAATTTGATAGTGTTTGCAATTCAGTGTGGGGATGAGAACTGCTGTTAGCCAAGGGCTTTCTGCCTTTTCTCCAAGATGGCAAGAAAATGCAGCTTTGCATGGCCTGGAAAGTGCCTCTTCTTGGGTTACCCACCTTTGGCATCCCTGCCCGAGAATTAGTGAGCACTCATGGCCATGGGAGGTTTTGCACTCTGAGAAACACATGAGTGGAAAAGTAGGGAAGAGATTGGTTTAGAAACACAGGACATGGTTTAATTAGCAATGGCTAATTAGCACTGCATCTCTGTGTAGTGCGGGAGAGCCACTTGGCATGTGGCATCCCCGACTCGTTGTTCTTGAGACAAGCTATGTGTTCAGGAATGGCTGTTAATGCGGGGTGAGGATGCCAAGGATTTTTGGTTGGTTGGTTGGTTTGGTTTTTGTCCTCCTCCCACTTTTGGGTGCTTCTCGAGATTGCTACAGTCATTGAAATTACAAACTGGGAATAGGCAACATGGTGGAAGAGCCCTGATTCGTGGATATATAGGCAGGATACTCTTCCCAGAGTATGTAGTCCTCAGTGCAAGATGCCATTTGGAAACACAATGTTGACATGAAACTCACTGCTCTGGGCCACTGTGTCTTTGGGGTTTTCTGCACTAACTGTCATTTTGGTGTCTTGCAGGCACAGAAGAATAAGGCAGAATGGATGTGTACGACCCTCAAACACTGGGTGTTATGGTCTTTGGAGGTTTCATGGTGATATCAGCCATTGGAATCTTTTTGGTGTCCACCTTCTCCATGAAGGAGACATCTTACGAGGAAGCCTTGGCTAAGCAGCGCAAAGAGCTTGAGAAGACCCAGCAGCACAAAATGGAGAAAAAGAAGAAAGAGAAACCTGTTGAGAAAAAAGGAAAAGCAAAGAAAAAGGAAGAGAAACCCAATGGAAAGATACCTGAGCAGGAGCTGGCTCAGGAAGTGACAGACTCTCCCAAGGATGTAGTTCCTGAGCCTGTGGTGGTGTCTGAGCCTGCAGTTATTGAGTCTCCTGTTGCAGCAGTGTCAGTGGCCCCTCAGGAAAAGGAGAAGCCTGCACCGTCTCCTAAGGAAAAGAGGAAGAAGGAGAAGAAGGTGGCAAAGGTGGAGCCTGCTCCGAGTCCGGTGTTGGCCTCACCTCCTGTCAGTGTCCCCAAGAGTTCCTCAGTCTTGGAGGTGACCTCCAAGGAAGTGCCTGTTGTGGCTGTGCCACCAGTTGGCACCCACCAAAGTGCTCCAGTCATCAACTCAGTTGCTGTCAAGAAAGCTGATGCTCTTGCCGCTCATGAGGAGCAGAAGCCTGATGGAGCTGGCAAGAAGAAGGCTGCATCCAAGAAGAAGAGTGAGCCAGGTAAGGCCAAGTTCTTCTGGCTATGTCTTCATTGGGTAAGCAAGCAGAGTATCCTGGTGCTGTTGAAACAGAGCTGCCTGTCCTGAGACATCTTCGTTCTTCTGTTGGAAGACATGTTGTGTTGGAAACGTGGCGTCTCTAGAAGGACCATGTCTGTTGAAATGGCCCAGGTGCACAGAGTGCACTTGCCTAGGTGGCTGGAAAGACTGGAGTTTTCTCTGGAGAATAAGAAGTTGAAGTCAAAAGCTTGCTAGCCTTCCACAACACAACACAACCCGTGTTGCAGAGTCAACTAGCAGTTTTTGCATCTGTGTTTCAGAAAAGGACTTGCTACTCAGCCAGATTTGGGGAGCTTTGTGCCTGTAGGTCTCCCAGAGCAGATTAAAACCGTTGAATCTGTTTGTTTGAGGAAAGCATTTTACTAAAGGCCAGCTCCACACAGGAATAAGTTTTGAAATTGTTGAGCTCAGGAGCAACCACTATTGGAGGGTGTTGCAAAGATGGTGTTTGAGTCTTCAGGGTCATGTCCTCTGCTCTGCTACAGATGACAATTCTGACACAAATAGTTTGGGATGTTTTTTTCTCATTTAGTTTGTTTTTAGCCTTTTATATTCCAAGGAGAACTTGCTCGCAAGGCATTAACATGTACCGGGATCTAGGGTCATCTGCTGTAATGGTGGGACCCAAGATTGGCTGAGTCCCTGGTCTTGACTTCAGCCCTGATTTGCTTCCCAGACTTGGGATCGTCTTTAGTGCCACATGTCAGCATGGGTTTTAAGAGCAGTGATTTATTGCGGAGATCAAGGGCGCAATCTCAAACCTTGCAACATTTGGACTTGCACATGAGTATTCAGGCCAGGAGGATGCTCAGGGTTATGTAGGAGCATCTGGTCACTGTAGGGCAAGAGCCAAAACAGAGTGGGTTTTGACGAAGAGAGGTTCTCCCACATCTGATGACCTGCCTAGAAGAAAGGGACCAGCTTGTAACAGGGAAAGCAACCACAAACACCTGCTCGGCAAGGAGTATGGGGAGCTCAGTCTAGCTGCCTTACCCATGCTGATGGCCCAGGTCATCACATGTAGCAGAGTCTGTGTGCAGAACAGGAGGGAATTACAGGTAACTTTAGAAGTAATGATGACCCTGAGTAACCCTCTGTTGCTCTGACCTGGAGGTTGAACCTGTTTATTTAATTAATTAATTATTTTTCCCCTCTACTGGAGCTTTTAGCTCAGATAGATAGACACTTCTTGGGGAAAACATCAACCCTGGGGTTAGAAGAAAGCAATCTGGGCAGGTGCTTTTGCTCTCAGGTATGTCTTAAGATCATGAACCAGGTGGGTCTTGTTGCTTACTTGCTGGAAAAGTTGTGAGTGCACTGACTATCATGGGCTGAGTTTTGGGTTTTTTTTTCTTTCTTTGCCTCCAAGCTCTGAAATACTGGTAGTGGTGGGAGCTGGTGGGATATACTGGTGGGAGCTGATGTCTGGCACAGGAGAGCTAACCCTGCAGCTGACTCAGGCTCCTGCCACTCTCTGCAGTCACCCTTCCTCGGTGTGATGGGGTTGTGAGATGCACATATTCAGAGACAGTGATGGGAAGGTTATGCTCCGCGCTGTGCAATTTCTGAACCTGCTGCTATACGGCTCCCAGTCATAGGAGCCTTGGTCTCAAGAGGTGGATTCAAGAGACCTTGGTGTTAATGGCTTTAAAGAATGAGGACTTATTGAAGTCCAGTGCGTTTTTCTTTCCTTTTTTTTTTTTTTAATGAGCCAATGAATACAGGTTGTTTTGAGAAGAGCAAACACATTGGATTGTAGGTACTGTGGAATAACTCTTAAAACTCTCTCCGTCATGACCTTGTGCACTGTGGTGCTACAAGAGCACTGCAGTCCTGTTATGGATTACACGATGCTACCTGGCTTTCCCAAGCTCACAGAGGAGTAGGGAGGCTGTGGGATATGCATCATTCCCTTCACAAAGAATTGGAGCAAGCCTGGGAGCGGGGGGAACACCAAGCTCCACTCAGCTCCACTCTGCAAGGTGGTTTTGTGGATCCTTCAGAGCTTCGGATGCTTCCTGGCCTAACAAACCTCTGACCTGTTGTGTTGGTGAAGCGTGTCCAGCCGTCATTCAGTTTGTTTCGTGGGTTGGACATGACCTGTAGTAGCATCAGACAGAAGTGATCGATGACCTCTCAAACACATTTGTGCAATGAGCATAGTCTGTTCTCTAGCACTTCTTACATTGCTGTCATGTATAGAGGTGATACTGGGTCAAAATGTCAGTTGTTTTCCTGTATGGTTGAGGCCAGCTAAGCCAGCTAAGGTATTCAGCTTAAAATTGGGGAGTGTGACTCAGCCCTGCCACTGGCATGAGTGGTCTTAATGGCTCCTTGTTTCTCTTCAGCACCTGTGGACTCGGATGGGCCCCTCTACCTGCCCTACAAGACGCTTGTGTCCACCATCAGCAGCATGGTGTTCAGTGAGGGGGAGGCCCAGCAGCTGATCGAGATCCTGACGGACAAAGCAGGCATCGTGCAGGATACCTGGCACACGGTAGGGCTCAGGGCCAACAGCCAGCTGGAATTGGCTCTTAGGACCTTAGCTCTCAACTGAGACCAGGACTGGGATGTGAGGTATCAAGTGAAGGAAAGCTTTGGGTTTCCAGGCAGGTTGGGTGGTCTGCTGGCTACAAAACCAGGAGGGCATTCTGGAGGATAGAGGGATGGATCCTTTAGGATGCCTGTCTTGCAGGTTAGGTGGCTCGTGCGTGCAGGGGCAGGCAAAATGGGGTGGATTTGGAGGTTCCCATTAACATGCTCTCTCGTGCTCCTAGGCAACACAGAAGGGTGACCCAGTTACTGTCCTAAAACGCCAGTTGGAGGAGAAGGAAAAACAACTTGCTGCCGAGCAAGAGGACATATCTGCTGCCAGAAACAAGCTGCGGGAGCTGAGCAAGGTGAGCATTGCATGGCCCTCCCGAGGTCCCTGGCATGGGCTCTCTCTTCTGCTGTAGTCATCTTGGCTTGCTCCAGCTCGGCAGAGAAGTCCTGCTAGCGTGCAGCAAGACACCCAGCCCCTGCTTGCAGTCCTACCTGGAGACAGAGCCCAGCTGCTCTCTGGGCCCTGTATCCGTCCTAAAAAGTGGTGGTTCAGTGCATGTGTGGGGCCTGCAAGAAGCGGGGAATGGTACTTTCTTCAAAAGATTGCACCTTGCCTCAACCTCATGTTAAAAACTGAAATCGGAACAAATTCCTGCGCCTTGATGTGGCCCTGTGGTTGCTGCGTCGTTGGCCTTGGCTGATGGGATGCGGTCAACCCCTTGGTGGGAGAGGAGGGTAGAAGACCAACGTTCTGTATGTCCCTATGACCTATGAAGCAAGGTTTCCTCTAGTGTCCTCCTTGAAGGCAGTCTAGTGTCCTTCAATCCCAACCTGGGGATGTCCCTTTCTTTTCCTGCTCGGTGCTAGGTGGTGTTTAATATAACACATATTGATCTGAAAAAAAAATCTAGGCTGTATTACTCCTCTCTCTTAGCTGGCTCAGTGTGGAACAACAGTGGCATCCAGTGGCCACAGAGCCCAAAACAAAATAGAGGAAGAAATGTTAAGTGCTCAACAACATAGCTTGGCCATGCTCTTTTGACATGGGGCTTCACGACCTGCTTGTAGCTCTGAAATGGCTCAACTTTTAAGTCTTCCGAATGAGGAGGCCTGGTTTTGTGTTTCCTTAAAGCGAGCAAACTCAAAGCAAGTGCTGAGCACTAAGCAGATGGCTTCTCTCCTCGAAGGAACTCGCGGCGGAGAAGGCCAAGGCGGTGGCCATGGAAAGCAAGCTGAAGGAGCAGCTACTCGCTCGCGAGCGGGAGATCGCCGCCGTGCAGGCCCGGATGCAGGCCAGCTACCAGGATCACGTGAACGAAACGCAGCAGCTCCAGGGAAAGGTGGGCGGCACGTTGGTCTTCTGGCTGGGGGATGGTTTTTGGTGCACGGAGAGCTTTTTGGATGAGATTGGGAAGGGTGGCAGGGTCTCAGAGAAGGGAAGAGAGCTCGTGGTGCTCAGTCTCCCAAAAAGAGCTTTCCTGAATGTGCAACTGCAGTGACAGAGGCCTGGAGCATGGTTGCTCCAACAAGATGCCCCTTCCTGGGAGATTTTGGCTGTGTGAAGGGAAGGGGTGAGGTCCCAAGCACTGGTGACTTCAGGGACACCTCTTGAGCAAAGGCAATTCTTGGGGGCAATCTTGTTTTTTGGTGGTTGCTGCATGAATTGCTGTAGTGGAAGCAGAAAGCTCTGTTAGTCCCAGGCTGCTGGACCCTGATGCTAAAGGGATAAGAGATATATGGAAACATCCTCAGGAGACTTTACATACCTGGGAGCTGTAGATGTCTTGTCAAATGAGGAAGGGGGCACAGTGCACCCCCACGCACGTGTTTGCATTCCCCTGTGCTTAACGGACCCAGGCTGGGCTCATGTATGGGCTTCTTGGGAGAGGAAAGGGGCTCCTGGTGGAATAACCCATGTTGGGATCCTCTAGATCCGGACCCTGCAGGAGCAGCTGGAGAACGGCCCCAACACGCAGCTCGCTCGCCTGCAGCAGGAGAACTCCATCCTGCGGGACGCGCTCAACCAAGCCACCAGCCAGATGGAGAGCAAGTAAGTCTGGGGCCAGGGCTGGGCTGTGGAGTGGAGACAGAGACGGTGTGGGGCAGGGGTTGGGCATCAGGAGTTAGCTCTCCCATCCCCTTTGCACGGGGCCCGTGCAGAGACCATCCTGCAAAGGCAATTGGTGGCTTCAGGTAGCTGGAAGATGGGGACAGGAAGAATTTGTCCAGCGTCTTTTTGGGTGCTGATGGAGGAAATGCTGATGTTTCCACAGGATTTTTCCTGTTTGCTTGGAGCTGTTTTGATGCTCGAGCCAACAGATAGTGCAAAGAAGACAGCTCAATGTGAGCATGAGCTGAGCGATGCTCAATGTGGTGCTCTTCGCACTGCAAGGGCTGCCAGGGGATAGATGCTTGGGGGTCAAGGTTTTTCTCTCTACTAACAGAATTGAGGTGCTGTGCAGGACTTTCCAGCTCATGTACATTCATACTTTCTAACTTCAGAAGAAATCTTCTCTTTAAAACAAGTGATGCTGCAGAGAACCAAGACCTTCTTGATGCCTGTAGAACAAGTATGAGCTAGGTAGAGATATTTCACGCTCCCTATTTTTTTTTTTTAGAAAATAAGAAACAGCTGATGATTAACAGCAGTAAAATAATTACTGACTGGATTCCAGATGCTTAGAGAACTTCCTCTTGTGTCTGGGAATGCAGATGCTCATGTTTTCTGCTTCATAGGAAAGGAATGTCTCCTGTGACTGAAACGTAGCTTTTGAAAAGCAATTTGTCAACTCATTCCACTCCGTCCACGAAGGACCAGGCGTGTCCTAGAAATAGGAAAATGCAACTGTTCAGATATTTCGAGCTGTGAGTCAGGCTGACAGGAGGTTGTATTCCCCCCTGTAAGTCAAGCAAGGATATGCTATTGGCCTGTGGGTTATAATAGCCCTGCTTTTCTTGCTCCAGGCAAAATGCTGAGCTGGCAAAGCTACGGCAAGAATGCAACAAGCTGGCGAAAGAGCTGTCTGAAAAATCGGAGACGCTGCAGCAAGAGGAGCAGCAGAGAAAGACCTGGGAGATAAAAGCGGTGGCCTCCGAGAAGCAGATCGAGCAGCTACAGGTCAGGCGGGCACCAAGGGGCTGCTCCCCTTGCAAAGATGCTGCAGCCTGATTTCAGGCAAGCACTGGCTCCCCACGGGCACATCCTTGCTAGTGGGATTCCCTTCACCCCAGGAAAGGTGTTGGGAAGTCTCCCAGCTCCTGTCCCATGTGGGTCCGTTGCTGTCACCGATGGACTCGCTCTCAGCTCAGCTCTTTCTAAGCCTCGTGTGCTCCCTCCCTGGCAGAGCAGGAGCCGCTTGTGGCTTTTCTGCTGGGGTGTGCCTGAGGTTTTCGGGTTGTTTAGAGGATATGTGCTGAATAGCAAGGGATGCTTTGAAGATAGCTGTGGTGATGGAGAGAGCACAGGTCACACGCATGCTCAGCAGCAATGCCTAGAGCTCTGGCTTGAGGAACAGTATCAGGGAATGATACCCTGAATGATAACGCCAAGGAACGGTGGAATCCTGCTTTTTTATGGTTCTGGAGCCACCAAACTACAGTGGAGTCACCAGAGAGCAGGCTCATTTGCCTTCCTCTTTCTCCTCCATGAAACGTTTGGCGTTCAGAGCAGTATGATTCATCCTCCGAGGGCTGCTGGTTTTCAGCACACTCATCATGCCCCTCGCTTTGCTTCCCCTTCCAAGCGCATGCCTTGGCCAGGCCTCTCCCTGGCTGCTTTCTAAGGTGGAAAAAAAAAATAAAAAGTCTTCCCTGGCCACAGCCATGTAGAAAATTCCACTGCGTGCGGAAACACACGTCCAAATACCTCCAGGCCCCTGAGCTCCCTGTGTCAGTCTGGTGCACATGGCATCTGCTTTCCACGAGCAAGGAAAATTGTTGGATGATCTCCATGTAGTAAAGAGCATCCACCCACTCCTGGGTGACAGCTGGGTGTTATCCTGGTCTCCTTCTAGCTGCACGGGGGCAGCTCTGAATGCATGAAGCTGCTTAACTCTCTTTTCCATGCTGGAGGGGAGGATGGCCAGGGGCAGTCGTCTTGGCCCAGAAGGGAGATATTTGGTTGTTATCTAGTTCCCACTTGAGGACTGTGGCAAATTGCAAAACAGGAGCACAAAGCAAACGCTTCTTTGTGCACGGGGAGCATGGAGGAAAGAGGCCTTAAAAAGAGGTCTTAACCCCCAGTAGCATGGCTTAAAAAGTGACATGGCTTTGCTTGCAACGGGCCAAGGTTAAAGCCTTCTGCTCCTGCCCTGCAGGCTTCCCAAAGAGAGGTGGAGGCGACGCTGCAGAAGAGGCTGGATGAAGTGAGCGAAGAGCTCCGCAAAGCCCAGAGCGGCTACAAGAACCTGCTAGCAGAGACGGAGAGAGCCAAAGGACAGCAGCAGAGCTTGGCTGGTGAGGAGCTGGACATCTTGCCAGTAGGGCAAGTCAGGGATGGACTCTGAGCACTGCTGTGAGCTTTGAGGTGGTTCCTTGGTGGAGCCGGACAGGGTGCATTGACCCAGGTTAGCTGCATCATCTGGTGTCAGGGCTTGGAGGATGCTGGACTTGTCTGTGATCACGGGTGGAGGATGAGACCCTGGTCCTCTCCAGCACCCCTCTTCTGCATGGCTGAGGCCTCTTTGCTGGGGCAGGTGAGAGCAGTCTCTGGATGTGGTTGCACCTACCGTCTTCTGTTTGTCTCCTCTTCCACCAACAGAGCTGCAGACCAAGCTGCTGAGCTCCGAGGCAGAGGTTAAAAGCAAACTGTCGGAGCTTGACAGCCTAAAGGGAAAGCTGCAGGATGCCAGCTCAGAGAACCTGAAGCTCTTGGAGAGGATCAAATCCATTGAAGCTCTGCTGGAAGCAGGCCAGATGAGAGAGGCAGAAAAAGACAGAGATTTGCAGGTCGTGTGCCCTTTTAATTTGGAGATGGGAACGTGTTGGAGAAGGGATACTCTGTGCCTCTTTGGGAGGTGTAAGAGATGTGTTTGTGCAGACCTGGGTGTACAGATCTGTTTGCAGCTCCCAGCTGGCAGCACGTGGTTCAGCTCTCAGCCCCAGGTCCAAGTTGATATTTTGCATGACGATGTAGCCCTGGCGTTATCTTTGCTGGCAGAACCCCTGTGGGATGCTCTCTGTAAGGGCTCTCTGGGACTCTGAGATGGGCAATGACAGGGATTTCTCTCTTCCAGGCAGCCAATGAAGCAGAAATGAAGCAGCTGCAGTTAAGGTGAGTCTAGATACTGCTTTAACATGCAAAAGGCTGTCACGGCACTAAAACTTGCTGTTTGGGGGTAATCTTGGATGCTCCTGTTGTTAGCAAGCATTCCTTGGAGTTGCTTAGCCTGACCAGAGGTCCTTGGTCGCCAAGAGATCTGGGCAGTTCATGTTGAGTCCCTGTGTCTTCTTTGGTCTGCTCTGCCGAGACTCCTGTCAGGGTATGGAGGGAACCTGCAGAACGCGTCCAGTCGATCACCCTGAACTGTAGTTACTCAACATACTAAGACGATGCCTTTAAAATGCAGAGCTGTGGGCTATCTTGGTTTAATGAGCCATGGAAGGGATATGTTGGGAGCAATTTCAGTTGTGTAAACCTGGAATTTGTAGCCTTTGAGGGAGCCTGGGAGGGAGGAGGAGGTTGAAACTCACTCCTGTATTGTTCTGCTCCAGGCTCGAAGAAAAATCAGGCCAGCTCTCCGCCTTGGAAAGGGAAGCAGCAGAGCTGAGAGAAACCGTGGAGCAGCAGAAGACAAAAAACAACGTACGTGAGTCAGCTGGGTCGTGCGGGTGGAGGTGGATGTGCCCTGTCTAGCTGGGAGGTCTAGGACACAGGGAGCAGGAGAGACCGTATACTGAGGGTCAAGGGGCTCTTTGGAGCTCTCTTCCCCATGGGGCTTCTCTGAGCTGCACGAAGGCCTGAGCATGTTGGAGATCTTGTGCTAATGAGCAGCACAGGGGCCTTCAGGGTAACGTGTGCCTTGATGCCACATGCTCGTGTGGTGTTGGCAGGACCTCCGCGAGAAGAACTGGAAAGCCATGGAGGCGTTAGCCGGCGTGGAGAAGGCGTGCGAGGAGAAACTGCGCGCTGCCGCGAAAGCAAAGGTGAGCGCGGCGTTTCTCTGCAGCGGCGGTGCCGCTCGTGCAGGGGAACGTTCAGCCTCGCCGAGGCATCGGGGTCGGCTGCCTCCACCAGTGTCATCGACGGCAGCTTCTCCAAATCCCGGGAGAACTTGGATTTGGTTCTTGTGAGATGGTCCCTTGCACTCAGAGGACCTTCCCAGGCTTCCTTCAAGATGGCAACACGGGAAAAAAAAGTCAAATGGTACTGCCCAACCAGCATAATCCCGTTGACTTTTAGAGAAGAGGCCTAATGAAAACATACTGGAGAACTGGGTAGACCGGGAGGTTTCATGGATTTTCAGCGCTGGCGGTTTGCAGCACTGCTTTTCCCATGGCAGCTTGCCCTGGAAAGGTCCTGGCATCCCCCCGAGGGCTCCGTCGCAGGACGACTTGTCTCTCTTGCAGGAAGAGTCGTCGCAGCAGCTGGACGCGGTGCAGGCGCGAACCAAGCGGGCGCTGGTGGCCGCCTTCCCGGGAGTCGACGTCCCTGCGCAGCAGGTAGGCACACGGCTTGTCAGACCCTTGTCAGACACGGGGGACACCTGGGCATCCTTCTCCATCCCTTTCCCCTTGTTCTCCCAACTCAGGGTTATGATACGTGGCTGCAGGAGTTTTTGGAGAAGGCAGCGGATGTGCTAAAGCAACAGCTGGCTGCAAGAGAGCACCTGGTAGGTGGAGGGGCTGGGGAGGTGAGCGAGGCCTGAAGAGCCACTCGTTCCCTTGCCTCATCCCTTCTTCTGTTCCTCCTGGTCTCCTTTCAGGATCCGGCACTTAAATTAAGGGAGGCAGAGGAAGCGCAAAGCACTTTACAGGCAGAATGCGAGCAGTACCGCGCGATCCTCGCGGAGACGGTGAGTTTGGTGTCGCATCTCCTGCATCTGCGCGGTCCTCAGCCTGGGCTGTTTGTCCCCTGCCCTTCCTCTGTCATGCCCAGCGTGTCCAGGGGGTCCTTGTACTCAGCTGGGGCTTCGCCAACAGGAGGGGATGCTGCGGGACCTGCAGAAGAGCGTGGAGGAGGAGGAGCGAGTGTGGAAGGCAAAGCTCACCGTGTCGGAAGAGGAGTTGCAAAAGGTGGGTGTTTTGGGTCTGTGGCTCATGTGTCATGTCTCGTGGAGCTGGACTCAAGGGGCTGTTGGCTGTGAGTTGGATGGTGACCCTAGATGTTCTTCCCTACCTTGAACTCTTGAAACATGGGGACTTTCTCAGCTCCTCACATCTGACCCTCTTGTCACAAAACAGAGAATCCCATCTCACCTAGGAGCTCAGCCTCTCTCTGTGCTGTGGTGGGCCACAGGTTATATCCACCTCCTTCTCCTGGATCCCACCTGCTGTCTGTTCCATGCCCAGAATCCTCCCATGGAGCTGGAGGAGTTGTTCCATGTCTCCACCTTGGTCATGTTAGTCAGGAAACGACGTTATGCTTCTGCGATCCAAGCTCTGCAGCTTGGACGTCGGCCTTGAGTCCTCCTGTTGGGCCAAGTCCCCTGACTTGGCTGCCACAGCGCACGTGCTGTGCTCCTAGAATCCCATTTGTAGAAGAACTTGGCTGACTTTCAGAGTTTGGGTTGGCCTCCACCCAGGGGCATTAGGGGCAGCAGTTTCTTGAGCTCTTGGGGCTTAGTTGGTGTCTCGGAGAACGTGATGAATCATGTCTTCTTGCAAGGCTGACATTGCCTTCCTTTTTAATGCAAAACTGGTTGCTCCCCATCATGTGGGGTTAAGCTAAGGTGGCTGGGACTGTAAAGAGATGGGGGAGCAATAGGTCTTTAAATACAAGAAATCTTTAGATTCTCTGCCTCTTGCTGGCTTGCAGCATGACCTGGCTAGCGTGGGGTTGCATGGAGGTGACGTGGCTGTTGGTGTTTATGGGCTGTGTGGTTGGTGTGTGCAATGGGACGAACGTCACTGCAAGGGCAGGCCACAGAGCTGTTCTGCCTCTCGGTGGAGAAAAGATGGATTTCTCCATTGCAAAGTATTCAGCAGCTGTGAAATCCTCTTCAGGAACAAACCCGGGTTTAAATGCAAGACCCATACTTTGAGCTTCTGGATTATGTGGTTTTCCTAATAGCAAAACCCAGGCTGCCTCACTGGAAAAAAAAATACTTTGCTGCTTCCAAAACATGCTCAGCATCTAAGTGAAACACCATTTACTGACCTTTCCTCGTTGTTTCTGCCTTAGTCACAAGTTCAGCTGAAGTCCCTAGAAGACATGGTGGAGAAGTTGAAAGCAGAGCTGCAGAGCACAGACCAGGTAGGGCTTTTTGGCTACTCTGGTAGGTTTTTTGGCTATTGGAAGAGGGCTTGGGCTGAGCCAGGCTACCTGGCATGCCCTGCATGGGTGCCAGAGGGGTATGTGCTGTAGTGGGGTCGAAGGCATGCGTGCCGCGTGGGATGTGCTTGGGATGTGTTACCCAAGTGCTGCGCCTCAGTGCAAGCAAATCCCTCTGCTTTCTTGTGTTTGAACCCAGTTAAAGGAATACACGTCGCTTCTGGAAGCACAGCTGCAAAATCACTTGGAGACAGCCAGCTCAGAACGCCAGAACTATACAAAAGAAGTTGGAGCTGTAAGTGCGGTCACTGTGGGCTCTTACGTTGCTTTCAGCGTTCTTCTAAGCGTGGTTCATCCCTGATCTGCATCAAGAGCTTTGTGAATCAGAAGGGGGAGGTAGATGGAGATGTTCGCCCCCGTGTGGGCTGCAGGCAATGTCAGGTGATATGTTGGAAGGGAGATGAAGCAGGGGGAACCAATATGGCGATGTCATCTGCTGCTCCTTGGTGGCCTGCAGACACCTCAGGGTCTTCAGGGCCTTGGAGAGGTGAATGGGAGGAAAACGTGAAGCCCTAAGTCAACCGCTTGCTCCTTGTTCCTGTTTCTCAGTTGAGGCAGCTCTTATCCGAGTCCCAGGAGCAGCTGGAGGCCGCGAAGGTGGAAACGCAGAAGCAGAGCAAGGAGCTGGCCCTGGTAAGGGGGGACACCTGCAGCCGCACTGCTGGGACAGGCAGGGACTGCTTCGCTGTGGGGCGGTGGGCGAGCTGTGTGCTCGTCCGGCTTTCAGAGGGGATGTTGGCGAGCCAGGAGAGGACTTTATGAGCCTGCTGTTCCTTCTGGGAAGGTAGCTGGGAAGGACAGGAGAGCAGGGGGTTACGGCAGGCAGGAGATTGGATGTACTAAGGGTCTGTGAGCCCACCTGGGTGGGAGGACCTGGGTTGTATGTCCCACATGTGTGTGAATTGCTTGGAAGATCTGAGGATGAGGTGAAGTTTCTGTAGGTGAGTGGGAGAGAGGCTGGGGGTGGGGGGCTTAGAGAACCAGGAAAAAAAAAAAAAGCCAAATTATCAAGGCTTTTGGATTTGAATTGTGCTTTTCAGTTGTGAAACAGCAGCTATGGCTTTGCCTTCTGATATTTTAATGCTTCGTTCTTTGGATGCTAAGCTCGCCCACGAGGTCTAGCTGTCCCTTAGCGTCCCACTGCAGTGAGCAGAGGCTCGGGAGATCTCTCCATCCGAAGCTCTTCCTGCACCACATGGTACCTTGAGTGCAGCTTCCCTTCAGAAGCTGCCACCCTTCTGAGCTAGGTCTAGACACCCAGGAGCCACATCTTCAACTGCCCCATGTGTCTAGCTGAATCAGAGATGGTTTTTTTCCAAACGTTTTGGCTTCCATGCAAGCAAAAAAGACCCAACAAGTGTTGTCTGTAGGTCCTGGTGGGTCTTGCAGTGGCTGCCGGCATGCGGTCGCATAACTGAGCCGCTCTCGCCGGTCCTCCTTGCAGGTCAGGCAGCAGTTGGGTGAGATGAAGAACCACGCGCAGGATGGAGTAGTGGGGTCACACACTGACCCAAGCCAGCCTGCACCCCTCGAGGTCAGGGTGGTGAGACTGCTGCCCGTGAAGGTGTTGACCCCCCTAACCGTGTCCCGTGTCCCTGTCTCTAACAGCATGGAAACCCACACGTGGCTTCGCTCCGCTCGCGCGTCTCTTCTGCGCCGCACGTCCACCACGGTCCCGGCCACTGTCCGCCCGGCAGCGCGTGGCCGCCGGCTGGACACGTCCCCTGCCACTTTCTGCCTCCTGGCCCAAGTCCCGGCTCGTGCTGCCTTGTGAGAGGGCACAATTTGGCAAAGCCAAACTGAGCTCTGGACCCATCAGCCTCTCAGCTGTGGTGCAGAGAGGAGGGGATATGCGGGTGTCCATGGGCTTGCTGTTTTTGTTTCTTCTGTGTAGCCCAGCTTTCATGGTAGTGTCTCCATGCACTGATCTCTGTCCTTTAAGTTTTTTTTTAATATATGTATTTTTTTCTCTCCCAATGCAGTTGAAAACTCAGCTAGAGCAAAATGAAGCCCAGGTGGAGAAGGAGCAGGTGCTGAGGCAGAAGCTGGCGCTGGAGCTGGAAGAAGTAAGTCTGGGATGGGGTGAGGAGGGCACAGAATTTAGGGCCAGGCTGGATCTGCAGTCCCTGCTCTGGTGTGGGGCATCCCACAGTTTTACCCCCAATCCAAATGCAAAGAAGGGTCAACTTTTTGGCTTCTAATGGAACCCAAGAAGAGTTTTTTTTCGCCCTTGCTACCTTCATCTGAGACTTCGCCACGCTTTGCCTCATTTCCCTGGAGCAAAGGAAACTTCTTATGATGGTAGTGCCAAAGCTACTGTGCAAATACAGACACTGTGTCCATTGCTGGACCCTGAGGGTGCCCCTTTCCCAGTGGGAGATCCTGACTGCCACGAGCCATTAAACGAGCACCTTTCCCTCTTCCAGGCTCAAAACTCGGCATGCCATTTGCAAGCAGAGCTGGAAAAGCTGAGACTGGCTGAAAACATAGCAGCATCGGACCCGGAGGAGGCCCAGCATCTCAAGGTGACTTGGCTGCCCTGGTTTCTTGTGCTTGGTGTCAAGGCAAGGCAGCAAAGGGCTGCACACGTGGTCCATCTTTGCTGGGAACTACGTGGATGGTTCCCATGCATGTAGCTCCAGGCCTCAGTGCGAGCCTCAGCGTGGTTGAAGGGTGAAGCAGGGTGGAAGTCATGGTCCTAGGTCCGAGTTGGCTGAGATGAGAAAGGAAGGGGGATGATGCCCCAAGCTGGCTGCTTTAGCAAGCAGTCTTGCTAGGGATGTTGCCCAGTCTTGGGCCCAGTCATGTATTGGGAAATACATGTTCTGTTCTTGTGAGGCTGCCCTAGCCCAGGCACCTCCTGGGTTTGTGCAGGGAGCGGGATGTGCCTTCAGCTCTTGGTCACCAAGACTGCTCAGTACCACCCCAATGGGATGGGGTGGGGGAAATCCTGTGTCAGCTGCAAACAGGGCAGGCTCATGTGGATGGCTTCTTTCTACTGCTCTGTTTTAGGAAAGACTTGAAAAAGAAAAAAAATTAACAAAGGACTTGGGCCGGGCAGCAACCAAACTACAAGAGCTACTGAAGGCTACCCAGGACCAACTGGCTAAAGAGAGGGAAACGGTGAAGAAATTGAAAGAACAGCTGCAGGAAACGGTATTTGTTCTAGGAGCTGGGTCTGGGGACTGAGCCCTTGGCTGGGGTGGCATCTAGAGCTAGATGAGGTGGCCAGATGGTCCCCATGAGCATCTGGCCATGGCTGGGCAGGAGAACAGCTCAGACCTTTGTGGCTGGGAAAGCTCAGCGTTCGAGTGAGCTCTTGCTGGGCAAGCTCTGGGGATGGAGCTGACCTCCACCATGCTGGAGGCTCCATCCTTCATCTTGACACCAGTGGAGGCCACAAGGAAACACATGTCCCACAGATGTCCCAAAGCAGAGGCAATGTGGTGCTTACTGTGAGCAATCGTCTTGGTGGCTCTGGGCAACCCACGGGACTCTGCTGGGAGGGGGTTGTCACCATTTGGATTGTCTGGAAGGGAAGGTCCATAAAACGTTCTGCTACTTAAGCTGCTCTGAAGGTTAAGAAGTTAGACCCTGTTGAGTGACTCATCTCTCTGCTTTTATTTTCCAGGGGGAAGAGGACGGTTCAAAGGAAGGGACTTCAGTTTGATCACTCTGTGACCTAGACCTTACTGTTCAACTTACCAAAATGCCTTACACATTCCTAAAATTAAAAAATATATATATATGCTCAATTTACTGTAGATAAAAGATACAAGCCATTAGTGACTCAAAACCTAATTTTTGAAACCTTAAAAAAAATACCAGTAAACACTGCAGGTATATGTTTGTAAAGAAAAAAATACTTTCATACTGTTTTGTACAACTATTCCCCAGGAAGCCACTGCGACTGTGTCGGGGTGGCTGCTGGGGTTCGACCCTCCTGTAGCAGCAGAATCCATGAATGTGTGAAAGACAGAAGACTGTATTTGTATGTCAATTGGTGCAATTTTTTTTTTTTTGAGGGGGGGGAGTGAAAGAAGTGTGAAAGGCCCATGACAATGTAATGGAAGGAAGCGTCTCTCTGTTGGGGGCCGCTCTTGGCACGTATCCCTTTGCGTTATTTCTGGGTGTTGACGCAATTAAACCAACGTTGTAGTAAAAGGAGCTCGTCCTAGCTTTATTCCTCAGGACTCGTTTTCTTATGGGTTTGCTTGCATTAAGCTTCCAGGGGATGCAGGTGCTGGGGGGCTCTGAAGGGCCTCCCCAGCTGGGCCGGAAGGTGAATCCTCCGTTGTTCTCACATTGCCTCCTGGAGGAAGGGAGCAGCTTGCACGGCGAAGTGAGCCCAGGGCAGGGGAGCTTCATAGAATCATAGAATGCTTAGGGTTGGAAGGGACCTCTAGAGATCATCTAGTCCAACCCCCCTGCATATGCAGGATCACCTAGAGCACGTGGCACAGGACTGCGTCCAAGCGAGTTTTTAAGTTCTCCAGAGAAGGAGACTCCACAACCTCTCTGGGCAGCCTGTTCCAGTGCTCTGTCACCCTCATTGTTAAGAAATTTTTCCTTAAGTTCCTGTGGAACTTTTGATGCTTCAGTTTCCGGCCATTTCCTCCAGTCCTATCAGTGGCCACCACTGAAAAGAGACCAGCACCATCCTCCTCACTGCCTCCCTTGAGGTACTTCTAGACACTGCTCAGGTCCCCTCCCAGCCTTCTCTTCTCCAGCTGAACAGGCCCAGCTCCCTCAGCCTCTCCTCACAGGGCAGATGTTCCAGGCCCCT
>NW_010584009.1:131119-141998 GCF_000705375.1 Tinamus guttatus | reverse complement strand
CGGAGCGCAGAGGCCGGCAGAGGGAGCGCCGTGGCCGGCAGCTGTGTGTGGGAGGAAGGGAAGGAGGGTCCTGAAACACTCCGTTCCTCCGGGATTTGTGGAAAGCAGGGCCGAGAGCCAGAGCTGCGAACAAGTGCCTGCATGGTGTCCTGCACTGCCTGGGCTGAGCATCCCAGCTCGGGCTTCCTCCACCTCGTCCCTTCAGGAGAACCACAACATGCTACGGTTGTGCAGGGCTTCACCAAAGCCCTGTGCTTCACCAAAACCTGGTCTCCAGGGACGGCGCTCACAGATGCCAGGTCCTTGGGGATCCTCCTGCTCCTCTCATCAGGTGGTGCCTGGGCAAAACTGGTGTCTGCAGACTCATGTCATAGGCTCTGAAAGTCCCCTGCTGAGCACAGCTGAGAGCTGGGTGTGCACAACCTTGTGACAGGACTGGCTAAGTAGGCTTGGGCCTCTGTCACTGTTTGGCTTTTCACTTTTTGTTCTGCTGCTGAGGGTGTTGGGGTGGCCATCCCCGTTGAAAAGCATTTTTGTGAGCTTTTGGAGAACCCTTGCCCACATCCAGCCTTGGAGAGATCTTCACAAGCTTTACTCCTGCTGCAGCCAAGTTGTGCTGCTGTGGCCCAGCTCCAAGCTGCTGGATCACCCCCAACTGCTCCCTGAACGCCTTCCTCTCACCTGGGCTGCCAAAGCTCCCTCCTCCGTTCCTCCACCTTGCTGTTGGGCCAGGGCTCACACCACCTGGATTTGCTTGGTGGCATTGGGAAGGCAGCTCTGTCACACCAGTAGCGGGGCCTGTCATGGGGACTTGGCCCCATAGCACTGCCCAGCACAGGGAGCCTGGCCTAGGAGACACTGCATGGACCTGCTGCCTCTGCTTCCCACCTCCACCTCTTGAAAACATTGGGATGATTTGGCACGGGGAAAACAACTTTGAGATGATCTAAAACAGTCACAGGAAAAAACACCTTTGTATCCTTTTAAGGGAAAGGACCTGGGCAGATGATCGTGCCTGGCCTGCTGACTCACACATGCAGGTTAACAGCTGCTTCCAGTGCTGGCATCCAGGACTGCTCTTTCAAAGTGACCTCAAGGCTTTCTGTGAGGATCCTAAAAAGAGCCACAGCCGCTTGGATCAGCTTGGAGAGATCCCAAACCAAAGGGGCTTCGTGTGCCTCTCATCAAGAGCCCCCTTCCTCCAAGCCCTGTGAGCTGCAGCCCAGCTGGGAGTTCCCTTTGCTTATCAGACAGCACCACTCCCACTGTGTCCCCGTCCCATTCCCTTATCGGAGCCTGGACTTTAGACAGATTCCAGGGCCTGCAGGAATCTAAGCAAGGAGGGGTTTTTTATGGGAATGATTATCCACTTGGGCACGTTTAGATGCAAAAGGCAGGGCAGCCTCCCAAGCATCGGCCTGAGGGCAGGCAGCGCTTTGCTGTGCCCTGCACCGCTGGCCCTGCCAACCCCTGCACGAGGGACGAGCCGAAAGGTGGAGAGGAATCACTCACTGACCCAGGGGAGGGAAACCCCATTTATTCAGGCTATTAGAATTTGGCACGCACAGAACATATCACAGTAACGCACTGGAGGCTAAGGGTTGTTATTTTTTTCTCCTTTTTTTTTTTTCCCCCTCTCTTCTACAGACATACAGGAAAAACTCTATGCAACTCCCACGTACAGATTACACAAAAGGAAACAGCTTTAATCAACCATTGGTGAACCATGGAAGCTTTTAAGATCTCGGTAGCTGGCACAGGAATGTTCTCTGCCCCCTCCCCCCCATACAAAAGGCATTTCAGATCAAACTTTCTAGGTGATATTTCCATGCATTTTCTACAGAATTAAAGAAGCTAACAGACAAAAAGCCCAGGTCAAGCTGTATTAATCAGACTGGTTCTACTAAGTTAAATCAACAGTAATTATGGACAAATGGACCAAGGGACCAAAGACTGGGGCCAAGAATGCCACTTACAAGAGTTTCAAGTGGTTCCTTTTCACTGCACTATACATAATGAGAGAGCTTGAAAATAAAAGTCTGCATTTGTAAAAGCCTCAGAAACGTCCAATCCTCTAGTAAGTGTGTATTAGTGAAACTAAGGTAGTTCTAAATTAAACTATGTGGACAGAAAAGCATTTTTATAATATCATTCAGGCTGGAAAGGACCTCAAGACACTTCATAGTTAAGAAAATTGCACCTGTAGAGCAAGGGAATTTAAGATATTACTACAGCACTATGAGGTTTACAAGAGAGCAAATTAGGACTATTTCTCCAGAAAAGTGTGCCTATTTGTATCTTAACTTCATGAATAACCTGTACTAGCACTGCTCTGCAACCACAAGTGCTAAGTATTTAACCCAGTTTTGGTGTCAAGAGGTTGCTTTAACATAATTTTAACTACAGGTTTTAATTTTCATTTTAAACAGGGGGAGATTTCTGAGTTTGGCAGTCTGGCTAGTAGCCTCAAAAAAAAAGTCTGTTTTGTTTGTTACAATTTACAACAACAACAAAAAAAGGATAGGAATCAGATTGCTCTCACCCACCCTTTTATCCCACATATTGTGACACTGGACCAAAATTTTTGGAGGCCTTTAGTGTTAATCTACCAGGGACAGTATTGGGCTGGACAACCAATGTAAATATCAATACACCAAGATAAATCCTTAGACTTGATTTATTTAGGGTCATTTGTACATACGAGCTACATCTCCAAAGTCTACTTATTCTACAAGACAGCTCCCCTACAGTTAGTGAAACCCCTGCCTAGAATGGTTGCTTTACATTAACTGATATATTAAAACATGGAATGCTTGTAGAGTTGTGGCACTGTATGACATCTACACAGGACATCCTTCAAAAGCTACGACTAGGGAGCCTCCTAGCTTCTCGGCAATACAAGCTCGGTTGAGGTCCTCTGGCCCATTTGCTTGGCATTCATGCTTTATGCCTAAAAAAGAGGCAAAACACTCAATAATGCAGCATTTCAATAGAGCAGCAATCAAAAACAAACAAACAACACACAAAACTCAAAACACACACTCAGTAGTAATATCAGAACAGGCAGTGAGTCTAAGTCAGTTAAGCAAGAAAGTTTTGCCTCATCTGTCCTAGTACACCACAGGTGTCTGACTACACATCAAATGATAATTCTACATTGGTATTTGAGGCAGGAATAAAGTTGCCACTAGGGCAACAACTCAGATTAAGCCTTTTTATTCCAGGCTACCTTGTGTCTCATCTCTAGCCCTGCCCTGGGTATGGCAGCTGAGGGAGCTAAACACAAGCAATAAGATGGCTGAAAGGGGCAACTTGGCTTGTAGACTAGAAAGACTTTGCTGGTGCAAGGAACTGACAGTTTGAAACTGGAGATCAATACTATCAGGCTATGAGCCTTCGCAGAGATTGATTTAGAACAAAATTCCTTAATGCTGCGGCGCCTTGATTAACAGGGAGCTTTGCTTCTACATTAGGAGGGGCAATCTATATTACAGCAAATAATGACAACTGCATCTATAAATCATGTCAACTTTTAAATACTACAGCAGAGGGAATTGACAAGGTTCTCAAAAGTTGAAAGGCTGAAAATCTCTGACAGCTTGAGAACTTGTCTTACACAGTTCTTAACTAAATCCAGTTCAGGGTTAAAAATGTAATAGTTTATGCTGCGTGGTACAGACACGCTGCTCTGTACTGCACAGCTGTGGCTTCACACATTGCCAAGTCTGCTCTTGTCCCAAGACAAAGGCCTGAGTACCGTTTTACAGCCTGTAGAATTCAGTTAAACTTTATAGTGGGGAGCTTATTTTAACCCTGTCATAAGGCATTTCAGCTGTGAAGCTCTTATCTGTTAGTGGCATCTTTTTTTTAAAAAAAAAAGAAAACGACAACCAGCAAAGAGTTTTACTGTTCACTATTACGTAAGTTTTAGTATGTGAAGAACCTAAGGCACATGGCATACCTTGAAACTTCTTTTTGATTGCATCCTTGGAGCTTGCGTAGATCATCTTACTTTTGAGAGGTGCCTGTTCTGGTGCCCTAGTGGGGTACACCAAAGAGAGAGCAGTTAATGACATGCACTATCTAGCACGGACAGAGGCAACACGCTACTAAGAACAAGCAAAACTTCTCCTGACTGCAACTCAATGCAGGCACGAGGCTGTCATGACCGCTACTTCTGCCACCTTGCAATGGGCAATACAGATGCTCACCCGCCTCACCGACAATCCTTAGACTTCATGCTAGAAATTAGCTGGCAACATGGCTTACCACAAGAAAAACATCAGCTCTTCTTTTTTGGATTCCTTGGTCTCAAAACTTGCATCATACAAGGCATAACGGCAATCCTTCTCAGGAAGCATCTGCACAAAGTGCTTGAAAGGGTCGGTAACCGTCACACCGACATCTCCCACTAGAATCTCTTTGCCTTCTTCCACAATAATGCACTTTTTGTCTGGACTGAGGCAGAAGATGACGGCCTTCTTCCTCTTCTTGACCTCCTCAGGCGTGGAGCACTTCCGCACTTTCATGTCGTAGAAGATACGGCAGACCTCATCGGCAACCTGCACTCCAGATGCCTGCGGAGACAAAAGGGCAAAGACCTTTAGGGCTACCCTTTCACAACCACTTTCAGGTACCATCTGCCTTAAATCTGATGCTGGAAGAGGAACGATTCTGACACCAATTACCAATGGCTTGAATGTTGAAACAGAAAAGACAGCAGGCCCTCCTATTCTGGGCTAAGTTATGAATCTGGAGCACTGAAGCTGGCCACAGGCAGCTGCCAAACTGAAATGATTCTGAAGGCAGCACAGGCTACTCGTACTTTACTCTATTTCAGGGTTAGTTTTACATGCATACATGCCCACACTGCCCTGAGGAGACAGTTGTGGCAGATCCTTTGATACTGCAACAGCTTGGTTTTGTTTACCCACATCAGGATGGCTACATATTTGTTAAGTCTACAAGCATCTCTTACACAGAAAGTTGCCTACTAATCTCTAGCATGCTTGCATCAGATTTTAGAATACCACATAAATCACAGCCAAATTCCATGCTTGTTGCATTTATTTGATTTAGAGATCAAGTGACACAGCAGAGAATGAAGTTGCCTTTTTATTCCCCCTCCCTTTGGAAGTCAGAGGGGAAATTACTTAGTGACACACTCCAGCGTTAGCTGCAATAGGAGGTGCAGATGCAGCATTACGGATCTAATCTTAAAAGCAGCTGCACAGATTAAAGAGGACAAGATCTAGCATGAATGACAAGAGGTTGAACTGCATTTGCAGTCTGCTGCTTTTTTGAGGATCTTGAAAGAAAAAACTAGTATGTGTTCACAACACCGCATGCAGTGTAAACAGCAAGACTTTAACACCACTTCTTCTCCCCACTGCTTTTGGGTCTTGCAGATTCAAATCGCATTCTCCTCAGCTATGGCAATTCCTATCTCAGAAGGAAATCCACCCTCCTCCCTCTGTGTAAACAGTCCCACGTCACTGCTGGGAGCATGACTAAATAGGTAAAGCCAGCATGAGAGATACCAACTGAAAAGGGGGCTAAAGGTTGTTCTTCCTTTAGCTTCCTCTCAGCCCTGCCCCAGAACAGACTCCTTTGCTTATAACATTACCCCTTGCTCAAGGTGGAAATGTTTTAAAGAAACCAAGAAACCATCAGCTGAGCTGCAAAACCAGGAAAGCTGGTGGGGAAGGCGAACTGCTGAGAGCTGTTTTCAGGTTCCCATCCCTGAGATAGGGTTATTGAATTGCACAGCAACTCTTAAGTATCTTTTAAAGCCCCGACCAGAGCTTACCATGCACTACCATGATACAAGACCACAGATGAGCCCAGGATCTCCTCTCTCCTCCGAACAGCTCTCATTCTGCAGCTCCCAAAAGCTGGGGTAGTTTTGCTAACCCAGGGAAGGCAGGTCCAGGGCTGTTCCAAGCACATAGCTGGCATATGCAGACACAGACAGCAGAATCTATTATCATGGAGCCTGCCCTGATTTTGCAAAACCAGCACTTGGGAGATTTAGATGTCAATCTCACACAGCAGTGAATCTGAGACAGAAGCCTTTTTCCCCCCCAGCGTGGAAAAGACAGCTCTTTAAAGGTTTACTCCCATACAAAAGGGCTTCCCTCAAGGTTTACAAGGCCTGGCTTGTCTACGAAGGATAATCCACCTAGAATTGCTCAGCATTCACTTTTGGGCAGACACATACACACAAACTAGGGACTAAGTCACTGCTACTCAGCTGCTTGGCAGGCAGCCACCCTCCTGCATATCTTCACTAAAACAAGGAAAGTAAGCAGAGAGGGCTTATTCCCGGATAAAATTGAGCAAGAGAGCCAGCATCAAGCAAAGCGGCTCATTCCCGCATCCTACAGAGGGGCTGCAGTTTGCCACAAGCTGACCAAGAGCTAATGAGAAATAGAGGTTTCTTCCCTCCCATCCTCAAACTCCTGCAGGTGATGGCAGTCAAGAGCTCTTTGGGAAGACTCTGAAAATTTAAGGTTGCCCTAGTAAAGCAAAGAGCAACTAAAGCTGCTGCATCATTCACTAAGGACAAATCCACATGTGAGTGCAGGACACTACTTTTCTGCCCTGAGGTTTGTCTTGTAGCTAATGCCATCTCAGTAGCTGGCAACAGAAATCAGAGCTGCACACTTCTATCCATCATCATTCACTAAGGACAAATCCACATGCGAGTGCAGGACACTACTTTTCTACCCTGAGGTTTGTCTTGTAGCTAATGCTATCTCAGTAGCTGGCAACAGAAATCAGCACATTTCTATCCACATCTACCTCCCTGCCAGCTTAAAGTTTCAAAAGGAAAATGATTAGCAAGACTGAACTATGTGGAGAAAAAAGAGTCTAGTTATCCTAAGGAAGTAGTTAATATCTCCTACCTCTGCCTTCTACGAGTTTTTGATCTTTGCTCCAAGATGACAACAATACTTAGCAGGGAGACAGAAAGAAAGAGCCGCAACAGTGCTGCAAGCAGATGTGGACTATGTGGCCAAAAGCATATGCTTGTGTTATTGCAGAGCCAGAAACACATCTTCGAGTTGGGAGACAACTTGTTTCCTTATAAAGAAATTCAACACTGCTGGCAAGTTGATTCAAATTCCAAAAATGTTGACAGTACTCAGTCTGGAAACTCAAATTTGCTGTTAATCTGCAGCAGATAACTGGGAACAACAAGCAGCAGGAAGAACAACACTCAAGACAAAGTTTTTACTTCTCAAAGCAAGCAATTGTTAGTAGCCAACGCTACTCCTTTCCCCAGCTGCTGCGCAGCACTGGGTTTATTGTACAGGCTGATACCAGCAGCTATCATAGTACCAGGCACAATGCACATTTGTTTTCCCTGAAAATCCTATAGCTGTGCCACAATATGGCACAGCAAATCTAGAAATAAACTATGCCTAAAGCCTTTTTTTTAAAAAAAAAAAAAAAAAACACACACTTAACTTGCACTCACAATGTAGCTAATTGCTTCCAAAAAAGGGATGCATTTCTGCAACTTCAGGGTTCCCTCACCAAGCAGGTTTCTTTCAGCTTGGAGGGCTTTGTAAACATTCTTAAAAAAAAAGAAAAAACACAACTCTATTTATGTTTTGTTGAAATTTGGTTGCAAACATTCTGTGAAGGACAGCAGTAGGATGACTGCTAAGGGCCCTATAATAAAGAGAAATGTTGTTGCCTGAAGTTTTTCTTTGGGCTAGTATCGCTCTGCAGCAAGACTCAACACAGCACATTAATCATTACCTGGTGCATTTCGGCTTGAATACTGCACAGCAAAAGCAGAGCTACCTTGGTTCTGTTCCACGTTTAGTGTTAAAGCAGTTATCCCAAGCTGGTCTGTCTATATGGGTGGTTATTCACTGAGCAGTATATGCTGCATCTACTCAATGGCTACAAACCCAAGAGCTTATTATGTTTTGATGCAGGGGGGTAGACTGACCCTCCTAAAAAGCAGCACGGAGGCAAGACTCGTAATTAGCAGATGGAAAAATGAAGAGCATCTTCAGGGGAAACTGCGGGTCTGCTCTAAGGGAGTCCTGCAGCAAAAAAAAATAATTCCTTCCTGCATTTTTCATAAAGGTGGCGCATACGCATCGCAGGCTCCGCAGAGCTGTAGATTTTCCTTTGGTTCCCTGGCACCGGCGTCTGCTTTGTACTTCCACAGCCGGCCGCAGGCACATGAGGCAATGCTTGCATTAAATGCCTCGTCAGCACACGCTGCAGCAACCGGCGTCTCTCACTGCTCTCTCAGAGCCCTGATGTTCCTGCCCTAAGGTCGGAGCAATGCGGGAGCCTTGAGAGCAGGGTGCCACCCCCAACGCCATGCTGCAAGGAGAGCTTTCCAGCCAGCAGCCCTCATCTCCACTAATGGCTTCCAACAGCTTGCCCTCACCGACTGCTCCAAAAACCAGAATTGAATCTCAGGGGGACCCCTCAAGCGATATAAAGGAAGAGGAAGATTGCAAAATAACCCAAAAACCCACGTAAAGGAAGCAAGTTCCAAAGCAAGCAGCACAGCACATGTCTGATGGGCTGGATTTGCAGCAAGCCTGTGTTCCTGCACAACTCTAACACAGTGAAATAGCGTTTTGTTAGGAAGCACTGCAAGCTCAGTATTTTCCTACCAAAAGAAAAAAAAAAAGAAAAAAAGAAGTCTTTGTTCTTTGTGAGGGAGCCAAGGAGGTTTTAAATGAATGACTTAGCTTGTCTCGAGACAAGCTCAAAGAACTGAATTTGTCTTTAAATACTGAGAGTTTTACGGGCTCTGTTCTCTTGCTTATGATCAGAGCCTAAAAGCCCCACACCGGGATGCCAGTTACCTACAGAAAAAAAAAAAAAAAAAAATCAAAAACTATTTTATAAGACTTGTTCCAATCGCTTGAGAAAAAACTTTTACTTCTTGGAAAGGCATCACCACTTTTCTTCAGAATTTGGCACACATGACTATATTCCTCACGTATTCCTAGTTTAATTGTTTGCTAGGCAAATTACTGGCATTTACTCAGTTCTCAGCTTCATGGGCAAATACCACATTCCCCCTTTGTTGCCACCACATGGCATTTCCATCTGGCTCAGCAATGTGTCACAGGACAGCTCGGTGACAAACGCTTTTTTCTGCTAAAACCATCCCTGTGCAACCCTCCTGGGACAGTCCCCTCCCTAAAGCTGTTCCTGGGACACCACTAGCCATGGGATCTTGAGGGGAGAAGGGAGCCAAGTCGGCTCCGAGTGCAGCTGGAGGCTTGGGAGGGTCATACAGTCTGGCCGCAGTTGACTGCCTGAGAAAAGATTATACCAAATTAGGCCTTGAAAAGGTTATAGCTAAAAACGTGCTACAGCAACTTGACTGCAAAACATAGGGCGTTAAAAATCTAAATTCTTGAATAATTGTTTTGCTTTTCCTCCATACCGGAATTTTAAAAAAGGACAATTTAGCTCATTGCTCCAACTTTATTGGGTGGAGGAGGCAACACACAGAGCAGCTAATTTCACTCCAAAGCCAGCACCACTTCGGGACCACTGATCCCCAAAAGACTTATTTCTTCTGCCACCTTCAAGCTGGATAGCTCAGACACCCACTCTTCCACCAGGCAGCCTGTGCTGCTGAAAAAGGCCCAAATCTGAATCAGTCTGAAGCACGAAGGGAAACATAACTGCCCATTTACTGCCTGTTATGTAAGAGGCTATTATCTACACACCATAAAACAGGAGAGAGGAGAAAAAAAAAGTATAGAGTTATTTGCATATCATTTGTAGGCAGATCTTGCCAGCTGGACTGAAGTGCTTTATTTTGTATTATTTGGTTTCTTATTAGAGGGGGGAAAATCAAAAGTCTATTCATCTTTCCCTCATTCCACCCCCCACAAAGAAGGGGAAAAAAAAAAATCTCTTCTGAATTCCTGGAGGTACTTCCTCAGCTTTCAGCCAAATAGGAAGCCCCATCATCTCTCAGCTCTGAAAGTTCATTCCTGATGATGATTAAGGCCCCACAAAGAAGGGCAATCCTGGCAACACTTTGAAAACAACAACAACAAAAAAACAGGAACATGGTAGCGAGCAGCAGGGCAGCAGCTTTGGGCAGCCCCAGCACGTTTGGAAAGCGAGTGGGGCACAAGCTGGTACGCGACAGGACTCTTGCAGGTTTTGCTTAGAAGCACTTTCAGCACAGAAAGGAGCTATTAAGAGCCCAAGTGTCAGTAAGAATTTCCTTGTGGCCCTCCAGACAGCCCAAAGCTCATCCTTAAATAAAATAGCTTTTGAAGGCCTTCTCCAGGCATCCTGAAGGCCTGTTAAGCAAGTTTCCTTTTCTTGCAGAGAGCTGCAAGGATAGAACATGGAGCAAGCAAAAGTTCACAGCAGCTTTTGATGCAAGTTCTGGATGTTCATGATCTCCACAGCACAAGATCCAAGGTTAGCCCTTGCTTCCCACAGGAGCTTCTTGATAGTGATATTCTGACCAGGCAAGTGGGAACATGCCAGACACCCACACTACCAGTTGTAATCTTGTCTACGAGGCATATGCACCTAGCAATTACACTGACTTGGAAATGGCAGCAACCAGCCATGAAGAAAAATAATTTGCACAGTCTTCCAAAGACCGGGGGATCATTTACTCCAGTAGCAAAGAAACATCTGCCATAGGGTTTAGTTATCTGACACATAAAAGCAAAAGATCCAATGCCCTTTTCATCCTGAATAAGGCCCTGCTGGTGTTATTTGTGCTTTGCCAAAAGGCCTGCATTCTTTGCCTGCAGGCATGTTTACCTGCTTCTAAACAAAGGCATCTTAATAAAAATAATAAAAAAATAAATGGACTCTGTTCCAAGAAAAGGATGGCCATGAAAAAAAAAAA
>NW_010584009.1:103954-129382 GCF_000705375.1 Tinamus guttatus | reverse complement strand
TCAATACCTACTTTGGTGCGATCTCAGTCAGGCGCTGCTGATTGGCTCCGCGCGCCCCGCTCCCGCCGCCTGCCGCGCAGGCCTGCGCCGTGCCGCGCCTGGGTGGCCCCCAGCGCGGCTCAGAGGCCTCTGCTCCGGGTGGCCCGAACAATGAGCGAGTTGTCCTTCAGGGCCGGCTGAGCGCCGCGGAAAGGCCGCTGCCGAGGCGGAGGGCTCGGAGAAGCTGCCATTTCGCGTTTGCCGCAGTGCTCTTGAGTGTAAAACGCCAGGGAAATGCTCTTTCCTTTGTTAAACTTTAAAATGCTAGGAAAGCACCATTAACGTCTTGGAGTGGGGCACACTGGGCTTTCTGCAGTGAGATAACTTGCTGCTTATAAGAGCATCTCTCCCTGTTAAAAAAGAAATGTATAAACATTTAATTGCTAGATCTTTAGCGCAGCTTTGTTTTTGTTTTTGAGTTGCTGTGAAAAGAGCTTCCACCCGCCAGCATCAAGGGTATTCATAGAGTCCCTGTGTCTGCTTGTAAGGATGAAAACAAAAACACTTGTTTACAAGTGGGGCTGGGGTATGAGTTGGCACTATTTCATTGCAACCTACAGCTTGGCTTAAAACACTGCTTCTAAGTGTTTGACACCATGCCTTAACAGTTCTCACCAGTGGTGGGGGTCTGATGATGGGGTGACTTGCTGCATGTCCCCAGGGAACTCCTTTTCAGGGTCACATTGGGGATGGTTCCTGGAAGAGCATTCATATTGAGGATAAATCTATTGCAAAAGCGTTCCTCTTTCATTGGGCACCGTGTGCTGGCAAGGGGTTGCTTTTGTAAGAACTTTTGCAGCAGATTCAGCAGAAGGTCTGTTGGTATCCTTGTTAGACTTAAATTGGAGAGGATGGGTAGTTCCTCCCTAGGTTAAATATATCTGAGCTCAAGAAGACTTACGTTTTGGACCGCAGCCGTCATGGACTTCGGAAATAAAAATTGATTTGTGGATATATTGCTTTTTAACAGGCAGTTCCAAAAGGAGTCAAGTAAAATGCCTCTGTAATAGGGAAGCTTCAGTCCTACAAATACCTTTTCTCCCAACAAACTGCCCTTGTCCTGTCTTTATGCTGCGATCACTAGTCTGGAGAAGGTGAAAGCTACAGCTCGTCTGTGGTGAGTGTGTGCTATGTGCCCGGGAGAGAAAATAAGGGCACGTGCTGCTTGACTATCACCAGAGCAGATCTTCATTCCAGTTTGGGGACTGGAATAAGTGGGATCTGGCCACCAAGGCTCTTTAGCATCCGTTCATGGGAATATTGTGTCTGTTACTGGTCTGAATTTGCTCCAAGCAGTTTCTCTGGGACACGGAGGAATCCCAAAATAAGGCATCCTGAGGAGCAGGGGAAGGGATGATCCGAGGCCATGAGAACAGGACCAGGGCGGTTTTATGTTGTATACTTATAAGGGAAAAAAAGTCAGAATTGGCCTGTTGGCTCAGTCTATCTCAAAAGGTCTGAGCTGCGTGTTTGGAAGCATCGCAGTGGGCTGAAAGGGTGTCTAACCAGTTAAAGGAGCCTCAGTGAAGAAAAGATGTAGAGAGGACAGGAACTCCTTCAGCAGAGTAGTAAGGGAAAACTCTCCTACTTTTTTTTTTCTGCCTTTTGGGCAATCTGTTTTTGGAAGGGCATCTTGCTGAGAACCGTGGTGGTTTTTTGCAATGTTACGTGCCCCCCAAACCGAAACAGCTGGGCCAGTGAGGCATGAACACGGTGGCCGTTGTGTTTTGGAGATGCCAAAGGCATCGGTGCCTGTGACCCTTGGCGTTCCCTGGGAGCTTTGCAGTGCTGTGCTTCCCCTTACAGATGGACTTGGAGCAGCAATAAGGCAGGTAAATCACAGTCATCTCAGTGCCTGAATTGAGGGAAAAAGAAAACATGTTGGGATGGGTTTGGGGCACAATAGATTGCTACCATGGTGTGAAAAATGGCATTTTTGAGTAGATCTCCTGCCTTTAAGCACTATGTAGGCTTTGTCCTTCTGTCCCAGTGTTGATGCCATGAACAATCTCTGCTGAAAGCTCAAGCTGGATGTCTGGACAAACCATCTCAAAATGTGAATCCCCCCTAACTTCCCCACCTTCTCTTAAGGCAAATAGCTTTTGCAATTCTTCTGAAACTTCCTTACAAAACAATCCTATCCCTGGCCACAAGCGAGCTGGAGAAATTTCAGAGATTTTTAGCACTGTTGGTGTGCGGAAAATCTTGCTGTCAAGAATTGAATGTCCAAAAAGGAGACAGAGGAGGCCTAAAACTTTATTCGAATAAAGGGAGAGTCCAGCAGGCATAGCCCTGTGGGGTCTCTCAAATTGCTGGAGGACGCAGCCCCCTTTTATCCTAACTTCCCAACCGAGGGACGCCCTCTCCTTTTCCCCCTTGGCCAAGGTGCTCAGAAGTTACAGCCTTCCCGGCCCGCCTCACCAAGCTCCCTGCCTCCTGCCATCTGTTCTCACCTGAGGCCACCCGACTCCTTGTCCCCCTTGTCAAAGAAGAGGGAGCAATTTCCTTCTTGGCAGATGTTCTTTTGTCCCCCTCACTCATGGCTCTGCTCAGTCTCCCCCAGCTTTATCCTGCTCATCAGCCAGGCTATGGGGGCATCCCCTTATTTGTGAATACACAAACTCGTGTATTCCACTCATTGGCGATCACTTTGACTCCAGCCTGAAGCGCAGACATGAATTCTAGCCGTGGGACTGCTGCTCAGTAAAGGGCTGCTTCAAAAGCCAGTGTGGCCCAGGTAAAAAGTCCCCCGTGGAGTCCTGCTTCTGCAGAAGACCCGGCACTAACAACAGCGCAAAGGCAGGCCCGTCCACCTCACTGGCCGCCTAGCGAGTCGCCTGAGATGGCGACTTCTTGCTTACTTTATATGCCTCAGCTATGTGAACTCCCCCTCCTGTCCTCCAAGCTACTGACTCATTTCCTCCTGTAAAACCTTCCTTTTTTAGCCTTTCGCTCTGAATGATTTGGTAGCTGTTCTGAGCTGCCTGTTCTATGCCTTACTTAGGCAAATTTCTTTCTACGTCGGCCCTGCATTGCCCTGCTTTTGTACAGGAGAAGTCAGCATTTGTTTGTTTTTCTCCTGACACTTGCATTTCTTAAAGGCAGTTGTAGATATCGACCATGCTCCTAGGCAAGTGTCTCATTTGCTGTAGGAAATCAGGGAGGCAGATGATCAAGGAAGCAGCTGGTGAGCTGAGGCTGTTGCTGCCTATGCTGTTTTCTCCCCCCTCCCATTAGCCTCGTGTTTTCCTCCATCTGTCTGCATCCACCTGCTCTCTTTTCATTCGCTTTCACCCGCATCTTGCCACTCTTAGGAGGAAAACAGGGATCACAAAGAGCCCGCTAGGGTCTGACAGTGCCCCCGCAGCTGCGGAGCCTGCAAGCGGCAGGATCAGGCCTTGCTTTCTTATGCAGTGAAAAACCAAGTCACGTCCTGCCACGTGAGGCCTCACGCTGTGGAGATGCTGATCCTGGGTCCCAGTGGGTGGATGCTGCTGTAACCTCACTAGCTGTCTGTGCCTCGCATGCAGTAGTTTGTTTTTTCTTCGGGCTTATGGAATATTGGCTCTGCGCACTTAGTGTTGCAAGGCTCAGCAGAGATAATTTTAGACAGGAACAGAAAGTCTCAGTAAACCTTGTAGCTGTAACCGTTTCACTGACAGAAGTGCCATGGTGAAACACACACTGTTTCCGTGACTTCCAGCTCAATAGATGGACAAGGATCAGTATTTACAGGGGAATTAACTGAAAGGAAATTTCCCCAAACCGCTGAGCTGGTCCTTTCCTTTTCCAAGGAGATGGTGTGTCCTGACCGTCGGCATACAAGAACCAGGAGTCCTTACTTTGTTCCACACCCCCTACCCTGGCCTGTGGAGTGATGAGAGAGCTGTGTTACTTCCTTGCCTTGGTTTTCTAGCTGTGAAATGGGAACTGCCTTTTCTGTAATGCAGTTTGTGCTCTAGAAGAGTTCAGAGCCTGAATGTTGCTTAGAAATACATGCTATTTTTACAGTAATGAAAAGCCTGTCAAGCCTGTCCTAAATTGCTCGAGATGGATGTTGTAACTAATATGCTTTTAGTTTGTTCTCAACTTCCACAGTTGCTGGAAGTTGCAATTATTTTGATTTCCATGTGGCAAAAGGTCTGCAAGTGAGAAGACCTGGACTGAAATCTTCCCCTGCTTACTGGTATCAATCCTGACTGAACTTCATTAATCTCATCAGAATTATTCTGGATTTGGTGTGATGGGGAAGGTAGCGTGATGCTCGATGACTCCCAAGATGCTTTTACCAGTATGAGGATGAAGGAAACAAGGCAGTTTGGGAATGGAGCAACCCTGTGTTCACACAGAAGTGCAAGAAGCTGATCAAGCTACTCTCCTAGGTTTTTGTTGTTGTTGTCACTAGGGTAAAGTCTGTCCTCATCACTTTGTGTGATGAGTGGATTGCATCCTACTCAAGAAGCAGTTGGAGAGCTCACCACCGTCAACCCTCATCTAAATCCTCAAAATGGGCAACAGAACACTTAAAATGATGTATTGCCTTCCCTGCACACGTGGGAGTCGCATCTTAAACGTCCTCCAGGGTGAGAAGGGAAGTTCATGTCGAGCATACTGCGGTCTTGAACGTCTCTTAACGAGAGAGCAGACCTTATCTCTCACGGTGTTATCTGAATGCTCTGCAGTGGTTCATGTGGTTACGCTCCTGAGCCCTTCCTGTGAAACAGGGCTGAGATCTGAGCCCCCTTCATAGCGGGCAGGGCTGAGTGCCGGGAGGCTGCACAACTGCAGCCCCGGGCAGGAAATCTGTGGTAAGTCCGACCGGCGTCTTCCCTGTCGTGGCGGGGTAACACCCTAACCTTGAGGCCATCTCTTCTCCTGGCACTAAGGTACAGAGTTACTATGTCCAATGCTGCAATAATTCCTTAGGGAATAAGCGCTGGTGGCTGATGTGGGCTTCATTCCAGGTGTGGAGGTGGTTGCTGCTGAGCACTGCCTGCGAGACTGTTAATATTTTTTTTCCTTAACTAAATTAACCCGCTCTACTCTCGCCTAGGCAGATTTGCTGTTGCAACAACATTGCTAGTGGGCTGTGTCAGAATAAGGAAGGAACCTCTTGGTGGTGCATGGCTTCAGCAAAGCAGCTGTTGCAGTGTCAGGAACCCCAGGCCTGTTGGTGTGTGTCGGTGCCGAGAGCGCTGGTTGAGGCTGTTCAGGTTTAACTCTCAGGAATGGTGGGAAGAGCTTGGCTGTTGTAACTGGGGAGGTTAAGATTAGGAGTTTATTATAAGGAGGCCTTCCAAAAGTAAGATTAGGTGGCAGGTCAATTAGCCCTATCACACATATCACCCATCATGCAAGGTGTTGTACAGGCAGAGACTGGAAAATCCCCGCCCTAATCTTCTTATAGCCTAACCATAAGATAAAAAACACACGGGGTAATAAAAAGGAAGCAAGAAGACCATATTAGGCAGCGTGATGGGTGATTATGTTCATCACCGGCAGCCTGATAGTGAGGAAGGTCTTAGGGAATATTTGCTAGAGGTAATGAAGGCCTCTTTCGAAGCCACCCACAGATGATGCACGCACATTGAATACAGTTTCTGGGAACGTGTTTGTTTTATGAGCGCATGGGGTGCTGCGCAGTCAGTCAATAGGATGTGGTCTTCGTGCACAGGTCAAGGGTTGCTCTGCCTCAGCTCACAGCGGACCTGCCTTGGGCTACTTCTGTTGTGGCAGGTCATGGGCAGGGCTCCCATGCTGCTATTCCACTCTGGCACTACATCCCTTTCCCAGTGCCATATTTAGGCACCGGGAGCTGAGCGTGGATCTGGGATAGTGGCGCATGCCCGGAATGCCGGTTCTCTGGCATGCTGGGTAGGGACAGGCCAGCTGGATGGATGGGATGAACCGGTTTGGTGACCGTGAGTGTTTGCAGTCTTCCAGAACCAGCGGTGTCTTTCCAAGCTGCTGCCCTGCCAGACCTCTTGGTGCAAAACCGCGGCAGGTGGGTGCGGGCAGGGAGCATGACTGTGGCTGCCTTTCGGAAAGAGCCCAGGAAGCCCAGGCTGCCGGGTGATGTTGTGTGCAGCAAATCTGCCCTCAACTCTGTCTTCTGCAGCCCACCCTGCGATCTTTCCCCAGCATCCTGCAGCCTCCCCTCATTCATATGGCTGGATGCAACCAAAACAAAATCCTTGGACTGTTTTTCCCCTGTGAGGTACCCCTCGTAGAAACTGTTCTGCTGACAGGCGGTCCTTTGCTCTTGCAGTTCCCCAAGAGGTATTTCTGGCTGTTGTTTCAGCCCCATGAGCCTCACAGCCTAGCAGGTGATTGCTTTACCTCCTCTCTCAGTTCCCAAACCTCTCCATCCTGGATTTACAGTCAGCCTCACACGCCTTTGGGGTGGAAATGATCCACAGATTTGGGATCACCGGCTGGGGAGAGCAGGGTTGAGGGACAAAGCGAGGCCCCCTGTCTCTCAGTGCCATTTCGAGGACAGGGCATCAATGCCCAGCGTTGAGCATGAGGGCAGAGGTGCAGGGCCTGTGACAGAGGCCTGGCCTTTTTCTGCTTTCAGGAAAGCTTTTGCTAGTGACTGAAGGCAGGGCACCATCTTGTGGCACCAAAGGAGTTATTCCACGTGTCTGCAGAAGAGCAATGCTGATTTTTTCCACTAGGTAGAGCCTGGTAGTTTGCCACTTTATTTATTTATTTATTTATATTTCTTGCAGCCCAGCTTGTCTTCTGTGGCTTTCACCCTCTCTGTGGCTTTTCCTACCTGCCCGATGCACTTGTTTCTCCCTGGTCACTCAGGCAGCTCCTTGCAGTGACGCTTAAGCTAATGAACTTGGTCAGTATGACGGAGCTGCAGAGGGATTTGCCCAGGGACAGGGTCTGTTGTGCCCCGAGGTGTAACAACCCCACTCCCATTAAAGCTGTAGTTTGTCAAATCAAAGGTCTGCCTAGCCCTTTACTTTCCTGACAGCAGACCCCCCAGGGCAGGGCAGAAGACAGCAGGCAGGCAGTAAGACATCTGCTAGGTAGTCTGCCAGACACAGTGTGCAGGAAGGACTAAATGCAGGGAGCTAAACATAATACATCTGCTTTGAATAACCTGTAGCAGGTGGATTATTTTGCTTCTTGGATTCAGCGAGGCACTGTTTGAACCTATTCAGGCTGCTAGCATTTGCTCTGCCTTGTAGAAGGGCGAGAGGCTCCTGTCATGGGCCAGGAGGTGGGGACAACTGTTCCCGTGCTGCCCTGGCATCGCTGGGCTGTGTGCTGGGGCTCGGGATTCGGAGCACAGGCCAGAGGGACTCGTGGGGTGGCACTGCTGGCTGTCTTGCAGGATGGCTGGAGCCTGCTGCTCCCACGTCTGCAGCAGCTCGTGTGGACAGTGGATGTGCTGATCCCTGAGCAAGGAGGAGCAGTGGAGCAGAGCTGCCAAGGTGGATCTTAGAGTGACCTTACATGTGTATGGACTGGAGTGGTTTGGCTCTTCCAGATCCCCCTAAGATCCCAACAGCTCAGGACCCACTGGCCGCTGGAGCTTGGCTGTCCCCTAAAAAGACAGTGGCAAAAGTCAGAGAAAAGCAGAAGTCTGTTATGTGAAAGTCATAACAGTCCAAGGCAGCTACTTACCCAAATTCTCCTGTTGGTTGGCTGTATCGTACTCCTGCTGAGGGACTGGTGAAAACAGGATGGCAGTGACTGATGCATTTTTCCCCTCCGGACACTCAGCTAGCAAGTTACTCAGCTGCTGGAGTCCCTCTGAGCAGACTAGTTCCTCTCTCACTTCCTATTCATTTTCCTCCTTTCTTTTTTTGAGCTGCAGCCACAGCAGCTCAAAACACTCTCCTGACTTGTATGCTGTTGTTCTTGTGATACAACCTAAAGCAGGTATCTCCTGGCCTGTGAGCATGTGTCCCAAGATTGCATGTGTGCTGAGGTAGAGAAAAGGTCTGAGCTGTGGAGCAGGCTGTAAACTAGGAGGTGTTGCCAGGCTCAGAAATGGGCGCTCCTGTGCTGAAAAGCTTCTTGTCCAGTGCTGAGGTCTGCATTTACTCATGAGGGAAGTGCTTTGACTGGATCTGCCTTAGGAGAGGGTACCAGGGGTCTAGTTTTCGGTTTGGCTTCTGTGCCTTTCATCAGAGCAAGGGGGCCCTGAAAATCTGCCTTTGTGACTTGTGTTTTCCCACCCCTCCCACTAGTCTGAAGGTGAGGAAATATTGGCCAACATGGGAAAAAAAAACCTCTGGAAAGGTTAACTTGAGGGACCGTCCCCCCCTACCACATCCCAGTGCTCCTAGCAAGGGCCAGAGTCTGTGGTGTTTGCTCTGTTCCTTTTATTTATTTATTTATTTATTTTTACCCTTGTAATGTTTGGATGAGTTTTGCTTCTTCCTTACAGACTTCTTATGAAAAGAGGAATCTTTTGGGCTGCCACATGAGACAAAATGTGGTGAGGGGTAGAAATGTGGTGGCAGCAACGCTGTCGTTCTCTCTGTCATGGTCTTGGACGGGGTAGAAGGACTTCACAGGGTTTGCCTGAAGCTCATTCTTGCTGTTAGTAGCCCTACGTGGCACTTTGTCTTGTACCTGCAACTTGTGCTTCTAAGAGCACTGTTGGCACAGGCAGTGTGTTAACATTTGTACAAGTTTTGCTTTGTGATCGCTGCTGATAACAGCTTTTTCCATTTAATTATTGGGTTGAAACATTAACACCGTTGGACATCCTAATTCTAACCTTTTTCATCTGTTATGCCCCCTGCTAATGCCTGGCTCCTGTCCCAACTCTTAACCAGCTCTTTCATCTGCACATATTCCCTTCCCCCCGTCTCTGCTTTGTAGAGGAGACCAATCTTGCAGAGTCTGAGGAAAATGTGTGTAAGTTCAAGGAAAATGTGGATAACTGGCTTAGTTCATTAAATGGTTTATAATGGTTTTAAGGTCCCTTCTCTTACCCGTGCTAAGGGCCTGGGGAAGCCCTGGCTCACCTGGAGCCTGTGAGACATGAGCCAAGGAGCAGCTCTTTTCTTTTTTGCCACCTGTGTGACATCCTGAGGAGATGAACCTGCAAACTAAAAGCAGTAACTCCCTGCTCCAGCAGAGGTTGAATGGACCTTTCTTGTGGCTGCTCTCAATTTTCTCCACTTCTGTTTAGGCACTTGGGTGTAACTGGCTGTTTTTAAACAAAATGTGTTGTGTTGCAAACTCCTCTGCCTGTAAACAGGGGATAGGTGAGATCTAGCCAGGCTTTTCCCCTTTTCTGTGGTGCCCCATGCCTGAAATCCCAAGGAGCTACAGGTTAGGGAGCGTAAGTCGCTAAAGGCCCAAAAAATCAGATACGATCAGATTTAGTGTCTCGTTCTCGTGGATGGTGTGTTCATGCTAGTGGGGGACAAGCTCTTTTAGTCTTAGGACACCAGTATTTGGGGGTTAGTAAAGTTTTCAAGGGTGAAGATAGGAAACCAGTGGAATAGATGGAAGAACTTGCAACATCATTTATTTACATTCTCCAACATTGTCACGTTTGGTGCCCCATGCCTGAAATCCCAAGGAGCTACAGGTTAGGAAGCATAAGTCACTAAAGGCCCAAAAAATCAGATACTATCAGATTTAGTGTCTCGTTCTTGTGGAGTGGTGTGTTCATGCTAGTGGGGGACCAGCTCTTTTAGTCTTAGGACACCAGTATTTGGGGGTTAGTAAAGTTTTCAAGGGTGAAGATAGGAAACCAGTGGAATAGATGGAAGAACTTGCAACATCATTTATTTACATTCTCCAACATTGTCACGTTCTTATGAGGCTTAATGTTTCACATTCTTGCCCCAGCAAACAAAGCACAGGGCTCTTCCAAGCTGTCAATGAAATCATTAGGGGGCTCTGTGTCTACTTAGGGTTTTACTTCTTTGAGCAGGCTTGGAGATATATTCATAAAATCTGTCACTTGGAGGCACAACGCGTTTCTGCATGGGACATTGTCTCCATCACACCTAAGGTGTGGTCCTTGTCTGTGAGAGGTGTAGTAGCATCCGTGATGTTTGCTTGCTGAGCCATCCCAGTCATGTTTTAATGGAAGTTCTTGAAAGAATTTGCAAATAGTTGGTTTTAGCACACTGCAGTAAGCACTGCAGTAAATGTTTTGGCAGAGAGACTGCGTTATAAAAATGTAAGAGTTATTGGGGAGAGGAAAAGGATTTCCTTTAGCATATTGCAGTAGTTGCGAAGCCTTATGGTCTTGTGAGCAGTCTCAGGATGTTGTATTTTTTTTTTCTTAAAATCCCAGCTGCTGGAAAGAAGATATTGTCTAACAATCTCTATTTTCCCATTTTTAAACAAAGAAGGGAATACTTAACCCTCATGATTGCTTGTAAAAGCATGAAAACATAAGCTGCGTGTTCCAGAGAGGATGTTGAAACGAAAACCAAACAGAGTGGAAAGCTGGGTTCATAGCTTTAACATCCAGACAGCAAATAAACAGCAATAAGTTGATTTAGAAATCCTGCAGTTTGCAAATGTATCAAGATCTGACTTTGAGGGTTTGACCCCCAGTATGAGGCCACTTGTGAGTTTGGGATCAGATTCATTTGGCTGGGAAATTCCATATCTCTCTTTTGGTTTAGAAAATACTGATTTCCATCAGAAGTAAATATTTCTGTAATATAAAATGGAGTTTGAAACATTTTTGGCAGGAAAGACTGTTTTTTAAAACTTTCTTTAGGTGTTGCTCAAGTCCCATTTTGCCTCTTGTTTTATTTCTCAACTTTGATTCTGAGTTGAGAATTTAATTCTGAACCTCTTTATGTTTCTTTTCCTCTTGAATTAAATCTGCAACGTCCAAGTTGCTAAGGATAAAAAAAAAAAACCCTACAGAATAAGGTCTGCAGCTCTAAGCATCATATATGAGAGATGGAAATGTCTTAAATAACCTCAGACAGGCTTGTTAAAGCTCTGTATCAGAGTCCTTGTCTTGAGGCATTGATGAAAGTGTGTGATGGGCTGACAAAAGGTGGGGATGGGGCAGCTTTACCCCCATTTCAGGTCAACACAGAGAGATGCTTCTAAGGTTTAACTCTCATGGACTGGACAAGTCTCCAAATAACCGAATCTACCTGGATTTTTTCAGGAAGTTGGATTTGTCAATCCTCAGAAGTTTCTTCCGACCTTGATTATTCAAAGATAAATTCAGCTGCACTGTATTGTGAGGAATTGCTAGAAAGCACATATGGGATCTGTAACCAAACCAGGACATCTTGCCACAGAGTGAGGCCAAGGGAGGCCCTAAGATAGGCTCTGCCAACATCCGCCTAATAAATAAATAAAAGTAAGAGTGGAATATCTGGGTGCCAACATCCGCCTAATAAATAAATAAGAGTGGAATAGCTGGGGAGAGAGAGAAATGGGAAACAACATTCCTGTGAGCCACACCTCAAGTGAGGCCTCATAGCGTGGACTCACCTACCTGTGCTTTGAGGAGGGTAAGTGCATTAGAGTGGTGGCTGCTTGATGGCAAATAGTGATTGGTTGTGCTTTAACAGGCAGCAAGAGACACGGAAAGTTGAAGAGGGCATAGCGAGATTTGTACAGCCTCTGTGGCATGACTGGTATGATGGGACTTGGCATGAATGTTTGAGAAGGATATATCTTCAATAGCCAAAGGAATGAAAAATCTCAGTGTTTAGTTTTCTTTACACTCTTGCTTCTCAGATTCCTTGGTGTGTGGGAGCCTGACTTCAACCATCAGAGCCCAGATTTGTGGTCTGTGATCTGTTCTGGATGTGGCAGACCTGAGAGAAGTGGTGTATGACACATCTGATGCCTTCAGTGCTCCTTTCTCCCCTCTTCTCTCTAGCTGGGTGGGTGTTACAAGATGACTGTGTTTCTCGATAGCATTTAAGACATTTTCCAGTAACGCCTGTTGTCTGGTTGCTGGGTTAATTTGGGAGAGGCTTGTTGAAATACACTCATCTGAGACTGACCTCTGATGGGATATTTTTGTTAGGAGGGTACCCACATTTGCAGGGTAAGGACATGTGAAAATACGAATTTTAGCTATGTTCTGTAATATTTTCTTGGAACTGACTGGTCCTGTATATATTCCTGACAGTGAACTTGCTTGTATATCAACAGAGTGAAGCTTTGTTGTGTTCTATAGCAGTAATTTTTCTCTAATCTGGGGTCTAGGAGCTCTAGTAAAATGCCTAGGGCTAGGAAATATCTTCCTATCCTACCCGATAAACACACGGCTGAGGCTTTGCCATGCTCTTCATGATGTCTCTACCTTCCTGCCTTCCTTCCTCCTGCCCCTGCACTCTCCTTTGCTATCTGAACAGACTGCTCTTCTGGTCCCTAAACTTATGGGTTGCCTGTGCGTCTCTGTAGTGGGTCCCAAGCCCAAGAAATGAGTCCTGAGCAGCTTCTGAGAGCTACTGCTTTGTCTCTGCTTGGCAGATTTGCTTGGTTGTACAGGGACACTGTTCAGATTTGCGCCATATTCTTGAAAGGCCTCATTTTTTAACAGGGTAACTCTTCAGAATATTTTATGCCCCCTTAGAAGCCATCACTGTTGGCACTGTGCTGCCCGATCTCATCACACTAGATCATCGCTGGCATTGCTTGCTCTGAGCTCTCAGTATATTACACAGCTGCAATTTCATTTTTTTTTAAGAAAAAAGAACACTAAGATGATTGGTGTGGTTGGTGAACAGAGCAGTTTTTCAGCTGTGTTAGTCTTCACCAAAATCACTTCTCTACAAAACGGACAAAGCCCCAGTTAGAACTAAAGCCTCTATTTCTGGGTTTATTTAGCAGTGAGGATCTTGGTGAAAAAGCTGTGAGGTTCTTTTTAAACTGGTATTAATCGGAACAGCTACATGGGAACTTCTTCCAGCGTAGAAGCAGCAGCTGCAGAAAGAAGAGCCATTTGTTTATCAAGACAAGTGCGCGCAAGGAGACCTGCACTACTCACGTTTGGGTTTCTGATATGCTTCTTGATGCTAGGCAATGGTTTGCCTTCACCAGCTAATTTTTGTAGGTAATTAATTCTGATTAAGAAGCCATTAATCCGAATGGCTTCCAGTCCTGGCAGTCTGGTGCACTGTTCGCATTGGGATCCTGTCATCTGGGAAACGGAGGCCCTAATCGCCTGGCCTCTGTGAGGCCTGTGCATAGTAAGTGGTAGAGTTGCCTCATGGAAGAGGCTCAAGGTGAGATTCCACAGTCAGTACCAGCTCCCAGCTCTGCCAGGGGTTACCGGAGAGGCCCTGGACAAATCGTCTTGCTTCTTCCCCCTGCTTTTCTCTGTTTGCTTTGACTGGGAGCTCCTTGAGCTTGTCTCGGAAGTCGATGAATAGCCAACCACCCTCATTCTCTGGGGCATGTTTCCAAACAAATGCCCACATAGTCTGGTACTCCTCTCTGATGCTAGAGCCAGATATTTATTTCTGTTTTTTGTCTTTTTGTTTTGTTTTTTCTTTCTTTCCACAATCTCTAACATCAACCATTTAGCCACTGAATCACTCCTGTGGCAGTGAGACACTTTCACCATGGGATTTCAATATCGAGGGCTTCACAACAGAGGGTGGCAGTTCTGGGGTAGGTTGATTGTCTGTTCTCTTAAGTGGATGAAATGGTTTTGGAGAAAGTGGCTTTCATGTGGGTCAGGGTCAGATACAGGCCTTGGGACTGAGGGGGCAATTGCTGCAGCTCTGGTAGCCCATGTGGCACCCACTTGCCACAGGCTTCAACTTACCTCACCCTGGTAGTGAGTCACATCCTGTGGTGGAGCTGGCTAGGCCTGGCCAGGACAGGGAGGGCATGGGGTCTGCAGAGCCTGTGTCCAATCCTTGGGATGGAGACAGGAGGGGAGCACAGCAGGGGCAGTTTTGAGGTCCCTCAAGTTTCCTTTTCCCCAAGGGCCACTTCCTCAATCCCCCTCTATAGTGCGCATTCCCAACAAACCCACGGATCTGCCTCATGCAAAGGGATGTGGTGTCTGTCCCCTGACTCCACTCATCTCATGGCAAGATCTCTGTGCCCTTTCTTCTTACTCCTATGCACAAGGTGCTAGAGGATCTCTAATTACAAAGACACTGTGTTGTAAGTAGAGCCTTATGGCTTAATTCACTGCTTATCCATATTGTTCAATATCACCTTATCCATATTTTCCCTCTGATTCTGGAAGCTGCGGCACGAGGCATCAAGTTGTAGAGCAGTTGTCTTCATCTGGCAGTGGGAAGAGGGTGCCCAGTTTGGCCTGAAGTTAGAACCACTTATTTTCACTCTCACTCATGCAAATCTCTATAAGCAAATGGGCAGATAACTTCCAACACCGGGCTGCTAGGGTGACCTTGAAATGTTGGGCACTTTTACAGCCCAAATCCTGTGGGGTTGGGGGAAAGAGAGCCTGCATTCCTGACATTATTAAGCTGGACATTGTTAATTATGTGGGAGGGTGGATTACTGCATGCCACGCAGTGAGACATTAGTGCTTATCAATGAGGTACAAGGAATATGCCTTTATTAGCAGTGCTTTTCTGGAGAGACATTCCCTCTATGGGGAGGGTAAATATGCTGAGGGGAGAAAGCAAGTAAGCAAGTAAGAAAGCAAGTAAGCAATAGGAATAGAAGTAAATGAGATGAATTAATTAGGCATGTATTAAGGCCTGTTTCACATCTCCCCCTCCTCACTCCGGGCCCTGATTCAAGACTCATTCACTGTGTTCAGCTGCATTCTGTGATCTAGAGCAATAACCTTGCTTGTACTGATTTTGCAAGCAGTCAGTTAAACTAAAAGTTCAGTAAAGAGGCCTATTCATGGCTCCCTAACTTGGCATTTTACTTCTCTGATATTCTCCAGGCAAGTTGCAGAAAGATCGGGCAGATCAGCCTTGTGCTTTGAATCACATCCTCACCCAGTGCAAACTGACAGCAGGCCAGGGAAATCCACATGGTTTGTATTATTGCAGGAGGGAAGCTCTGAACGCTGCGTCTCCAAATGCTGTACCAGCACACAAGACAGGAACAGGTCCTATCACCCCCAGGTTCAAATTACTGTGCAATATGGATAGCATCAGCTAAGTCTAGGTAGAGGGAATGACTGGCAAGGAACAGAAGGACAAGGCTTTCATGCGCTGACTTCCTAGCTACTGCTTATTCTTTAGAATTTTTTTATTATGATCTACACAAAGTTTTTTCCTGGACTTGAAGAAAAATAGGCAGGTGGCTTTGATGTAGTTTGGATGGACACTTTTGGAGGAGAAGCTAAACTCTGCTTGGGGAGCAAAGGCTTGGGAGACATTTCTTCAACTCCAGAACTTACGGAAAATGAAGATGTTAGGTCCTGCTTCTGCTCTTTACTCAAGAAACTTCCATCAGAGCGACACTGGTTGGCTGCCTGTGTATTGGTCTGTGCATATGTTTGGCTGCCAGTTGCTTTCTGTTTTTGTACTGTGGTTTTGGTAAAATGAGTTTTTGTTTTTTTGTTTTGTTATCAAGCAATTTCCTAATGGACACAAAGAAAAGTTTGGTTGGTGTCCTGAAGCTTAATGGCCAATAGCTAAGTGTCTCATGAAATCCTTAATGGTGGGAAATATGGAGAAATTATTGAATTTTTCCCCCTTTAAACTGATATAAAAATGATTCAGAATGATTGTAAAGACAGTGTCAAGTGTTCTTGTGATTAAGATCATATCCAGCTACTTAACTCCTCCATATCCCGTCCCTTCTGATTTTTAGAAGCTTTTAAAAAGAGGAAGGGTGGAAGGTCCTAATGCAGTGAGCTCCCCAAATAAGACTTGCTCGTTAAGCAGGAAGCTACTCTTCAAATAGCTGAGAGGCCATTTAGTTTTTAAAAGCAGCGATCTCTCGGGGATATAGGCTCATGAATGCCTTACTCTCCCAGCAGTTCTTAGTAATTCAAGCAGTTATTTGCTTATTGGATTGGTGTCTGTGCAAACACTCATGTACATGTGGTTTTATTTTTGTTCTTTATTCAGGAAGGAGCATCTTTTGCCTAATAAATGTCTCTGGGTACTGCATGCTGTTGCTGGGCTGGTGCATCTTCACAGTGATTTACTGCAGTGATTTGCTGACGCTCTGGGGTTGGTCTCCTATTGGAGATCTCGCAGGAAACTGATTTTTTTCCAAGCTCCAGCCCCTGGATTTGAGCGGATGCAATCCCTGGCATTGCACTGCAGTTGTTTCATGCTGTCATTTTTGCAGGGGAAACCTAACCTTGATTTATGATTCCTGTTTTTAAAGAGGAAAGCAGCTGAAAAGCATTCAGATTGTATTGTCATGAGATATTTCAAAGGTATTCCCCTACTTTTAGGGCATGTAATTCCTGAATTTTCAGCATCTGACGTTTGCTAGCTTGTTGCTTGGTAACAGTAACGTGCTCCTGTCCTGTCTGCAGGCTCCCGTTCCCGTTCTGAGCACTAGGAGAGATGACAGCTTTGCAGGTAGCTTTCCAAACCCGGAGGAGCCAGCGTGGCACTGTAAGAAGTATAATTATCTTTAAGTGTGGGATGGTGGGCCTGGAATGGATATAGTTAATTAACTCGCAAGTGACTGCAATTAACAAGGGTTATTTGGGGAAACGAAGCTAAACCCCCAAATCCTGTTCCCACAGAACAGCTCTGCCTACAAGCTATGAGTTGAGTCTGGCCTAAATCTCCTGCAAAATCTCCTGCACTTACATATGTATCTCCCCAAAACCTGCATCCATAGTATGAAAGCAAATTTGGGAACATTGCACAACGCAGCACTAAATGTTGATGTGTGCCATTGTGTTGGGGGCACTCTCACCTGCTATTTCTATTGCTGGTATCTTTATGAGCATAATTCTATAAATCTTACCCTTGAATTAAACCAAGCATCTTATCCGTCAGTCCCACTGAGACAGAATTTCCCACATAACTATCCGGCTGGGTAATGTTCTGGATAACGATATTTCACAGGATTCATTCTGCCCATACAGATGGTAGGAGACTTTGGCTGGAGGCTAAAGGACATCAATTTGAAGGATTTTCTGAAAATGTGAACACATTGTAACATCTAGACTTTTAAAAACAAAGCTTTCTTGTTGTACCCTTTAGGGGGGAGAGAGAGAATGAAGAAAATGTTCCCTAATTTATTACTGAATGCTGTGAAGGGCTTAATATTCATAAAACCAGCGGTGTGCCAGAGACAGCAGAGGAGACCATGCGGTGGGTCTCTGCACGTTTCCTTGCAATGCTCTGCCAAAGCTCTTTAATCCCCATCCTAAGCATTTCGGTGGAAAGAATTTGCTGAACAAAGAACTGCAGCTGTGTATGCGGCCTGTGCACAGCAGTTTGCAAGGAACGAGGTGGAAGTAGGGTCCATCATGTTGTTGTGGCTGAGCTCTTAGATTTTAAGGAAGGCCTGACCTGTGCAATTCTCTGGTCCTGAGGCTTCCACTTCCAGTAGCAGCCCAAGATGATCTTTCTCTTACAGTGACAGGCTGAGTTTTCTGAGCTTCGTTAAAGGAGTCCAATGCTCAACCCTCAGCAAATCGCAGTGCTACAAAAGCTTCCAAGACATTGCTCAGCTGTCATGTGCATTAAAACCTCATTTTTCCAGTTGTAAAACTGAGAAGGGATGTGTTTCCCAGTCTATTTTTTCCTGCTTAAGTGAATTCCTGCAAGTCAGCTAGCCAGGGCATTCATTTTTTTTTTCTTTCACGGAAGTATGTGCTAGGCAGATTGCTGGCTAAAGCTTGTGCGAGCGTTTCTTCCTGAGCAGGTGAACAGACCTTGAGGCTGCTGAGAGCCACCCTTTACTATTCCCTTAACCCTCCCAAAGTCCCTTCTTAAAGCTTGTGGTAGTGGTTTTTACTACACGAGGTCCCTGGCTACTTGCATGTCGTGCTGTGGCTTTCAGTCTTCCTGCTCAGATGACCAAAGCTTTTTGAACAGGAGCAAACCAAAGGGCACCCAACGGATACCAAGCAATCTTGCATGTGCTCCAGTAACTTTGTTTTCATGTGAGTGAAAATATCTCTCTGATGATGATGTTTCCTTGTGTGCTTTAGGTTACTGAAACCCCAGGGATTGCTCGCTGTGTGGGATGCAGCATGGCATCAGGATTAAGGTCTGGGTGGCTTTCTGTGTGTTCATTAATGATAATAGATGTGATGCTTTTATCTATGTTTAATGATAGCTGCTTTTCAGAAAGGCCCTTTGCTGTTTTGCACTGAGCTGGACTTCTTGCTGAACGTGTGTGTGCAGAGTGCCATACACACAGCCGGCGGGTGCCGTGAATTTTGGGGGTGCCCAGAGTTTCACTTGAGCCCTTGAGGACATAAAAGTCATTGGCTGAGTATCCCCGTTTGTCTCGTATGAATGACTGTTGGATTGTGTTTGCAAACTGCTTTCACTTCCCAAATCTTTATCTCTTGTAATTTTTAAGCATAATAGGAGACCTCCCCTTCCCTGTAGCCACCCACCCCCTAATTGTTTTCTAACCCAAGAAGCATAATGTGGAAAAGAGCTTAAGTCCTTTCTAATGAGAAGCAGCCAGGAATCATGCTGGCAAGTTAACCTCTTGCGAACAGACTGTTCTTTACCCTGGGTTGGTTTCATAGGCCAGTTTTGCTCCACCAAGCCAAAAGAGGGGGAAAAAAAAAGGAAAAAAAGGCCTTAATGAGGCAGAATTTGCTGCTCTGTGTTGCCGAGTGAGCAGAAATAACCAGTCCAAACGAGGGACTAGCACAGAGTTTGTGCATACATGGGGACTGCGAATACTTCCAGGCTGTGCACCACTGTTTTTGCCTTCCAACAAGGAAGCAGTGCCATCGCTTGACATTGCAACAGTTGTCTCATACATATGTCTCTGTCTCCGCTTATATGCTGTAGAGACAGCATATAAGCATATACTTAATTTTAGGGTTACTTTTAGCACAAGTGAAGTCACTGGTATTCTTCAGATGCTTAAATTAACATATGCTTACGCTTCTGGTTGGACTGGAGACTAAGTGCAGAGCTCCTTTTCTCAGTCAGCTCTGAATCATACAATTCCTGGGAAGAGAAAAAGGCATCTGATAAGAACAAGCAAATAAAAACCTAAAGCAGCTGATCTGTTATTCCTACGGCCTGGGGAGAGCGCATGAGAAGAAAAGAGAATGGCTGAATTATTCTCAGGAAATACAAGCTAATGCAGGAGCCAAAGGCACCAGATTGTATAAAATCTCTGGATGCTATCTCTTTGTCAGCTTTTATGATAATATAAATCATGTCTCTCATGATTAAAAAAAGGGCTGTGTAGTTTTTATTTGTTAATCTGCCATATGCCCCATTAGTTCATTTAAAGCTGCCTTCACTATCAACACCAATGCTTTGCTTGTACAACCTGACCATGACTGATTGCTTGTTGCTTGAAACGCAGCTTCTCTGCTGGCAATTACTTTATTTACTGCTTGTCTGAAAAACAATAATGCATTCCCTTGTGGGCACAAAAGCTGATTAACATCAGTAATTACTAAAGCAGATGTTTGCATGTGAATTCCCATTTCTTGGAGGCAGATAATCTTCGGCATAGGTTTACAGGACAGGAATTCACCCTGGCAATGCTGCCAGCCCCCAAGTGGTGTGAGGAACACGGGCCTCAGCAGAGAGGTGGGTAACTCATCCCATCCACCTTTTATCCGTTTCATAGGAATCACCCTCTGGAGGGTAATGATCATTGCACAGAACTAAGTATTGGCCTTCCTGAGATCATTCCTGAGAATTGCTTAGCATTTAATTCCTAAAGTGACTGCCAGGAACTCAACAGGGCTATGTACTATTTGTGGAATGGCTGAGGGTGGTTTTTTTTTTTTTTTTTCCTGTTCCAAAGAAGTTTAGGGCTGTGCTTTCAGAAGAGCTCAGCACCTAGACTGAGGGCTTGTATTTCTTAAGATCTCAATTTCCACTGAATCGTCTGGAAAAAAAATGCCCTCAGCACTAAGTGCATCAGCTTACCTGAAGAGTAAAAGCATACGAAATACGTGGTCCTTCTGGGCTTTCAAATCAGCCGCCTAGATTTCAGAGACCCACTTTTGAAGCCCAGAGCTTCAAAGGTAGGGCCCGGATTTTCCTTGTGGGAGCAAGTCGTGGTATTCCCTCCATGCTTCTCTTGTAAAAGTGGATGGGATAAAAGGAGTGGATGGGGTGGCGATGGGTCTCTGAGGAAGGCAGAGGCTTTCTACCTCTCCTGGCATCGCTGGATATGGTGGCGGGAGGGACAGGGGTGGGTTCATTTCCCCATCACGGGGCTCTGTTCTGCAGCAATGTCACCGCTGTGCCTGTGCGGTCCAATCATTCTCAGCCCTGTTTCAGAAACCGCTGACTGCTGCCCAAGTGGCTGCAGCCTCGGGAAGCTCCTGTTCCACAAAACACCTCCTTGCCATCACCCGACGTCGTATCACCCCAGCAAGGTGGGAGGAGAAGGGAGCATCCCGTCAGCATCCCATCCTTGGCTGCTCTCATTCACCCGGCGGGATGCAAAGCGCTACCCGGCATCTGTTTGGCCTGCTCTTCCTCTTGCTGAGCCCTGGGTTAAGAGGAATTTAAATGGGAAGTTTCTTTCTCAATCTACTTTTCCTATTGTTCCTGCCTCCATGACAATAATTACTCTTTCTTGAGGGTCATTCAGAGTTCAGCTTTGTGGAGAAATCATTACTCTTGATTAAAGGACCAGCTGCTTTTTCATTTAATTATACTTTGAAAGACATGTTGGGGTATTCCAGAGCTTTTCATTTAGCTGGAGACATTTCTAATTGTTTGTCTGGTTGTTGGAAGGGAGATGGAAGATGTTGTCAACAGCAAGGGCAGGGGAGATTGCAGGTGCTTAGAGGAAGGAGTGTGCCCAAAAACAAAAGCTCACCATTCCTGCACTGAATTGAAACAAAGATAGAAAAAAAGTTAGAAGAAAATATACTAGATATGGCACAAATGCTGTTGAATGAGCTGTGTGGCCCAATGTAAGACAACACTAAAACTAGTATTTTTTTCTGAGCGTACTGAGAGCATACAGCATTACCAACTTCTGCAATATCAGCATGAGCCTCCTGGTGATTGGTGTGTTTCTTAAATATGAGCTGCTTAAGTTATCTGATTATTTGAGAACTTCTATTTTATTTATCTAAAAAAAAAGGTTTTGGGTGGAGTTTCTGGTTGTGCCCTTCAGAAACAAAAGGACAAAATGTGATTTTATTTCATGAATGAGATCCTCTTTATTCACTGATTCTGAAGAGTCACATTTTGCCAAGCCTTTTTTTTTTCCCAAAATTGCTGATTTTGTGAGGATTGGCAATACTGAAAGGGTACTTATCAGACTCATCATTAGTGCTTAGGACCTCCAGCCTCAGTCAAGTTGTGTGGCAGAAGGGGACAAGCTTGGGCAGCTGGGAGTCCAGCAGACTCCTTCCTTGCATGGTTTGGCTTATAACTGAGGAAGAAGCATTCCATGGGGATAGTGACCTTAACTATTACAGTGATATAATGTCAGCGTGCCCAGTGCATGGAGAAAAAGCAGATTCAGCATCCCATGGGAACCATGAGATAGTTTTGCACAGACAAGACCATACTGCTGCCCCTGGCAGTGGCTTGGCTCTCCTCTCCGGTGCTGTGCTTGTGGTCAGGGAGCTGCAGCCACACTCACACTCAAATTGAACTTTGCTTCTGGGGTCAAAAGTTGGTGGTGTGACTAGGAGAGCAGGAGGAGTTTCCAGAAGGCCTCTCTGCGGCGTGCTGGAAATTTTCAACAGTTTTGCAACGCAGGAGTCCTTCCTCAGAAAAAGTCGTTCTGTTTCAGCTGCAGCTCTGAGGTGCTGATTCAACAAGGATGGAACTTGCTGAAAACCCCCCAGCGAAACTCCCCCACCTACGAGGTGCCGGCATTTAGGACACTTCCCAAGGAGAGGGGGGAGCTAGGCTGAAGGCTTTGCTTCACAGGGCTTAAAACACAGAATTTCCCACATCTCTGCCTGGACTGTAGCCTATTTATGGGCAATAATAGTCGCTGCCTGCACTGGGCCTCTTCTGGATGAATGATGATTCAACATAAGGAGCAGCAACAAATCTCTTCCTCCCGCAATGTGTCATCACTTTCCACGTTAACGAAGCCTCTGCTTCCTTAGTCTTTTCTGTTGCAGTGGCTTCGTGGGATTAGTTATTCATTGGGACAGTGACAGGATGGCATGTGAGAATAAAAAGGACCCCTGGGTGATGCTTGGAGGCGGAACAGGGCAGCACCGTGGTTCAGAGCACAGGCAGGAGGGAACAGAGCTGTGCTGTTCCATACTCTGCTCCGTGTCTGCTTGCAGAAATAGCTATGAGCGTGCTGAGAGTTGGCTTATTGCCTTCCTGTGTGAATGTAAGCTACTGCGAATTGAGAAGCATGTGGGCAGCTCCAGCAGTTGAGGCCCTGTTTGATGGAGGCCTGAGATAGCAGGGCCAGCACAAGGCAGAGGGAAGAGACCCGGTGGATACGTTGGAAGTGCAGGGACCGATTTGGGCCACAGCCAGCTGCTCCCATTGGTGACAGTCACTGACAGTACAAGAGTCTTCACCTCTAGAAGACACTAAGAGAACTCTTAATGTTGAGTTTTTAAACTGCTCCAGTCTGGATGTAAAGCCAGTTTGAGGAAAGATAAATGGAGGCAGATTCCTGCCGCTGTTACCAGCTTTGGCCTGTTCCCATGTCCCTGTCCTCTCTGCAGGCACCGCAGTGCTTCAGCAGTGCCCATGTGTTCCTCCAGCTACACAATCGACCATGATGTTCTCTTGCTGTGGAATTAGTTGCACAGCTTGCTGCCGACTGTGGGGTTTGTTTCCTGTGATAATTCTCATGCTGGATGTTGCCAGTGCTCAGCAGGCTACCCACAGCCTTTCCAGTCAGTGCACAACATCTTTCCTTTTCACTAAGAGACTGTGTTGCAACAGGGCAGATACTATTTTTAAGGTATAAAAGATTGCCCTCTCTTAGCCCAGCAAGAGCCCAATGTCCTAAATCTTGCATGAGCTAGCTGTGTAATGCTGCTACGTTAAGGCCTGTCTTTCTAAACTTAGGATTTCTGGCAGGATGGGAAAGCCTGTCTTGTGGTTATGAGATGAAACTGAGCAATAGGTCTGGGAAGCCAACCCCACCCCATGCTCCGCTGACCCTGAGCAGAGCAATTAATGTAGCAGAGGAGGTAATGCCAGTGCTGTGGAGGTGGATATAGGAAATGACATAGTGTTTTGTGCTAGAGGTCATATTTTTATCTTAAAATGCTCTGTGGCTTTTTTTCCCCCTTAACAGTAAAGAGAAATAAACGCTAGAATAACTCATGAGGAGGCAGAGCCTGGAAAACCCTCCATGTTCCTGGACCCATGCGGGAAAGCAGCCGCCTCCGTCCATATCCCAAAGGAAGGCTGTGGCCACTGTAATTCCAGACTGGGCAGAACGGTTCTTGCCATGCCAAGATCTCACCTACACCCTGTCCCTTCCCTGAGGGACAGGGGTGACAGGTATGTCTCTACAAACATGATAGCTTTGAAAATAAAACATCCTTCCTTAGCTTTGTCCCAGTACAGAGAAATTCCATGGGTTTTGAGATTCTTTCTTATGCAAAGCACTAACCGCGCTGTAGAGAAAACAGAGCAGCACCACAAAGCAATGATGTCCTGAGGCCCTCAGCAGCTCCCATGAGAAGTACATGGAGAGGATAAAAAAGGTGGGAGGCAGCTGTGGTGCTGTCACATAGATGGGTTATATGCCAAGAGAAAGGGGCAGTTTCAGGCAGTTCAAGGAATTAGGTGGCTAGCTGCATGAGCCAAACTGTCACAGGGTTACAGTCAGCTAACCGGCAGCTTCATGAACAACCTTCACCTTGCTAGCAGTGGCCAATCTTTGCCTTCAGCTAATACCTTTACTGATATCTGACCTGAAAAAAAAATGTGTTAAAAATTAAATATTGAAGCAAACCCTTAAGGAACTGTTTCCATTGCCTGGCATAACGATTGTCTTTGTGGGAAGCGTCTGTCTGACTTTTGGCTGCTGCCAGCTGTGGACACAACCATGGAGGGACACCATAGCCACAAAAGAAGCAGCCCCCATCCCTATGTATTCTAAAACCTGGACGACTTCACCACAGCTTCCCAAATAGCCCCTCCATCTTGTGGCATCGTTTTGGAAGTTAAATGAACTCAGCCACCCCCAAGGTCATTTTGAGCATCTAAGGAACTGTTTCCTTTGCCTGGCATAACGATTGTCTTTGTGGGAAGCGTCTGTCTGACTTTTGGCTGCTGCCAGCTGTGGACACAACCATGGAGGGACACCATAGCCACAAAAGAAGCAGCCCCCATCCCTACGTATTCTAAAACCTGCAGCTTCCCAAATGGCCCCTCCATTTTGTGGCACCGTCGCCACAAGATATGTTCACAAAAAAGAGGTCATCTGCCTGGGATTGGACTGGTTCTGCTCAGGCAGTGTCCTGGATGCATATGCTGTGGGAACACACGAGCAAAAGCAGGGATGTGCTGTCTCATAAAAACAGGCTGCCGGTCTCTACTTTTGTGACTTCTGTGTTCATGTGAGTGTTTCCTTAGGGTGCTGTTCTTTGCTGAGTGTTAGGTGTTCACTTACGCTATCTGAACATGCCTTTCAGGGGTTTAATAAATGACTTTGCTGAGAAAAATTCCAAATCGAGTCTTATTTACTTAAACTGAGATATACCAGGCAAAGAACAACAGCCTCGTGCCAATATCTAGGCTAGGATTCGGGAAGTTGGCTCTGTTTCCCATGCCTGGGAAGCACACATTGCTCCAGGGAGCTTTGCTATCCACAGCCCGGCTCAGGGAGGCCTTGGTGGCCCACGGGGAACGGGTATGAAATGGGTGCAGGGGTGCGAGACGATGGCCCTGCTGTGGTACTGACGGTCCACCAGCAAACGGGACCTGTCAGCGGTGAGGGTGGGAAGCAGCAGCAACACCGGTGGGCTCCCAAAACACCTCTGCCCGTTAGGTGGATTTAGAGGTTTTTGCCGTTGCAAGCAGGGACACGGGTGATGATTAACGATCATAATTTGGCTTCTCCTTAGGGGACTCAGATCCTTCAGCCTGTTGCCTGCCTGTGGCACTGAGGCCTTGGATGGCTGCTCCCCCTTACACTGCCCACCCTCCTCCCCAGCCGCTGCGGAAGCACGGAGCTGTTCGGGGAGCAAATACCCCAGGCTGCTTTACCTCCGGGGAGGTGCTCCTGGCGCCGAGGAAGGCAGGGTGCCCCTTGCTCTAAACGTGGATTTCCCGGGACACGCAAAAGGCAAATAACGCCCCGCGCGGAGGCGGGGAAGGGGCCGGGCCGGGGCGGACCGCGGCCTCGCGTCGCCCTTAAAATGGCGGCGGCGGC